>CM053785.1:306966483-307373983 GCA_028749045.1 Cupressus sempervirens | reverse complement strand
ACATTGGACTTATCATTATTATTTCATGTGGATGTTGTACTAGATGGATTCATTAATGTTAGTTGTTTAGATGTAATTCAACATTAAGGGATCTTAAAGAATGTAATATGTTATGTATGTTATGTTTAATTTTAGATGGACATCGCTATTGCTTCTGTTATTATGCATAAGTTATATATGGTATTTACTTTCATGTTTAAAAAAAAAATGCTACCAATCTTAGTGAAATTCTAGGTTAATTCTTTGGATCCCTTGGCGGGGCATTACAATTAGGAAGTTTGATGAAAGATAATATAGATTAAGAAAGTGAATAGCGCATTCATATAATCATGATACTTGATCATATAATGCTAGTAGATAAATACTTGATCACTCTATCTATGTCATGTATTATTGGGTTATATTAATTATATTTATTAGTATGCATTATATTTGATTAGTTTAAACTAATCTTTAGGAGTCAAATTAGAAAAAACCTATTAATGAATTATCTAATACCTACTATAGATTGATCAACCCTCAATAATTTATACTTATGTATGTATATTGGATTGTTCTGCGTTTATCAAAAGTCACTCCATCTACAAGAAGAATACAACTATCTGTTTATTTTTAAAAAAAAGTTTCATGCAATGGCTTAGTACTTGTCATTAGTTTTAGTTTAGTCTTAGTATAAATCTAGTTTTTATTTAATAAATGTATTATAGTATATTAAATATTTAAATTAATTAAAACATTATATAGTTATATTTCTCTTTTGCATCTATATTATATGGTACTATTATAAATAAATTATAATAATAATATACAATAGTATTTCATAAAATATTGTATAATTTAAGTATATATAATATTTTGATTGAATGGAAAAATTAATTCATTAAAATATAATATTAAAAATCTTTAAAAATATCAAATTATAAAATCAAAATTTTAAAAAATTGACAATAATAATATATATTTGTATTTCTTAAAATATTGTATAATATTAGTATATATAATATTTTTTAATATTTTAATTGAATGAAAAAATTTAAAAAGATTATTCTTAAACACTGTCAAAATCTTACATCTAACTATGCACAATGTATTGATTTTAATATTAAATTTTAGATTGATAATTAATTATTATTATTATTATTTTATTAAGTGTGAGTAGATTCAAACCCAAGACCTCTTCAATAAGAGGCTCACAATTTACCATTGTACTATAGGCTCTTGCCTTAATATGTATTTTCTAATACATATATATATATATATATATATATATATATATATATATATATATATATATATATATATATATATATATATATATATATATATATATATATATATATATATGAGTGACAGATATAAAGTAAAAAGAGTAAAAGAGGATATTACAAGCTGAAGCGAGTAGCATAAGTACCAAAGGACTTATGCTAATTAAGGTCAAGAAAATTACAATTGGAGATAGATAGAATATCACGTTCTTTAACCCGAATAAGATAGTGAAAGACAGATAGGAACAACGGAAGTGCCTCAAAGTAGTATCGCCTATTTTATTTACACACATTCACGTTATACAACAATTCAATAAAATTACATGTAATAATATAAAATGTTAATTATTCTATAAACTAAACATTTTGAGAACAGATACAATCCTCGTCTGACATGTGAAAATGACTCTGAAGTCATTTAAAGTAATCATTATTATGCCGAGAGGCGTTCTATACAGCCACAGCATGGCAGTTACAATGTCAATAAAAAAGAAAATGCCAGCTGTGGGCTGCGGAGTAAGGCAGCAAGACCACCTGTCAGCGGCAGTTACTGCCGCCCTTGACATGCATGTCAGAGGTGGCAGTAACTGCCGCTGACAGGCAGTCTTGCTGCCACATAAAACAACGCCACATGGAGTGGCGGGGGTGATGGCCTGTCACCCCATTTTATTTTATTTTTTAATATTTTTTTTTCAACGAAACAGATAACGTGGCGAGTTAATGTATTTTTTTTTAAATATTGTTTTTTTGAAAAAAACAGATAACGACATGTAGACACACTTTTTTTTAAAATTTCGTTGTGTAATATTGTCTTATTGGCATTTTTTAGTAATTAATTTGAATTTTGTAGAGGAGTGGAGGAGTGGAGATGTGGAATTTGAAGAGTTCCTTTAGTGGAAATTGAATAGTTTTTTCGTGGGAGATGAAGAGTTTTTTCTCTGATTATAAAACACTCATATCCTCTCATTTTTGCTCTTCATTCGTAGAAGAACATATTTGCAGAAGACAGGGTTTGAGTAAAGCTTTCATTGCTCTTGAGAGGTAGAGCAAACTTTTTTGGGAAGAAGAAAGGGAGATACATCATTTAGAAAAGCATTTTACATTTGAAGATCAACAAGGAGATCCAAAAAGCAAAGTAAGCTTTTTGTTAAAAATTTTTTCCCTATTAAGTTTTATTTTGCATTTTGATTATTATCTCCATTTAGAATAGTAGTTACACTATTTACATTTAGTTGTAATTTATTTGTTATATGACATTTCTTAATTTTTACATTGTTCTATACAAAATTACATTTGCATGTTTCATGCATTATTGTTTTTCTTATTTTTCAATGTATTTTTTAGATTAATCTTGTATTTATTTTCCATAATATTTCATATGGATAGCAATGCCGCCATATCAATATATTTTATTTTTAAAAAAAGTGATTATAAATTTAATGATTACTATTTTCATTTGCAAAAGTAGTTTGATTTATAATAGTTTTTTATTAAGATTAGTATATTAATATTCTGAATTAGATTACTATTTTGCTTAAAATAGTTTTGTACTTTACATTTAGATTATAATTAATCATAACATATTAATATTTGAAAAGTGGATGGCAATGCCGCCATTTTTCAAATATTTTATTAAAATGCTAGTTTATTTATTTTTAAATATAAAAACTTAATTTTATAATTTTAATTTTGTTACTTGAAAATTAGAGTTGCCATATATTTTATTTTAATTTATGCTTATTTTTTTCATGCAATTTTTAAATAATAAATATTAACTTTTAGGCATCAATCTTTAAAGAATGGAAGGCAATGCCGCCATTTTTTAAATATTATAATAGTAAGCAATTTATTATAATGTTAACTATATCTCAACATATTTCTAATGTTTTCATTAAGAGTAGTATATTGATTTAGAGTATCATTCTAAATTAGATTACTATTTCAATTATAACAGTTTTGTAATTTACATTTAGATTAAAATTAATCTTTACATATTAACATTTGAAAAGTGGATGGCAATGCCGCCATTTTCCAAATATTTTATTAAAATACCAATTTATTTATTTTTAAATAAGAAAAATGAGACTTATACTTTTAATTTTGTTGCATAACCATATATTTATTTTAATTTATGTTTCTTTTTTATATGAAATTTTAAAAGAACAAATATTAAATTTTAGGCATTAATCTTTATACATTTGTTCTTCTTTTTTTATTCGTGATGATGCTATCTAAATTGTTATCCATCATTTTTTCAGGCATGGAAGCCTCTAATACACAATCAAGCATTGTCGACACTAGCCCAACTTCTTCTGTATAGTCAAATGATTTTTTTGAGACAGAGTTTCAGAAGTGTGCACGCATAATTAAATAGTGTTGTACAACTATGGTAGAAGCACTTCAGAATGCAGCTTTATCTATTGATCATGTACAAGAGATAGAGATAATGGAGCTGGAAGATGTTGCCAAATATGTACGCAACACATCTACAAAAGTAGATGCGTTTCCATCCATGATGAAAGAGGTCTATGATGATCATATTACAAACAAAGGTCATAATAAAATTTTAATATCTGAAGAATATGTGATGTACTTACATCATTATGGAGAGCTATACACATGGTCCATATGATGATTTCACATTTTTCAAATCTTCACTTATTACTTTATCCAGATAATTGTACTAGGAGATATTATTCTCCTTCCATCTATGTATCGAAATAATAAATAAACGATTTAACTTTTTATCTCAAATTCTTCTCAACTATACTTCCAAATATTTGAAATGCTTTTTGTTGACCTTTGTTTTTGTATTATTAAAGATTTTACATGAGATATATCATTAATATGTTGATCATTAAATTATGTATAAAATTGATGTGTTATTTCTAACTATTAACCCACTCTAAAGCATAATATTCATTTTATACTCATTTTAAGTGTAATCATTACCTCAATAATGTTTAGTACTCCTTCATTGTACACTATTCATGCTAAGCATAATTAACATTAATTAATTGTATATTTATAAATGTAACTAATAAAGTTATAAAACTACATAAGGAACATTTTAATCCTTATATTGTTCTATTATGCTAATAGGCATGTGTAAGGAGAACGAGCTACCCTCCTAAATGTAATTCTAAACATAACAATAACCGTAACTTTGACCGTGGTCCTACTTCTCCCCTAACTCTAATCCTAACCATAATTCTAATGCTTTGTCTACCCCTAACTCAAACTATAACCCTAACTCAGATTCTAACCATAAACCTAATCCTAACCCTAACCCCTACCCTAACCTTTTATGTACCCTTATCTCTAATCCTAATTGTAATGCTAAACTTAACCTTGACCCTATCTCTAACCCTAACCCTAACCCTAACCCCAATCCTAACCCTAACCTTAACCCTAACTCTAATCCTAACACTAACACTAACCCTACCCCTACCCCTAACTCTAACTCTAAATATAACTCTACCATAATTATAATATAACCCTAACCCTAACCCTAACTTTAATGCTGACTGAAACCCTAACCCTAACCCTAACCTTAATTCTAAACTTAACCTTGACTCAAACTCGTATCTTAACCTTAACCCTGATGTAACTCTATACATATCCCTAACTCAATATGTAAAACTAACACTAACCATAACCCTAGATCTAATGCTTTCTCTACCACTTTCTCTAACTCCAACCATAATCATAACCATAACCGAAACCCTACCTTACCCCAAACTCTAACCGCGAATCTAACTCTACCATAATTGTACTTTAATATTAGCCCTAGCCCTAACCCTAAATCTATCCTTAAAGTTGACTCAAAACTCTAACGTTAACCCTAACTCTAACATTAACCCTAATCATAATATTTAATCTTTTTGAAACTCTAACCCTAACCCTAACCCTGACTGTAACCCTCCCCCTACCTCTAATTGTAGCCCTAAATCTAACTCTACCATAATTGGACTTTAACTCTAACCCTAGCAATTATTTTAACCCTAATCATAATATTAAATGTCTTTGTAACTCCAACCCTAACCCTAACCCTAACTATAAGCCTACCTCTACCTCTAATTGTGGTCCTAAATATAACTCTACCATAATTGGACTTTAACTCTACCCCTAAAAATTATTTTAACCCTAAAGCTAACTCTAACCCTAACCCTTTCTATACACCTATCTCCAACCCTGACCCTAACTCTAATTCCAACCCTAACACTAACACTGACCCTAATCCTTAACCCAATCATACCCCTAACTCTAATTCTAACTATAAATCTAACTCTACCATAATTAGACTCTAATCGTAACCGTATCCCTTTGTTTAATCTTCACTAAAACCCTAACTCTAACCTTAACCCTGACTCAAAACTCTAACTCTAACCTTAACGCTTACTTTAATCTTGACAAAAATCCTAACCCTCACTCTAAACTTAACCCTAATTCAAAACTCTAATTCTAACTCTAACCCTAACAATAGTCATAATCCTAAAATAACCCTAACCACAACTCTAACTCTATTTGTAACTCTAATCCTGACCCTAACTTTGGCTCTAATTGTAACCCTAACCCTAATTCTAATTAAAATCCTAACCCTAACCCTAATTTAAATATTAATGCTAACCCTAACCTTTACTTTAGTCTTCATTAAAACCTTAACCCTAACTCTAACCTTAACCCTGATTCAAAACTCTAATTCTAAACCTAACCCTAACTCTAACCCTAAAAAAGTCATAATCCTAAAATAGCCCTTGCCCTAGCCCTAACCATAACTCTAACTCTAATCCTGACCCTAACTCTAGCTCTAATTGTAAACCTAACCCTAATTTAAATCTTAATGCTAACCCTAACCCTATTTCTAACCCTAACCATAACCATAACTCTACTCTTAAATATAACAATTTACCTAATAATATCCTTAAAATAAGATTGAATCAAAGTGATGCAAATAAACAATATATATAGAATTTTTAAAAAAAATGTTGAAGAATGATTTTATACTAAGTTTATATGACTACAATTTTATAGTAAGTTTATACAACTAAATTTAAAAAGAAAAAAATAAATCAATACTAACCAGATCAAAAAAAGAAAAATTAAAAAATAATTTATCTGTTGCGCCGCGACTGCTACTAGCTTATATATACCTATATATATATATATATTACGCCGAGAGTAATCATTCTCGAGGCGCCTATTTTTTTTCATAAATCCCAATTATAAAATAACCTTGGGATTAAATAAAAACAGGTGCCTCGAGAACGATTACTCTTGGCGTAATATATATATAGGTATATATAAGCTAGTTAATAAATCAATTGTATGCAATTAGATCGTTTGCAAATTTAAGAAAAAATTAATTTATATATAAATTTTTTTATTTTGCGTTAAAAGAGGAGGGGGGAAAAAAACTAAAAGAAAAGAATTACTGATTCTACTATATTATAAATTGAATTTGTTTTCCCTAATTATTAAAAAATTAAAAAATTAATATAATTTTTATGTAATTGTTTGTTTTATATACATAAAGTTAGACATCGTACAATTGTATTCAATTTTGTATAACTAGTGAATTATTTTAAAATTAATTAATTAATAAAATGAGCTATTTTTAACTAGTGAAATATTAGTTAAGTTAATATATTATTTTATTATTCTAATGTAATATCTAAATCATTTATCTCAATGACAATTGGTTCATTTCATTTGGTGTCATAGGGTGTTATAGGACCCCTTTTATCATCCAGGAGGCTCCTTCCATATTAATTTTTTTTCACTAGTTATTTAATTTTATTAATTTTTTAACATGATCATTAATATAATTTTTGAAATGATCATTGTTATAATTGAAAAATATTTTATTTTCATAATTTTTTTTGAAATGATAAATTAACATGTATTATTAAATTATTAATTTTTTGTCATATATTACTTATTTATCATTATCTTAGGTCATTTTATGAGTAGAGAGTTAATTTCACCAATTATATTTAACTATTTTTGCATCGTTTAAAGTTTTGTTATTTATAAGCAAGAGCCTACAATTGTTAAGTTGCAAATTTCTCATGGGGGAGGTCTTGGGTTTGAATTTTGCAATCTAAGCTTTAGGCTTCAGCCAATTACCTATTATAAAGAAAAATGTTATTTATTTATAAATTTATTATAGAAATTAGTTTTCTCATGATTAATTTGATTTGGTCTTATATGAACTCAACATTTTTTTTTTAAAACAATCAACTGTATCATCATAAATAAATTTGGTAAACCTTTCTAATCTAATCTTTATCAAAATTTTATTTATACAAATACAAATTTAGAACTATTTTGTATGATAACATTTAAGATACTTATTTTTAAATTAAGTAAATATCTATATGTATTAGAAGTTTTATATATCCTCCATAAATTAATTTATTTTTTCTAAATTTCTATAAAATTAAAATATACTATTATAATAGAAGCATTAAATTTATTATTTATAATTACTAATTAATATAAAAATTATGACGACAAGTACATGTCACCACGTAGCACTTATTTTATTTATAAACTATTCCTTATATTCACCAGTTCTTTTTAAAAAAAGCTTTCTCTTATGGTTATTTTCAAATATAAAAATTATGACAAGAAGTACATGTCACCACGTAGCACTTATTTTATTTATAAACTAATCTATTTACCAATTCTTTTTAAAAAAAAAGCTTTCCCTTATGGTTATTTTCAATTTTAAATTAAAAATAATAATTTATTCATAGATGATAATTAATAACAATTATTTCTTTAATCTTTTAAAACATTAAATAACTCATAACTTTAGAGTTTTAGATTTGGTAATGTAATCTATGCTTTTATTATAAATTTTATCATTATCCATTTTGACAAGCTTGATTTTGTTAAAACTCGAAAAGATTTGGCAAATTTGAAAAACTTTTATTTCATTAGAGCTCTTGTTTATATACATATTGATTCTATGTTGCGAGAAGAGAGAGTTCAACCATGGGGGAAAGCTCCACAATTAGAGTAGTGCAAGGATATTAGCAAGCCGATGTACTTAGGGAATAGCTAAAAACATAAAAAATACTACCAAAAATATAATTGGGTCCCAACAACAAGGCTTGATGAGGTACCCAAGCACAACCAAATCTCTAAAAAGTGGAGAAATAAAGAAAATCACTTAGGAAAAATCCTACTCCAAGAGGAGATGGAAAAAATGTTGAAATAAGTAGTGAAGGACTAAAAAATCTTCCAAAGTAGAGAATGTCCCAAAATATAGGAACAATATATAACCAAGAAAAACACCATTGAAGCGTATAGAAGTTGCAAAGCTCTATCAAAAGTAATTGCTAATCTCGAGAACCTCCTCTGAAATAGAACCTAACCAAGTAGAGATGTCTATAATCTACATGAGTTCTCTCAAAAGACACTACTTGAATCAAGTCTCACACAAAGGAAGCCAACTAAACTTAAAGATACAAATGGCATGGAATAACAAAGCCTAAAGAGTTGATCAATCGAACATGGAACAATGCAACCAAAGTAGAATAGAAAGAAGAGTGTCTATATGGTAAATTATGCATCTCACCGAAATGTATAGGTACCCAACCACTTCATTCACCTAGTACATAAGAACAAAAAATGAATACATAGCTCACTCCATTGAACCAAGGAAGCATGAGAAACAATAGAAGAGCCCCCCTAATGCAAACAAGGGTGAGGTGATAGGCAACTGTAGAAATGGGCGAATAGAACCACATATCAAGGACCCAAGATCAAGTTGCACAAAATATTACATATGTATGTACTGAGGTGATCAATCTCAGACACATCATAATGATAATATCATGAAAGGAAAACTTACTAGAAAAAGAAAAATGGAAAAGAAAAGCAAAAAATCAACCCCCTCCATGGCACTTCAATCAGAGTAGTGCATGTAGAATAAGACACAAGATTTGGTGAATCGCAAGAATACAATAATCTACATGAGCGTCCTCAGATGACACTACTCAAATAAAAAGATAAAATAAGGAAAAATAACTAGAATGAAAAGATGAATGTAGTATGGTACTTTATCTCAATGCATTTATAAGAATGCATACAAACAATTTCTAAATAGACTAAAAGAGACATAAGGCTAATACAATAGATAGTACAAACCATGATGAATCATCTGAAGCAATAAAATTGATCCCTAGACTTGAAATAAACAAGATACCCACTAGAATGCAAAAATGCAAAAAACTAAATTGAATGTGCTTGGAGCAAAATCTAGAAAAAAATGGCATCACTAGAAAGAGCTCCTAAAGACCTTTCCAATAATATAAAGAATTCCAAAATTAGAGATTGGATGCTCAAGATCTATTTCCTAGTGTGAAAAAATAATTTCTGAATTTGATAGTGAAAAAATCCATACAAAGTGCATTAAAATTGAAACTCACCTAGACCACTATGATAGGCTTGGAAATAGCTTTTCGGTGATATCTAGTTTGTAGAAAATAGAGTTCGTATGCCTAAGATACGAGAAAAAAATATGAAAGTAGGTCCAAATATAGTTTAAAGGGCAAGTAAGTATGCTAGTGCAAGCTAACATCATCAAGTGACGAGGCCAAATTTGATGGTCAAATGACCTTCAAGGAAAAAAATGCTCAAAAAATGATCCCTACTAGAAAAAAATTCAGCTGCAAGAAACAACTGAAAAGACAAAAAGTTGGGGCCAAAAACAAACACAATTGCCAAAATACTATGCATGTGCCAAATGTGAAGAGGAGATTCATTGACATGAAAACTCCAAACAAACACCAAAACTATCATGATGAAACTAAAATAACTACTTCAAGCAATCTACAAACTATCATTGTTAATGGACACCACTCAGGAAAATCAGAATACCATTAGTGAAAATACTGCATGTGGGCTAATAAAATCTCATGTCCTATAGAAAGAAATAAGTGGGGTTTGGCCTGACATGATGGAGGTCATAGTTGATGCAAATAAAGTGGGTGTTATTTTATAGCATGCCTAAAAACTAGCATTAAATCATGTTGACTAGTGCATGAAGCTAACAATTCAACTATGTGAAGCTGATGCAGAGAGAAAGCTGCACAAGACCAAAGGAAAAATGTGAGCATTAAAAAAGGCTTATGTGCATTGTATTAGATTGTCTATAGGTATGGTCTAGGTAGGAGATCAGGAGTTCGAGCCATGTAGTAGAATAGAGCCTAAGGCGAGATTTGAAAGCCCATGAGGAAGTAGATATATTGAAGTCCAAACAACATTGATCAAAAGAAGAACATCTTGCAAGATCCTCAATAAGGGCTTATTCTCTAAAAAATGTGCCCAATATTCCAAAGAAAGCATGTGTATTATCCTGGCAAGATAACCAAGACCCTTCCCACGCTGGCCCATCATGCTCAAAGAATGTGCCAAACATCATGGGATTGTTGGATTTTGAATTGTTGTGGGAGCAACCCAAACATTATTGTTACATGTACTCCCAATAGACAACATGCAATGACCATTGAATGTGGGAAAATCTCCATGTGCAAGGGCCCAATTAAGTCGAGGCACTAAAAAATATGAAATTAGTGCCTGGATGCATGGAAGCACGCATGAGTCTAAAAATAAAACAAGAAACAAATTGCACCATGGCCCACCAATCATGAAAATGCCTAACAAAAAGGTAGGGGTGTGGATAAGGCAAGATTCCTAAAATGCATCCATGCAACCCTATGTGCATTTTTATTCGAGGACATGTTGATTGGAGGGGCCGTTGAGAGGGCTAAAAAGCTACTAATAATCTCCAAACTAGCCCTTGGCTAAATAGTCAAAAGAATGCACCTGATTTGATGGTTTTGTGAATTGATTAATTAGTTTAAAAGTCTGAAAACCTCGGTTCTATGATTTTTAATTTAATTAATAAAGTCATAAAAACATCAAATTAGGTGCATTATTTTGGTTGCATAGACATCGCCTCCAAACTATGCGCTTTAAAAAAGAGATGGTGCACAACACCCAAAATAGGTAGGGACCCACCCAAATGTTGGTTACGGGTATAGAGAGCAGTAGTGGGCCTTATTACAGGAAACATACCCAAAAAAATTTCTTCCACCTTCTAAAATTTTCATAGAGGCAGGTACAACTGGGGGGACCATAACAAACACCCTCTAAAATAATTGCCCAACTCAGAAGAAACTTTCACGTGCTTTGGGAAAAAAAAAATCCATAATGAATTGTGATAAACAAATAAAAGTCTAGTTTCTTGTTTTTGAAAAAGAAATTGTCATCTTGATTTGCATGCCCAAGTTTGACAGTGTGGGTGCAAAATATTTTTCATTAGAAGTCAATAATGTCCAAACTTGATGTATTTTTCATTAAAATGGGGGTTTTTTAGCACTTTCGATATGTGTTTGGGCTCAAAGTGCTCTGAAAAATAGGAACCCCCCATATCCAATACAAAACACTTCTAAAAATTGAAACCCTATGAGAGAAAAAACACATATCTAAAAACCCAAAGAAACCTCTATGAAATAGGCAAGGGCATGAAGATCTTAAGCTTTAATACTATGTTTGAGTTGATGAAATATGAACCCCACAAATTCTAAGAATCAACTGCATGCAAACACCTATTACAAAGGGAGAGATACAAAAGCTATGGAGGCTGGAATTCCTAGATCCATAGATGAGACATTCTTGGTGAGAAAAAGGATAAATTGGTATTAATCAAAAGTGACTAAATCAGTAAGATTACAAACGGAGACCATCGTTATAAAGGAGATCAAAACCCTAAAAAGGTCTAAGCTAGGCTGGATTATAATAATTAATAAAACAATTAATTATTATATGCCTAAATTTAGCTTAAGTAAAGTAGAGTTAATTAGAAAGTACCTAATTACTAACAATTACTTTTGGTTTTATGTCTAGTGTTAGTGAGGTGTTTTTTATCAACTTTAAAGGGCATCTGTTGGATCATAGTTGTTTTTGGTAGGGAAGACAAGGTGATTTTGGTAAGCTTAGAAGTTTTAGGATCTTTAGGAAAATCCTTAAAGGTTTGGGGTTTTTAAAAAACCCTACAAGGTTCTTGGCTACTTTTGAAAACCCATTAGATCTTGGCTTTAGATTCTTGCATTGTTAGCTATGTTTTTAGTTAGTTATATTTTGTTGTATGTTTCTTCTCACTATAATAGGTTTTGAGGTTTGTCAATCCCTCTCTAAGTGATCAATTTTTATTTTTTCAAAGGGTTATTTACCACAAAACGAAACAATGAAAAACAACAGATAGTAGACCCTAACATACAAAAAGACAAATTATCATGATGCATTCACCTTAAGGTACCAAGAGATAAATGTTTTTCTTTGCATCAATTACATAGTCCATACAAATGCATTAAGGATTTACTAATTTAACATATAACAAATTATCAATTATGATTCAAAGGGAAATTTGGATATTCTTTATTATTTCTAAGAAAGTACCAACCCAAAAACCCTTATAGATAACATGAAACCATAATTTATTGAAAGTTTCTCTAAATATTTCTACAAAGTTTCCCCCCTCACCCTCCCCACCTCCCTTGCTCCCCTTCCCTCACATTCAATTTTCCTTGTATTTGTAGGCCTCTTCACATAGCTAACTTCTCTTTGGGTTAATAAATAACTTACTTTTGCACATTTCAAGAAATGTTAATTAACCTCAAGATTTTGTGTAGAATAGGTTGGTTAATTAACCTTAATGAAATTAATCCACAATGACTAAAGTCACTAATTACATGATATAACTTGAAACATTTTTAGAGGAAAGATCAATTTTTTACTTCACTAAGATTAAGTTTTATCAAATTTTTTACTTCATTTTTGTGCTATCCATCCTACCATCTACCTCTACTCTTCCCATAAAGAAATTCACCAATAACTTGACACCACGTCCATAATCCCTCCACTTGCATCTACATTTGCTAAGTGCATCATGTTCTTCCATGATTATAAATAAACTTTGAATAATGGAAGGGCTTGTATGATGGTTTGATAAAATCTCACACACATATCTTTGATATAATTGATTAGATCTAACAATTTATTACTCATCAAACACCAAATATTGAAATAAGAATATCCACATGCCTTCTTTAGCATGTCTCACTTTTCTCATTACACTTATTATTTTACCATTTAGTACACTATGCATATAATTATTTATAGGAATATGCTATGAAATTTTGTGAAGAACTACTAGTGAACTTGATCATTGCTCAATGCTACAAAAATTGATGTACAAAATGTTGTAAGATGATAAGATCCTTGATAGATATTCATCGACTCTTCTTCATTCCTTAACTTTATCATATGAGATCAATTCATTGGTAAATTCATCAACGTATCCATTCTCTTGTACATCATCCCTAATGGAAACTTTTTGCCATGTATTCCAATTGATTTATATGTATATATGAGATAGAGGCATTGTGAAAACTTGCCTATGTAGCAACCATAATTTTTGTCTAGCATTTTAATAGAAATCTTTAGAGGGTCTTCAATATAGCTAGTAAGGCACTAGAAGGTTGACCATGGACCCGTAGGGCCCATTTGGCTATTGGAATAGGAATTGGGAATTGTGATAGGAATTGAAAATTGGAATGTAAGTTGAAAATTGGAATTCCAGACTCATTTGGTTCGACAAAACTATAATTGAAATTTGAACTCCATGTTGTGTCAGACATATTTTCAAAGACTTTTCTTGCATCCCTCATGCTCCTAGATTTTTCTACCATTTGAAGACCCTTAATGATGGTTGAGTATTTGTTAGATCAATGTAAGAAAATTCAAAAAAATGCATTTCTCATTCATTCTCTGCATCTGTCAATTTCATTTACCGTTGGAATCTTAATGACTACTTTCCAAAATTCAACAAATTTATTATCTTATTGGAGATATCATTTGAGCCAAGGAAATGGAGTAATAGGAGATGAAAGGGACAAAGAACATCACAGAAGTAGGGATCATTGAGCAATAGTTTTAGGCTACATAAGAATAGGAAAATTAGACGACTACAATAGCACCACAATTTATAGACATGCTTGAAGAATGAGATTATATTTGCATTTTGTTGACAATAATTTATAATCCTCTATAGCAATGTGGTCCTTAACAAGAATTAAAGCAATCTCACAACAACATTTCTTATATTGTGATCAAATTCAACTCTTGATGCTTTCAAGTGATGGAATGAAGAAGCTTGGGAATGGCTCTCTCGAAATCTCAAAATCATTGAAATAAAATTCTTTTCTACCATTTGCTACATTCTTTAACCAAATCCTTTATTCCTTCTGTAGATCCCAAATTTTAATCAAATATTCAAAAGTGAAATGGGAATTGGAATCACAATTCCAATAACAACTATTATCATGAAATATTCAAATTCTCATTTTGAGGTCAAAATGAGAATATCAATTCCAATTCTCATTCTGATTTGACCCACCCAAAAAAAATATTAAAAACATTAGATATTTTTTGATTCCTATTCCAACTCAATTCTCACAAACAAACTTGCCATTAGCTACATATGGAAGGGACCGTCTATAATACAACTTATATGCAACTTGCAGTGACCTTCCTCACAATCCGAACGGCTTAAAGATCACACACTAAGGCTTGATTCCTAGTGCAAAAGTGTTAAATAGTCAAAGTTTGACTTACTTTTCTAGGCTTAATTTCTTCCTTAGTGTGTGATGTTTAAGACTGGCCGTTCGAGAAACTAGGGATCTCCTTGAGGAGGGTGTTGGATAATGGGCATTTTAATTAAATCGAGTGGTGTTGTACTGGTTAACAATCAACCAAAACCACTTCTCTTTCCCCTGCAGTAACAAGTGGGGTTTACTGCACTCCTTTCCAATTTGATCTCACCATGAGGTACGCACAATCAGCTCAAATAGTGATTGCAACATAGCTAGCAAGGAGATTGAAATTTGTATTTAAAATGATCACCATGCATTCATTCCAATGGTTTCTAATTTCTTTCAACAGTCAAATTCCGCATTTATCTTGCAATCATTGCAACTGCATACCTTGAGATGGTGTCTCCATGAGGCATTTTTTCTAGCTGTTGCACCACGTACAGTTTCAAGACATTGTGTCAAACAAATCACATGTCAAGCAATGAAATAGTATCAATAGCCTATCATGAACTAGAAACTAGAGGTTTCCAATTACAAAATCTGACAAAACCTTTTGCACCAAAGTCTATATCATCATATCAAAAACCTGTGAGTAGGTTGGGAGATAGGTAGAAAACTTAGCTACATTCTGTCAAACAATTCAAGAACTTTGTCCATAAATCCATGTTTGGCATGGTTGTCTACCATAATATTCAGGTGGCACATGTAAGGAAGAAAAGGTGCGTGGAATCGCTTCCTACACTAATCTTTGAGGGGATGATTATGCAAATCCAAGTAATTATTGCAAAGATCTCAAAAAATGCATAATAACATAATCAAGATAACAAAGAACACACAACATAGTGATTACCATGGGGAAACCCTTCTGAGAGAAAAAACCCACCCTCCAAAACTCGCATAATGTATGATCAAACCAAGATGATTACAATACACTTGCAATGCAAGTTCTTACAGGAGCACATCACCACAACTCGAACTCGGAGAGACTCCTTCTAGCAGCAATCTTGCAAATTGAACTCAATTACACAAACACCTCCCCAAGCCCTCCTTTTATAGTGATTTTACAACCTAGAAACCACTTATGGTTTTACAAAACCATGGGCAAAACTACCATGCCACATGTTACCCATTTTGTACATTTACATTTCCAATATGGAAAAACAACCAAGTTAAAATAGTAATCCCGTCCACAATTTTCTCTCTTAGTCTAGACCCCCATAAAAGTCACAAAATGAGTCATCAAGGCTCTAAAAATGACCTACCTATATTCTACTATGGACAAGACTCATTTTAACAACTCACTAACCATTTTCCAATGCATAAACAAGTGGAAAACTTCCACAAACAAATTTTGGAATTTTCCAGGAAAGGATTGCAAGGTTGAGACACATATTTCTCAACATTCTCCCACTTGTTGAACACCTTGAAAGAGTCAGGGGGTCTAAAATATCATGGACTTAATTGCTAGGGGCCGAGAGGCCCATAGACTCTGAACACCATTTGAATATCTCTGTGCTCATAGGCTTAGTTAATGCATCAACAACATTCACCAAAGTCTCTACCTTTTCCAGCTTCCATTTGTTGTCCTCAACCATATCTCTCACAAAATGATATTGTACATCAATGTGCTTGGTGCTCGCATGAAAAGTCAGGTTCTTCACTAGGCAGATTGCACTTTGGCTGTCACTATAAATTGTCACTGCACCCTATTTGAACTCTATATATGAACACAATCTCTTTAGCCAGATGGCTTCTTTGCAGGAATGAGTAGCTACCATATACTCTGCCTCAGTAGTGGACAAAGCGACCACAACCTATTGCTTACTCGTCCAATTGATTGCACCACCAAATAATGTAAACACATATGCACTTGTCAATCTTATTCTATCAACATCACCAGCCCAGTTTGAATCCACATAGCCTCAAATATCCAAGGAATGATCACTTCATGTTCCATGAAAACATATTGAGTACTCTGAGGTACCCACAAGTATCTAAAAACTCTTTTTACTACATCCCAATGTTCTCTTCTTCGATTAGACATATAACAGGAAAGTACTCCCATTGCTTGGGAAATGTCTGGTCTTGTACAAACCATAGCATACATCAAACTTCCAACAACACTTGGATATGGTACTTGACTCATCTCTTCCATCTCCAATGGGGATGTAGGACACTATGAGCTAGAAAGCTTTGTTCCTATAGTAACAGGAACACTCAATGGTCTTGCATCCTGCATATTGAATCTTTTCAAAATAGTACCAACATACTTACTTTGGCCTAGCCAAGGCTTTCTATTCCATCTATCTCTTATAATCTCCATTCTCAAAATGTGCCTAGCTGCACCAAGATCTTTCATTTCAAACTTTATTGAGAGTTGAGATTTTAATTCTACAATCAAACCTTTTCCTTTGCCAATAAACAACATGTCATCAACATACAAGACAATAACCAAGAAACCATCACCATCAAATTTGAAATATATACAATGATCAGATTTAGATCCCACAAATCCCAAACTCAACACATATGTATCAAACTTCTAGTACCACATCCTAGGACTCTATTTTAAACCATACAAGGATTTCTTCAATTTACAGACCAAATGACTTTTGCCTTTCACCACATAGTGCTCTGGCTGTGACATGTAAATTTCTTTCTCCAAATCTCCATGAAGGAAAGTAGTTTTCACATCCATTTTCTCGATCTCTAGATCATAAGCTGCTGCAATAGAAAGCAAAAACCTAATGGATGTCATTTTGGCTACTGGAGAAAAAATCTCACCATAATCTACTCCTTCAACCTGAGAGTAACCTTTTGCAACCAAACGTGCTTTATACTTCTCAATGCTTCCATCTAAACCCATCTTCCTTTTGAACACCCATTTACAACCAATAGGCTTCCATCCTTCAGGAAATGGTACAAGGTCCCATGTTCAATTCCTCTTAAGAGCTACCATTTCTTCATCCATGGCTATTTTCTAGGACTCTGAATCATTCATACCAAGAGCCTCTTCTACAGATCTAGTTCAGGTTCATGATTAGGTTCTCCCTCTTCCTCTGATGATTCAGAACTTATAGAGCTCTCTTCAACATCTCATCTTTCTAAGGGCCTTGATTCAACTTTCTTAGGTGTAGCAGGAAGTTGAATCACATCTTTCTTTTCTTTAATTTGTTATGGCTACACTGTAATAGAAGAAGGCTTAGTTTCTCTAAAAATAACACTTCTGCAATAAAATACCTTTTGTGCAACAGGATCCCAAAGCTTGTATCCTTTCACACCATAACTATATCTGATGAAGATACATTTGACAGCTTTTTTATCCAATTTTGTTCGCTTCTCCTTTGGCACATGAGCACATGCCTCACAACCAAACACTCTCAGATGTCTAAGTGAAGGCTTGTGGCCCGACCACGCTTCCATTGGCATCTTATCAACAAGAGCTAATGTAGGAGACTTGTTTATCAGGTAGCAGGCAGTGGCTACAGCTTCAACCTAGAACTTTTGTTCTAGTCTAGCACCACTCAGCATAATCCTAGCCTTCTCCATCAAGGTCCTATTCATTCTTTCTGCAACTCCATTCTGTTGTGGAGAATATGGAGTTCTCTTCTCTCTTTTAATAGCACAATCTTCACAAAATGTGTCAAAAATATTGGAGCAA
Source organism: Cupressus sempervirens (assembly GCA_028749045.1). NCBI lineage: Eukaryota > Viridiplantae > Streptophyta > Pinopsida > Cupressales > Cupressaceae > Cupressus > Cupressus sempervirens. The sequence continues at coordinate 307,355,387 of CM053785.1, read as the reverse complement.
AATTCACCACCATTATCAATTCTCAAGCATTTTATTTTCTTTCTAGTCTGCAATTCAACCATTGCTTTAAATTCTTTGAAATGACTGAAAACTTTGGCTTTACTCCTAAGGAAATAAACACATGTTCTTCTACTGAAATCATCAATGAAAGAAACATAATAAATTGATCTACCAATAGATGGAACATCTACTGGACCAAATACATCCAAATGAATTAGATCCAAAATACACGAAGACTTATGAGAACTTGAGTAAAACTGAATACAATTTTGTTTACCATAGATACAATGCTCAAAAAAATCAAACTCAAGATTGCAGTCATTCAACCCATCAACAAGGTTCTTATTTTTCAAGGTCCGTAGGCCCTTCTCACCTATGTGGCCGAGTCTTTGGTGCCATAACATAGTCTTCTTTGTAGGAAACTTTGATTTGGTAGACAGAGCACCCTTGGGTGCCCAAAAACCATGGCCATCTGTTGAAAGAGAAACTCTCTCCTTCTCCAATTGAGTAGTCTTTTCCACAATCTTATCAGAAGTACTATTGCACTTGACTGTGCATGCATCAAGTTGGTAAAATGTACCCAATCTCCTTCCTCTTGCTATTACCATAGCACCTCTCACCATTTTTACACCTTCTTCAAAAAACTATACATGCACACCTGCATCTATTAGCTTACTAACAGATAACAAATTCCTTGCTAGTCCAGGGATATGGAAGACACCATCAAATCTTCTAATTCTACCATCAAAAAATTTCACACAAATACATCTACGACCAACAATATCAAGTACTGAATTATCACCCAAATACACCTTACCACTATCAAAATTTTCATACTTACTAAACTAGTTCCTATTAGGAGTCATGTGGAAAGATGCACCTGACTCTATTAACCATGCATTTTCACCTGCATGAGTGGCCAAGGCTGAAATGAAAGCATTTCCATCTTCCTTCTTGGACTCAGAATAAGAATCTTGCTTCTTCTTCTTCTTCTTCTTCTTCTTCTCCTCTTTGCAGTCCTTTCGAAAGTGTCCAGGTTTGCCGCAATTCCAACAGATTGCCTTGGACTTACTAGGGGATTTCGATCTCCCCTTATTTTTGGACTTAGAATGGCCATGTTGTTTTTCATTCTTGCCTCTTTCTTTTTGTCTTTTGTGAACACTCAAAGCCTCTTTAGCATTCAGAGAGACCTTCCTTCTCATCTCCTTAGAAAGTAGAGAACCGACAACATCCTCTATCTTCAAGACAATTGAAGTGCTCCCTATAGCCATCGCAAGACTATCCCATGAGTCTAGCAACGAACATAACAAGATTTGACACCTTTCTTCTTCATCCATTGGCACTCCTACTGAGGTCAACTGAGTCACCAACATATTAAACCTTTCTGGATGCTCAAAAATTTGTCCACCTTCTTCCATTCTCAAGGAATACAACTTCTTCCTCAAGAAAATCTTATTCACAAGTGATTTCATCTAATAGATCTCACTAAGCTTTTTATGAAGCTTCTTGCAGTAGGTTCTTCATGGACATTAATCAAAATCGAGTCTGCAAGGCACAATCTGATGAGACCTTTAGCTTTTCTATCAGTCACATCATATTGTGCGGCTAATGTCAGATCTGTGGGCCTAAGCTTGTTCGCATCAATTGCATCCCACAGATCCCGATCAGTCAATAGATCTTCCATCTTCAGCTTCCACATCTCAAAGTTTTTGCCAGAAAACTTTTCAACATCAATTCTCCCTGACATGATCGCTATCTTTTCAATCCTACAACACAAAAATGAAATGCTTTGCACAAGCTCCCACTCAAACCTTGATTAGCTCAAAAAACCCTGTACCTAACAAATAGAACCAAAACTGGCCAGGCTCTGATACCACTTGTAAGGAAGCAAAGGTGCACATAATTGCTTCCTACACTAATCTTTGAGAGGACGATTATGAAAATCCAAGTAACTATTGCAAAGATCTCAAGAAATGCATAATAACATAATCAAAATAACAAAGAACACACAACCCAGTGATTACCATGGGGAAACCCTTCTGGGAGAAAAACCCCACCCTCCAAAACTTGGATAATGTATTATCAAACCAAAATTATTACTATACACTTGCAATGCAAGTTCTTATAGGAGGGCATCACCACAACTCGAACTCAGAGAGACTCCTTCTAGCAACAGTCTTGCAAACTGAACTCAATTACACAAACACCTCCCCAAGCCCTCCTTTTATAGTGATTTTACAACCTAGAAACCACTTATGGTTTTACAAAACCATGGTCAAAACTACCATGCCACATGTTACCTATTTTTGACATTTACATTTCCAATATGGAAAAACAACCAAGTTAAAATAGTAATCCCGTCCACAATTTTTTCCCTTAGTCTAGACCCCCATAAAAGTCACAAAATGAGTCATCAAGGCTCTAAAAATGACCTACCTATATTCTACTATGGACAAGACTCATTTTAACAACTCACTATTTTCCAATGCATAAACAAGTGGAAAACTTTCACAAACAAATTCTAGAATTTTCCAAGAAAGGATTGCAAGGTTGAGACACATGTTTCTCAACAGCACAATACTAGAGGCATTTTGTCAAATAAGTTGATGCAATGTATATAGAAGTCCACATTGTGCATATTAGTTTTAGGATGTGGCATAATTGGGATTCATTATAGCCAATTATATTTACTTGAGAGCCCTTAAAACTTTATGCACAGTATCATGTACTATGCATTGATGCAATTGAGACATTCTGTCAACCAAGATGCATGGCTGCATTTTCTAGTTTTTACACAAGTACTCATTCTTCTTTCACCCGTGTAAGCATTAAATAAAAAATGTGACATGCCAGAAGTCTCAATACCACTAGATCAGCTTCCCTTGGAATTGGGCATCATATGAACAAGTAGCATATGAAACAATAATTTTTTTGAAGTTCACCTGTAGTCTAGTAGTGGTTAATTTAGGTGACCTCCTTATTAGTTTTAAATTCAACTCTCATAACCTATATTCCTTAAGAACATTTTTCTGTGACTTGGATTTTCTGAAGATATTCTCTCAAACAGTTTGCAAGAGTCTTGAGTGGTTTCTACTTTAATTGAATACAACTAGTTAGACAGAGGAGGTCGCGGGTTGGCTGTAGAAAACCACAGAGTCCAATGTTATACTTGCTAAGGTGTTTTACAATCTTATAACTACACTATGTGTGTTGTCAATAATCTCACCTTCATTGTGTGGTTTTTCATTTTCATTAATCCATTGGTCAACTTTCATCGGCTAGTTTTGTCTACCTTTAAAAGTTTAGAATTCTTGTCAACATATCCATCACGTGCATATTCTTTTCAGTGGAGGTGGAAGCCTTTGAGTCTTAATTGTTAGAAAACCAATGGTGTGAAAATGCTTTCCAAATGTCAAATTAACAAGGAAATATGCGAGAACAAAATTGTAAAGATGTGCAAGTAAATAAATATAAGACACAAAGCATAGAGAAAACATTAGATTTAATGTGGGAAACCCTTCTGGGAGAAAACTTACCACCCAAAAAACCTCTCAGGAAACTTTGTATTATTGTAAACAATTTTAACATACAATGACCCCAGATTTTTGTCATAGGCTCAAATCGCCCTATTTAATCCACCTAATTTTAACCACATTTATATTTAATGAATTCTTGCAGCCATTAATTCATACTATAATTCGTTTCAAGATTCAATATAGAAACCATTATAGGCAAAACAATATACCAATCCAACTGTCCATTAGTGGCTAAGAACACTGTATGAAAAATACTCTCTTCGGCCTCCTGTGAGTCCCTCTAGAATTGGACATTCCCTTCAGCATCAAGAATGAGTCATCCTCTTTGATATCAAGAACCTACAATATGATTGTATGCCAAAAAAATTTCTCCTTCACCATACCCACACTATGACCATGGGAGACTTGCTACACTATACAATGAAGTTGTTCTTTGTACGCTCAATTTCAAGTATGGTAGCCTCCAATTGTCTTACGGTCCACCACACATGCACCTTGTCTCCTCACTATATACTAAGATTGCCTCTATTGTATGGTGTTCTTGTTGTATGGTGAGACACATCCATCGACAATAGACTCTCACTTCGTCACTTCTCAACAATCTCCCACTTGACAAAGTGTGGAGTCAATCAACACACCTAAAAAGAGTTAGGGGTTTTAAGCCCCATGGAGGTTGTGCACTACTTAAATTTAATTATGTTTACTAGCTTCATTAATGCATCTACAACATTCTCCTTCGTGTCAACCTTTTCTATATTTAGCTTTCCATCTTTGACCATGTCACATACAAAGTGATATTATACATCAATGTGTTTTGTCCTAGCAATTAAAGTAGAATTCTTTTCCAAACATATTGCACTTCGACTATTGCAAAATATTGTAATTCTTCCTACATCATAGCCAACATCTAAACACAAATGCTTCTTGACATGCATGAGGGTATGTGTAGGATCATGGTGTGCCAAAAAGTGGCGATGTGACAAAAATAGAGTTTGAAGACGTCTAAAAGTGCTTCAAAATACGCTCTAATTTTTTATTACCTATCCAGGTACCAAACCTAGAAAGTAAGGCCGAGCCTTATTGGATATCCGATAATTAACATGATAATATTATCATAATATAATAATTATAATTATTATAATATAATATAATATTATTATTATATTATAATAGTATAATATATTATGTAATATTATATAATATAATATAATTATAATAATTATTATTATACTATACTATAATATTATTATTATTATATTATAATAACATAATAATGTATTATATTATAATAATATAATATAATATATATAAAATATAATATAATAATAAAAATGTAACATATTATAATAGAATATATAATTAAAAATATAATATATTATAAATTAAAATAATATAATATAATACATTATAATAATATAATATAATATTATTATTTTTATATAATATAATAATAATATTATATTATAATACAATAGTAATATTATTATATTATAATAACATAATAATATATTATATTATAATAATATAATATAATAATAATAATGTAATATATTATAATATAATATAAAATAATAAAAAGTAGTATATTATATAATATATGCAGCGAATATTGGATATCTGATACCTATGACATTACATTAAAAAAAATCATAGACCCATAGGCCTTTATTTCACATATTTGGGGGCCAGTATTTGCACTTCGATCAGATATCAAATATATGATCAGATATAAGATATCAAGGCATTTTTTTTTGTTTTTTAACTCATTTTTAACCTAAATTCAATAGATTTTAGCATGATTTTGTTTGTTTTAGTTGAATCTAGGGTTTTTGTGAAAAAAAAATTGTTAAAATTAAGGATCTTTTTAAAATAGATATTACGTTTTGTAATTCAATAAGAATGGCTGATCAAAATGATGACACTAAGGCCGAGAATAATATTTCTCATAACCCCCTACCAAACGATCTAGTACCCCCATAAAACCATCCACCAAATGATCCTCTACCCCCTCAAAACCCTCCTCGAATCGAGGATATGATAAATAAAAATCTCACCAAATTGAGAGGTTTGCATACAACATATAATAATGTACCTACATTGGCTCCTATGTTATCCACGTTAAACACCATAGTGGATAACATTGAAACCCTTACGAACCAACATAATGTTGCTCTTCATTGGTGTGATGAAATGCATGAGATGTTTGATGATGGTTTGGACTATGATGAGGTTGCGGCCCTTAATATAACTAAAGAGGATTTGGCTAGCCTTTTGCAAACCCGAAAATGGCTTTGCCAATCGACCCAAAAAAATCCAAACTATCGATTAAATGGTGCACAAATGACACCATACGTGGAAACTTTCAGGATCATTGGTGGATGGTCTTTGATATCCCTCCATATGGAAATTTAGACATACCATTTTATTTCCTAAGAAAATTATATGCAAATTTTTTGTTGAAACTTAAAGTGAACTATTGGAGCATGAAGCCCAACATGGGCTTAGGACTAGGAGCTCCTCAGGATAGACCCTCTTCCTAGCAAAAGAAAGCTAGCACTTTTGTCCCCACCACTGATATCTCCCCCCCTCCTTGAGTGCAGCATTCGGATATTATGGCAAAGGCTAGCTATTAGACCATCAGATCCATTCATAAGCTGAGTAGCCTAAAGATATCTCAGGCTAGGTTAGTCGTACCTCCTTGTGTGGATGATGTTGGTGCCAATTCATCATTAGTTAGCTCATCACAAATTTATGTGCCTCACACTTGCATTATGTGTAAGAATATTTGCTTGGGTCCCATAGGTAATCTTCCTGAGTATCATTTTGTATTAGATGAGGATACACTAGACGTAGAGGCTACAGACCCTGATGTGAGAGAGGAGGGGAATACAGAGGCATGGACTCCTTTGATGTCAATACATGTATACATTTTTTTGTTATGACATATGCGGTTTAAAGTTAATTTTTATAATAGAGTAATTTTAATTTTTAAGCCATACTGACTTTTACATGTATGTGATCTTCATTCATGTTTAGTTGATGACCGAGGAGGAGCTCAGACAAATTGATGATGCCATGCTCTTAGCCATTTCATTTGGCCTTGAGACATCTATGGTACATTATTTTGTGTTCAAATTTATTTTTTCTATTTGATATTGTAGCATATATGGTTGCTAATCTTTCTTTTATCTTGCAAGTACCACCTGTCTCAGGGGGACAAAGTGTGGGGGTGAGCCAGCATGCATTGACAAAGGAAAGGAAATTAGGTGCTTTCTATTTGATTAAATATTGATACATTCTTGTAAAATGTTTGTGGTAATCCCATTTAATTACATTATTTATTGTATATAGGACGTGGCTACTAGAGATGAGCCTGTATAGATTCTGTGTCGTAGACCATTAGGGATTTCCATTTGCACTAAGAGCCCCATTGTATGTATAAGTATCATTTATTTTTATATTCCTTATCTTCATAAATAAATTCAAAACTGATTTCTGTGATATTAACAACTACTATTTTTTATCTCATAGTAGACTCTTAGTGCACATGAGGTCCGACAAGAGAGTTGTGTAGATTTGATGATGCAGCCACTCTCTCCTGAGGAGGAGACTACAATAGTAATTTGTAGTTTTAATTCATGATTAAATATATTATAAATTTATCATTCTATGAATTATAATGTTATAGTTTAAATTGTAGATTCATCTGACAAACATATTTGAACATATACAGCCTAGACTCCTGACCGACCTAGGAGGTTGACGAGAGACGTATTTATTATGAAATTTTGATAGTATAAATACTCATTAAAAAAAGATCATTATGCATTTGAGTAATTCAATGTTAGATACAAAAAATCATATAAACTTAGTGTAGAACAAGAATTAGTATGCAAAGAACATTAACAAATAAAGTAAACATTCACAAACCAAAAACTAAATTCACATATATGCTTAGACAAAGAAAGCAAACAAGAAGTGCAAACCTCACAAGAGAAAACACTCCATGCTTTCTAGATTCTGTAGATGTGTCCTTTTGCTGTGGATGTATGCTCAAGATGCTCAAAATTTGCTTCAATGGAGATGGGTAATGGAAAATTGGTAGCTTTGTGAGCTCTCAATTTGGCATTATAAGGGTATGGGTATGGCTTTTGGCTCTCAAAAGGGCATGGTAACTTTAGCTCAAAGATTGTTGATGAAATGGCTTGGGATGGGATTCAATTTATAGGCTAAGGGGTAGAGGGATGGAGGGCTTAGATGCAAGGATGGATGAAGGCTTAAGGAGGGCTAGGATGCACTCAAAGGAGAGCACATGGATTGTGCTTGTTTAGCACCAATGGGAAGGTGACACTTGTCACAAGGAGGATGAGTGTGAGAGGGCAGGGTAAAGGGTTGGTTAAAGGCATGATGAGTGGGGTTGAGTATGTAAGAGGGATGTAAGAGGAATGAGTGTGGAAGAGGGAAGAGTGTGGAAGATGGGTGTAAGAGTCATGAGTGGGCTTGTAAGAGTCTTTTATGTTTTGTAAGAGCACTCATGACTTAGTGGTTGGGATTTTTGAGGGGAGACTTTGGTTTGGATTAGGAAAGTCTTAAACTTGTTTAAGGAATGTGACAACATTAGGGGGTGGATTAGGCTTGGGTTTAGGATTAGATTAGGGATGTTAGAGATGTGCAAGTGGATGGCATTAATGAGGGTGGGTGAGTTAGTGGCTAAGCTTGGTTAGTATGGGTGGATGGGGTGGATTAGGCTAAATGGAGGATTAGAGATAGGTTAGGGGTTTTTGAATTTGAGGATTTCATTTATCAAATAGATTTATTCAATAAATGGGGATTTTTGGAATTAGATAGGAGAAAAGGATTTAATTGATAAATAATAGATTATTTGATTTATCAATTAGGACTATAGATGATTAATTAAATTAATCAACTAGGGATGGCAAAGGATTAATTAAATAAGAATTTAATTAATGATGCCTTTAGAGATGGCTAAATTAGATTACCAAAGCAGTGTAATCAAATTTAGGTGTCTACACTTAGTAGTCTAACTTTGGGTTTTCCTTTTTTGTTTATGTAGGAGGCATCTGATCCACCTAGTGTAGTGAAGAGGCTGCATTTTGATCATCCACCAGCACCCTAGGATAGTATAGTTGTTGTACGATGCACCATGAGACATTTTGAGATGGCATATGTGACAATGTATATAGAAATATTGATATTATACACATTCTTATGGCATGATCAGCCACATTTTGTATATGGATCTATGTATTTTGATATATATTTGAATATTTTGTCTATGGATACATGATCTTTGATATATATTTGTGTAAAATATTCCATGATTGCATTTGAGTGGACAGTAATCAAGTTTTTCTAGTTCTTCTTTTTCATGTTTTTCACATTTCTATACTTCAACTTCTTTGGAATGGTGGTAGTTGTTGTAACTCCAAACTTCCATGTTGCAACAATCATTTCATCTGCATTTTATTCTACATGGAACCTTTTTTGTGGCTTTAGCATTCCTCGACCTGCAAGGAAATGTGAGAGCTTTTTTGTTGAGGCAAATTTTATACATCACAGTTTTAATAAATGTTAGATGTTTAATAACATATCATGATTATTCCTAATGCAATCAAGTGGTTTTCCTTTGAACCAAAAAATGCCTATGTGGTGGAGATGGAACAACTGGGCATAACCTATTTCCTGGGCACTCTATGGTCTAACTGCATCATAGCTTGGAGATGTGGATGCAGAGATGGAGACAGCAGATGGGAAAGTGATGGTATCTGAATTCATAAGAATCACTTTGGGATGAGACATGACTTTGTGGGAATTGTAGCATTGGTGATTGTTTGCATCCCGATTGGCTTTGCCATCTTGTTTGGTCTTGCCATTAAAAATCTCAATTTCCAAAGAAGATAGGGATTCCATACAACCATTATTTAGCAGATTGGTCTGACCATTAAGAAGGTTAATTTTTGAAGTCGATAGTCATGCAAACCTTCTCTTAGTTTATTAGATTTCTCATAGTGGGTTCGAGAAGATAGTTGAGTTCACTCCAGATTTAGTTTTCATATGGGATAGTATGAAAGGAGGTATTGTTGCTATAGGGACAGTTGATCTTTCCACTCATCTCTACTCCTTTTCACACTATGGTCCACCTTTTCCAGAGCACATCTCTCCTTTATTGAGACAACATCGTGTGGCACAGTCAAGTTTCTTGAATCTCTATGTGGTTCCTGAGACTACTGTTGTGACTGCCTTGCCACCTCCTCTTGAGCTCTTTTCTATTCAACAGATTTCTTCTTTAGCACTGCTTGATCCTCTAGCTCCATTCATCGAGCCACCAGGTGCAGTTATTGAGGATTCTACAAAGGACATTCATCTCCTCTTTGATGACAGTTACTGCACACCTATCATACCACTTACATTGGGGATTTCCTTTCACGATCCTCGTGTCTACTCCTTTGATCATTAGCTTGGCCTTCCAATGACACCTTAGCTTTCAAGGTTCCCTCTACCGTGTCCACTAACTTTCACCTCCTCTACATTGGAGTCATAGTGGTTTGTTCATTGATCCAAGGGTTCTTTCATTCTAGGGTGGCTTTGGAGCCTTAACCCTCTGTCATGGGGTGGGGGGTGGGGGGGTGTTGAAGTCACATATTGTACTTATGGCTTTGAGAGAGTCTCTTGAAGCTATTACATCTCTTTTTGGAGAGGAGTTTTTTCCCACTAGGTTTTCTCCTTTGCCCCAATTTATAGAGATTTCCTTATATTGGGTACTTGATTAGGCCTTATTGCTAGGGCCCAATTTTTTTTACTTTCATAGCTTTTCTTTGCTAGGTAAGCTTACTCATTACTTTCAAATCAAGGGGGGGTATTAGAGTATTTTTTCATTTATACTTATTAATTAAATCATATTGATTTAATTAGTTAAGTTTCTTTTACTCTAGTTACTTAAGCTTCATTTAGGTACATTATTAATTAATTAGTAATTAATAATGTGCAACCTATCTTTTTCATTTAGGGTTTCTATCTCACCTTTATAAGGTTGAGCCTTGTACTTTTCTCTTTATCTCTTATGCATTTTTCACATTTGAGAGCACCTTTTCTTCTATCTCCATTATTCTTCTCTTGTGACAAGTTATTAGTTAACAGGGTCTTCTTGGGTTGTGCAGAATTGATATTAATCAATTCTTTCAGTTTTTTTCCACCCTTCTCATGTCTTTGAAAAATTTCATGTGTCTAATTTTTCGTTGATATATAGAGAAATTGATTTTGAATAGTGGTCTATTTGTGATAATTTTGATATACTCTTGGTGATAGAATTATGGTTTGAAGTTAATTAAGAATTTCACTAATGTAGATTTGATATGGTGAGGTTCATAACCATTGATCCCCCTAGAAAAGCTCTCCAATTTGAATGAAAATTTTGATGTCATATAATTTAGATGGGATGTTATTTAATGTTATTCATCTTGAGAGGTTTATGGAGCTAACTAGGGTTTCATTAAAGTTGGGTTTCCATTTTAGAAATTTTAGACTATATACATTAATATAATTTAGAGAATTTTCAAGTAAAGATTTCCTAATACTTAAATTTATACAATGCAGAAAAAATAAAGTGTTTAAGAGAAAAGTTATACTTACCTATTTGGCATTCATGGATTTGAACCAATTAACCATTTTTGGCCATTCTAATTTTGGCCTTGTCCATACAACATATAAACCCCTTTCTTCATAATTAGACCATCTATCTACACTTACCTTATTGTTGATAATGATGGTAGTGGCTACCTTTGCTTCTTTTTTCTAGCTAATGAGTGGTTGTGGTAGTTTTGTTCCTAGTTTATGAACTAGAAATTGGCCAAATTGGAATATGTGTGATGTGAGTGAATTCAATTTTTCTGAATGAACTAGGTTTGAGGAAAAATATGGATGGTTTCTAGGTTTAGGGTTAACAAGAATTCTATTGGCTTTTGATACTCAATAGGGTTTAGGATAGATCTATGGAGCTTGAAAATTTGTGTCGTGTAAGGCTTTCCCTTCCTTAGAGCAGCTGCTATGATTTTTATTGTTTGAAAACTCCTCAAATGATTTGGCTATTCGTCTTTCTTTTTTTTATGTATTTCTTGCATACTTTGTTTTCCCATAGAAATTTTCTTGTTTTTTTATGTCTTTCTTTGTCTCTTTTGCCCTAGCTTTGTGTCATCCTTGGAGGTCCCTATTGTTTTTGTGATTTAGATCAATTTGATCTCAAATCTCCTTCTGGATGTGGACTTTCTCCCATCCTTCTTCCTAATTATGCTTATGATTTCATGTTATTTTATGCATTCATGACTTTGAGATCAGAGGACATTTATTGGTTTGTTGTTGGTTTTGATAAGCTATTTCCTTGTTTCGTTCTTCATGACACTTAATTAGTGCTTTGAATTGATTTTTAGGAGGAATTTTTTCAAGCTTTCTTTTCTTTAGAGAGAGGGGCATATTCAGATTTACAATATAATAGGATTTATTTGAAAGATGCTGGCATTGAAACTTAGGGTTTCCATTCTGTGGATTTTTGAGATAAGATCTATTCTTTGCATTTTTTTCTATTTCTACCATTTTTCTCACTATTCTTCCCTTAGTAATATTTCAAAACACAATATATAAAATTTTAAAGGTCTTAATTAAATCCACCGGCCTGATAAAAATACTCAACCTATTTAAGAGAGGCACAAATCATCCTTAAATGTATAATCTTTGTTTCACCCAATGATAGCATGTTATCTCACTACAACTTGATTTTTTTGCCCTTCTTTTCAATTGCCACATGCTCCTTCTTCCACTATTAATTAAGATCAAACATTCAATAATGCCCATTCTGAAAGCTCATGGCTTAATAGCTGAATAAATGCAGTCGATATGATGCTTTTAAAAAAAATTATTAATTAATTTGAAAGTCATGACTTTCAAATTAATTAGTAATTTAAAAAAGTGTCAAATTGGGTACATTTATTCTACTAGATAGACGTCACCATTCTTAAATAACACAATTTCTTATGCCTAAATCAGATCAAGAAAATGATATTATACTAAATGAATCACAAAACAAATCATACTTTAAAAATAAAATTTTAGAAGTTCAAATAAAACCTCATTTAACTATCATTCTCACAAACTGAGATGAAAACATGGCTGAAACCCTTCATTATCCCTCCACAATCTTTCTATTATTGAACAAATAGTACTAATAGAGAAAGGGCAATGATAAATGATTCTAAAATATCCCCTTTTCCAATAAATATGAATAGCCATTGAAACAAATAAGGAAACTTGTGAAAGTGGGAAATAAAACTAAAAGAAATAAATACAATAGAAAGAATAGAAATTATGAAATTAAAAAAAAAATTCTTTGTGCACATGAACTATTTAACAAAATGTCTCATAAAAAGACTCAAGATTGAATTTTATTTATTCATTAATTTATTTTCTTTTGACTATTTAATGCAAGATTAAAGTTTTTAATAATCACACTTTCTTATTATAAAAAATAATCTAATTATTAATTATTAATTTAATTGTAGTTAAAAATTTAATAATCATATTTTGTATTCTAATTATAAAACAAATATTTTGATTATTATTACTAAAAATCTAATATATTTTGTAAATGTGAATAATGTTTCAATTGTGAATTCTAGAAATAAATTGGAATTTTAATTATTTTCTATTTTCACACATTCTATTTCAATTTATATTTTATAATTTCATAACATGTAATTTTTTTAAAATATGAATTTTCCTTTTCATATTTAAAAATTAGCTTAAATTTTTTATACAACTCTTTAAAAATTGATCCTTTTCATTATATTTTATTTTAAAAAAATAATTCTAGTATAAACTTTTTAAAATTTGAATCTTTTTAATAATTTTTTTAATTTTATGTTTTTTATTAACATTTATTTTTTAATTCTAAAATTAATATATTTTTTAATTTAAAAATTGTACCAAAACATATCAAGGAAACTCATTAGAAAGAAAACTAAAAGAAATAAATAGAATAGAAAGAATATAAATAAATAATATTAAAATAATAAAATAATGAAAGTAATTGAAAAGGAGTGGGACAGGGTGACAATTTTGTAGCGAAATTTTAAAAAATTGGAAGCATAACTGCCAACATATAAGTCTATCCACTCAATAATGTTAATATATGAAAGAAACAAATTAGAAAGATTTTATAGAGATTTAGATCTATTCAAAAATTAAGTAATGATAATAGTTGCACATTTTTATAGGTGCAATAAAAAGTCAATAGGAGTGATAGACTTCACATATCTTACTTCCATTCTAATAGATAACATAAATATAGTAGTTTGTATTTCAAAACATCTAAACAAATAAGAATTAAAATTCTATAATAAGATGAAAGTTAAGGAAGGATTAATGGAATAGAGAAAATGAGCTCTGCTAGGGTTTGTACAAATTTTATCTGAATCCTCATTAGCTTTTACCGTCTCTCATACTACATTTACTGGAAGAATTAGTTTTCATTTATAATGAGCTCAACCTTCTCTGGCCCAATAGTTGATGTTGGTGCTAGAGTTGTGGTTGCTATTGGAGAGAATGGCTCCACCAACCAAACACCTATGGAAGTTCTTACCCAAGGTGTTTCATGAGGTAATTCCTCTCCTGATACTATTTTGAATGTCAAGGAGTTTGATAGTGCATGCACATGGCTAGAACAAAAAACTCTCATTAGGTATTTTGTGGGTTGTACTCCTTTTGAAAGCATGTTGTGGGAATGGGTTTCCAAGGTTTGGACACCTCAGGGTGTTCACCTTGAAGGCATCCAAAGCCTTACCAAAGGATTTTTAATTTTCCTTTTTGGTAATGCAGGCAAAGTTGAACCTATTTTTGTGCAAGGTCCCTTGACCATCAGGTTCTCCTTCTTGGTTTTTCAATGTTGTTCAAAAGATTTTGTTGTTTCTAATGATTAGAAGCTTAAGGTTCCCATTTGGATAAAGTTCCCTAGGCTTCCCATTCCTTTCTAATCTTTTTTAATAGCTATTGCTCAAACCATTGAAAACATTGTGTGCCTTGAACCAAACAAGTTTTTCAATGCTCAACCTCAGTGTAGGGTTTGTGATGAGGTTGACCTATCTAGGGAACTCAAAGATACAATGGAAATCTAGATAGGTGGTACCACCTTTACTCAGAAGGTGCTTTAGCTTAAGCTTTGGAATACCTGCTATCAGGGCTAGTTAACTGAGCACAAGATTAGGGATTCTCCCTTGTTGGACCGTAGCTGATGTAGGAGCATCCTAGACCTTCTAGCAATCCTGCATGTTGGAGTTTATTATCAGTGGTTTCCAATTTCGTGTTGGTACCGAGTTTTCTAGTGGATGCCAAGTGTTCCTATATATGCCGAGTGCCAGCATTGGTCTTGCCTCTATTCATGTTGAGTTATCTATGAGTTAACTTTTGGCATTTAATTTATGTATGGGTATTTAATTTAGTGTTGTAGCCAACTTATAGCTCGACCTATATTTAATGTAAGGGATTTAATCTAGTTTGTAATAAGTTGGGCTGACTTGTGGCATAGTTGGGTATAAGTAAGGGGTTTTATGGAGTCTTTAGTTAGTTTTTATTCATTAAAACTTGGAGAAGGGATGCAGTAAAAGTGAAATTTTTGAAGAGCTAGGGTTGTGGCTTAGGAACAAGAGTATTTCTTGGTGGACCTAAGGGTACAAGTGTGGATTCTTCTTGATGTTCTTATACAATTGTGTATCTCAACTAGCTGGGATTGGGTTTGTAAGTTGGATCTTGTTGGATCTTGTAGAAATAATTTTGTAATTGCTATTTGTAGTTAGCCCTAACCCAAAAGGCGTTATAGTCAGGAATATTGCATGTATTCAGTTATATCTATGAATAAAGAGTTGTGATTTGGTATCAGATCTTGCATTATTATTGCTTTGTTGTTGTATTTCTATTGTGTGGTTATTTTCTAGTGGCTTGGACATCTCCTTTGGGGATTTTCCTACCTTATACTACGTCAAATGGCATCAGAGTGAAGGTTTTTCTTGAATGTGTTGATAGATCACCAAAGCTAAGGTAGTTAACAACAGGATTTATAGAGAAGGTTGATCTTGTGGCTAATTGATCTTTTGGATTGGTGGATCTATTACTTTAGATTTGTAAAACTTTTGGAAGATTCCTCAAAGAAGATTTGATCCTAGGGAAATTGAAGATCCTAGAGAAGATTAGAATAGAGTTCAAATCTGAGATTGCATTGATGAAGAGTGACATGATCACTGAAATTGTAAGTAATTTAGGTGGTGTACCTAGGAATGTGGGTACTAAAGCTAGTTATGAGGAAGTTACCGAAGATTTTGAAGCTATAACACACACACACACACACACACACACACACACACACACACACACACACACACACACACACACACACACACACACACACACACAATTAATTTAGTCTAATTTTATAATTTAAATAATTTATAAATAAAATGTATATATTAGAAGTGTTGTTTATTTATAGATTAATTAAATTTTTTTTCCATTTTCTACTAATTTCTAAATAAAATAAGTTTACGTTTTAATTTTAAAAGGTATTAATTATTTATTTATTTATAATTAGTATGATATATATAAGTGTGTTATATTTATATCTAATATATTTACTCTTAAATATGATAGATATTAAAATTTATTTTTGATGAATCTTTAATAAAGTGTACTAAAAATTTGACTTGTAGATTGAAAATTTTACATATTAACAAATACCATAAACAATGTGTAATCTAAAGCCTACAAATATATTTCCAACCATAAATAGTAAATCTAACTCTAATATTACATATTAAAATAAATAAAAACTCACAATTACAATTATAATACAAAACCAAATCCTAATGCTAATACTAATTATATCTAAAATCTAATATTTCTAATACTATTAGTAAATAATAAGTGAGCTTTTAGTACCTTCCAAAATCTACTCTCATCTTCAATAAAAAATTAGGATCACTTGATAAATGAATCCTTAAACCTAATCCTACAACTTATGCTAAACAAAATTTAATCTTAATCTATATACGATCTAAATAAATTAACCTAATTAAAGTAGATGTCATAATCATAATGCCAATCTAATATAATTTAAAAGATGACCCTAAATATAACTAAAAGTTACCTGAAAATCAAAACCTAATCTAAATATAACTAAACCATGATCATATTTTAATCCAAGGTAAAAATGTAATCCCGATAAAAGGCTAACGTGATCAAATATAAATATTAATATAATTAATTAATTATATTCCTAATTGAACTATAGTCCTAACCCTATTTCCTATCGACTTATCATTCCACACAAAAATGTTCAACTACTAGTTTGTTATATGTTAAAAAGATAAAGATTTTTTTTTAAACAATATAACTTCATATATATGATTTCTATCATGTCCATTTTTAACCATTTTAATTATGTGTGTGTGTGTGTGTGCTGAAGCCAAGATTATTTATTATTATGTGTTGTAATTAACAAAACCTCCATAATAAGAAATTCGCAATTAACTATTGTGTTGTATGTCTATTTTTAAAATTATATTTCAAAAGAATTAAGATAATTATAATTTTCTAAACATTTAATACTTTAAAACATTATTATATAAAAATATTAATTTATTGTTGTAAAAAAGATAAATTTCTTTGAAACTTTATAATAAAAAACTACACTTTATTTACAAAAAGTGTGTTGACTATAAATTATATTAAATGTTGTGATAAAATAAACTAGAAATAGTTTTCAATATAAGTAAAAATTTAAAAAATTAAATAGATCAAAAATATATTATTTATTTATTATAAATAAAATGTTTATCTAAACAAATTTTAGATAATAAATATATTATGAAAAACTAATAGAAAAATTACAAGGAAATAAAATAAAGCAAAAAAATAATAAAAAATAATTTAATTTAAAAAATTAATCTAATTTTAAAAATAAACGAAATTTTAAAATAATAACTAAAGTCAAATTCGAATTTTCTAATAAAAACTAAAGTCAAATTTGAATTTTCTAAAAGAAAACATAGATTTCTTAAATCATATTCTTATATTAAAAAATAATGAAAATATAAGAAAAAATTGTTAAAATATATAGTAAAAAAAATTTAAATGGAGGGTTGACTAAGAGAAAAACAAAAGTTGTCAAGTAAAGCCCATCACTTAATTAATATTTTTAAATTGACAATTCTACTCAAAAGTTTTGAACTTGGATGTTTACCTTGGGATTGTTGGCTTTAATTTTAGTCCAATATTCCATGCCTTCCTTCAACGGCTCCCACCAATGGCAAACTTGGAACCCCCAGATTTCACATGTCAACTCCTTGAGCGTTTTCAACCGCTCCAATCCCTCTCCCACTCTCTTCAGTTTCTCACAACTCGATATCTCCAACACCTCCAGACATGCCATCGCTCCATCCTCCAAATCAAACAACTCTTCTAATTTGTCAAATCTATCAATTCTGAAAAAACGGAGGTTTGGAAACCCTCTTGACTTTCCAAACGCCTTTGGCAATTCTCTGCAGCTCCAATTCGCTTCCAAATTCAAACTCACTAGATTGGAAAGCCTTTGCAACTCTGGATATTCACTACACTCACACCGATATAATCTAAGTCCCCTGAGATTTTGCAAATCACAGATCCATCTTGGCACTGGAAACTCGCTTAATTTAAGACTTTCCAAATGTTCCTTTTTTCTCATATTCTCCGGCACGTGCCAAGGATCGTAAAGTGGATCAGATGACAATACCAGACGACGCATATTCAACAGCTTCCATTTTTTCATCCTCTGCAACTCCTCCTCATTAGGAATATTTAACCATAGTTCCTGAAGCTGAGTCATCTCGCCCAAATCCTCCAACTGCTTACTTACTCTCACTGGGCATCGCAGCGTTCTTAAAGAGGCTAGCTTTACTATTCCCTCCGGCATGACGTACTCACCTCTTCTTTCTAAATGTTGAAGGCATCTAAGTTCACTTATCCATTCTGGTAGGGATCTGCAATAATCAGGGACAGCGAGAAACAAAAGACCTTTTAAGTGCCTCACACACTCTGGAACCAGGTTCATATCCGTACCTCCTAAGTTCAGGACTTTGAGAAGCTTCATCTTCCCAACGGATGCAGGCAACTTCGAGATGCTTGTCCCGCTCAAATCGAGAACCCGCAGTCTGCTCATACCGCTCAAGAAGTTGCTGGGAATGCTTCTAATCTTGTCATTCTGAGAGAGTGAGAGTGTACGGAGACAAACTGGACGGCTGTCTGAGACGGCATTGTCGTCTATCTCTTTCTTTGCCACTAAAATCCGACAGCAGCTGCCACTGCCGTCACTTGCACTTGTACTGGCTTTCTCAAGAGAAAAAGCACATTTATTTTCTATCGATATGTAGATGGCCAGATCTAGCAGCAAATCATGAATTCTGCAATGTTTGGGAAGCCTATAATGAGACACATCTTCCCACAGTTGAAGCAGACAAAGATTGGCAAGTTGATGTAAGCAATCCCATGCCACATCCAATTGGTCCTCTCCCGCAGGTATAAAACCTTCTCCGATCCACAGATATATCAGATACTCAGCATCTATCTCCTCGTCCTCAGGGAAGAAGGAAAGATATGCAAAACAGGCTTTCAGGCGGGCAGGCAGAGAATCATAGCTCAATTTCAGAATGCCCATGATCGGCTCATTTTCGGGGCCAACAGAAACTATTATCTGCTCCAGCTGACGGAGCTTCAACTCCCATTTGCCCAGAGTTTTGGAGTTGGCCAGAGATGCTGCTATCGTTTTCACTGCCAGTGGCAAATTTCCACATTGCTTCACAATGTTACGGCCAACTTCTTTTAGCTGCTGATGCTGAGGCTCTACATCTTCTTCAAATCCTCCAAATGCATAAACACAAAACAGCCTCCAACTATCTTCATCTGTCATCAAATGCATCTCATACACACGAGCATTCAAATTTGTAGAAACCACCTTGCTTCGTGTGGTAACGACAATTTTACATTGACTATTGCTCCCACTTGGGAGGCCAAGTCTGGACAACAAGTCTTCTTCTCTAGAAGCCCTCCACACATCATCTAAAACTACTAGACATCTTAAACCTTGGAACGTTTCATTAATCCTTTGAGCTAATGTCTGCTCACTTATTCCACTATTTTTTTCTATCTCCTCACTTAAATCTTTATCTTTTAACTGAAAGACTATATCTTTTTGTAACATAGAAACAGAGTAACTTTGAGAAACTGAGAGCCATATAGATTTCTCGTACCTTTCTTTCGCTTTGCTGTAAACATGTTGAAGAAGATAGGTCTTGCCTATCCCTCCCATCCCAACCACCGCAATAGTTGGAATGGCTGGTTCATTCAACAAATTGAGTATGTCATCGACTTTGGACTCTATTCCCACGGGGTGTGAATCACTGGGCAGAAGATAAGTCCTCTTCAACTCCACGGGTACAATTTGAGACGTAGTGGGTAATGATGCTTCATCTGCAGCGCCCAAAACTTCACGACGTAGCCTCAGCTGCGCAGCCTTTTCATTCATATTTCCCAGGCGATCTTTGATGTCTCTAATTTGCCGCCCGATCCTGAACTGAAAAATCCATTGACTAAAACTGAAGCCACAAGATTGGGCATCATTTCCATACATGGGTTCAAGAGCACACTCCTCGGAGATGTCCTCTGCTCTCATGGCAATGTACCGAATTTTTTCAAGCCACTGTTTCACATCATCACTGCGATGAGACTGTCGATCAGCATCTTGCAGAAAAACCCTTAAAGATCCGAGCTCCTCGTTTAACCATATCAACTCTACTCTGAAATTCACCGCAGACTTTGTTGCCTCAGCTAATTTCTGAATGGCCGTCTGAACGGCCATCTCAGTAATTCTCCCCACAACAGCTCCACCAATTACAGATTCCATCTCTACTGAAGCTAAAAATGATAAATCCCTCTCTCAAGTTTCTATGCAGGAAAAAGGAAAACAGAATTGCTCAAAGCACTAATAACAAAACAGAATCGATAAGCTTGAGTGCGATCATCTAGAGACCGGGCACTTATAGCAGCAACATCGAAGGTACTGGATTATTTTTCACTTCAAGAAAAGCAAAATGCGTTTCTTGTGACTTCGGAATGAATTAAATGCGTTAACCCGAATAATATAAATGGGAGACAGATGGAAAAGCAAACGAATAATATAAATGGCAGACAGATGGGAAAGCAAACGAATAATATAAATGGCAGACAGATGGAAAAGCAAAAGAAAAAGAGGATATTGCAAGCTGAAGTGAAATAGCATTACTTACTAAAGGAGTTACGCCAGTCAATTCGTGCCTAAAGTTTGCGTTCAATAATAATATAAAATGAGAACTGTTATTGAGTATATTTTATTAGTTATAAGATAAATGGGAGACGGAGGAAAAATTAAAAAAGGTAAAGAGAATATTGCAAGGTGAAGCAAAGTATTATCTAATAAGGGAGATAAACCTGTCATTCAGTGGCCAAAGTGTGTTATAATTAAAGCAAGGATTGTTATTCTAGCAGCTGCAAAATGGAAAAGTGAAGAATATTGTAAATTACCTTTTCTTAATTGACAAGACACCGATAAATATCATGTTTTTAAAATTGGAACAAGTGTCATATAGTGGCATGTACTTGCCTTCATAGTTTAGAAATCAATTATAATATAATTTTAGTAATAAAGATATTCTATTATTTAATTATTTAATATTAAATTTAGTATAATAAAAAAGTAAAATATTTGTATGAAAAAATTCAAAATCATTTCTCTGAATTTTTACTCTTCAATATATTAAATTATATTATAATTATCTCTTATTATAGTTAGTATAGTTAATGAAAGTTATTTGTTTCTTTTATAACAAGATTTCAGATATTATAAATAATTAAAATATTAGTTAATAAATAAGTAAATTTATAAATTCATTCATTTAATTGTAGTTAGGTGATATAGTTGATAATAAAGAAATAGATTGAGTTATATGAAGTGTTCATAAAATAATTTGATTTATAAAAATCAATTTGCTAATTGAAATAAGTGAATTCAAATATATTTATTTTACTTGTGTTTAATAATAATAATACAGATTATATCTCATATATCTTCATCTAAGATTGATTTTCTATTTCATAAGACTTTAGAAAATTATTATTTTTAATCTGTCTATTAAAGTTAAAATATAAATATAAATATATTTTTGAATTATAATTATTAATTAAATATTTTATCATTTTTAAATATTTTGATTGAACATTTGAAATCATTATTTTAAAACTATTATTACTAAAATGACATGATTTCAAGCTACAATTTACAGCTTAAAAATTACAATGCAATCAAAAGATTATTGATATTAAACTTGTCTTTTCAAAAGTATATATTAAAGTCAATAATGAGATAAAATTTCAAATAAGGAAAAAGATGATACCCTCATTTTACTCACTCATACTTTGAATTTAGTTTATTGATCAATGATAATTAAAAAGACATTAGATCATTTTAAAATTTAATTATTAAAATATTCATTAATTATGTTAAAATTTATATAATTAAAAAATTATGATTGTATATGATTTAATTCTATATGAAGCAATTCAAATTTTATGCTATTAATTTGTGTCTCAAATTTTACATTACAAAATTTTTAGGTTATTCCCCTCACACTATCCTCTACAATATTGTTTCATTGTTCAAATCATTTGAATTTTAATGCTTTGATATATATATATATATATATATATATATATTTGCATTTGAAATTATATATTCATTTTATTGTGTCTGTATGAAAAATTGGAAAACAACAAAAGGACATCACAAAAATGAATGTAGCTTACAAATTTTAGTGTGGACGAAAATCTTGCCGAAAATAATGTAATATGGAGGAAGTCCGAAAAAAGCATCCGTATAACAAAAATTGGTTTGAACCAATCAAAGTGCAAATATATATATATATATATATATATACTTCGTAATAACTATTGTTATTTAAAAAGTAAAAAAAATAAAGTGTTGTGATTGGTTAAACTTAATTGAATGTTTAGGGAAACTAAATGCAATAGTATTGCCTATGGCAAGTATAATGAGATAATGAGGGACATATAGAAACAAAAGGAAGTGCAACAATGACTTTCAATTAAAAGGTTAATGAGGAGATAACAAGGACAAAGCCTAGAATAGGCTATAGATTGGATGGAAAGAAGAAACTAAAAAAAAACTATAGGAAAAACACCAAATATGAACAACACCTTACATGTTACATGTGTTCATTCATGGCAAGCACATAGGGATGCTACCTTACCAAACACATGTTTCTTCAAACTGTAACCCATTCCTACAAATGGCCATGAAGAAAGTAATGTACATTCCTCCTACCCGCTCTCCACCACACTCAAGCCACTTCACATGGTGTTCATGCGAGCAAGAGGTATTTTTGCCCAAATTAACTTCCAGAGATTCTTGTGTGAGTCTGAATTCCTACAGCAACAACTTCTACACACAAAAAAAACAATGCTACTACTACTTTATTCAGAAACCAATAGATATGATATGCATCCCTAATCAATTTGTAGTGTGAATAAAATAAAACCAAAACTCAAGTAGTAAGAAAGCACTACAATATTATTTATTTCATCTATTCATCTCAATCCTTCTTCACATAGAAAGGAATCTCAAATCATCCTCTCCCAAAAGATTTTGGGGAGAATTTATAAACAAAGCCAAACAATTAAGAATTGGTTTCGGCAACCACCAAACTCGTAAAGGTTTTGTTTAAACCTTTACTAAAGTTATAAAAAAATATTAAATTAAGCCCTAAAATTAAACACCACCCCAAATGCAATGCAAACCCTAAAATTTAATAATAATAAAAAAAATATTTAAACACCATCACAATTGCAAACCAAAAATTCATGTGCCCAGCACGTGCTCCTATAGCATACTCATGAGGGTGAATTTTGTCTCAAGTCCTCTTGGAGACCAACTATTGTATATCCCCACCTTGCCTTAGAATTTCTGTTTTTGGCAACCAAGTAGCTTCAGAATCTGGAAGGCCCTTCCACTTAACCAAATACTCCATGTGTACTTTGTGTCTTGTCCTCATTGCTTCCCTACTACTGATGATACTTTCCATTTGGGGTGTCTCTTTAGAAGGCAATTCTTGAATCTAGTCATTTTATTCATGTGCTATTGCTTCTGTACCAACTTCTTTGTTTGAACCTTTATACAATGTGAGATCCGAGACATTAAATATAGGTGAAATAGCTACATCTAGAGGCAATGCCACTTTGTAAGCATTTTCTCCATACTTTTGTAAAATTTCACACGGTCCAATCTTCTTCATCACCAACTTTGTATGGCTGCCCCGAGGTAACCGATCTTTGTTCAAGTGAACCATAACCATGTTTTCAACTTGGAACTATACATTTCTTCTTTTCAAATCTACTTTAGCCTTCACCTTTAGGTTATTCTGTTGTAAATTTTTCCTCACGTGCTCATGCACTTCCACCATGGCTTTAGCAAAGTCTTATGCAAGTCCACTCCTTTTCTCCAAACCATCCATATTTCTAAGTTCCAAAACTCCCCTTGGATGTCTCCCATAAACAACTTCAAAAGGACTCATGCCTGTGCTATGATTCACTGAGTCATTGTGTGCAAACTTTGCCTGAGGTATGATGGCATCCCAACTACCTCCATGTTCCCATATCAAACATCTCAAAAGGTTTCCCAAGGATCTATTAACCACCTTAGTTTGCCCATCTTTTTGAGGATGATAGGCTGAACTCAAAGATAAATTTGTGCCCAACTTCTTCCATAGGGTTCTCCAAAAGTGACCCACAAACTTGTTATCCCTGTCAGATACAATGCTTAATGGAAAATGATGGATACGAACTATTTCTTTAAATAATAGTCCTACAATATAACTAGCATTATTAGTAATTCTACATGGAATAAAGTGAGCCATTTTACTGAATCTATCAACAACCACAAATATGTTGTCATAACCTATCTTTGTCCTTGGTAATCCCATTACAAAATCCATACTCAAACACTCCCAAGGTATGTTTGGTATGGGTAAAGGCTGATAAAGTCCAGCATTTGTTGATACTCTCTTTGCTCTTTGACATACCAGACAACCTTCCACAAACTTCCTAATGTCTTTTTGCATCTTAGGCCAATAATAAAATCTTTGTACCAATTCTAGTGTCTTGTTGAGTCCAAAATGACCACTAAGAGCTCCACAATGTTTTTCTTTAATAACATTTTCCAACATAGAGTATTTGGGAATACATAGTTGGCTGCCCTTAAACAATAGTCCATCTTGCACAATAAATTCAAAAAAATTAGAATGAAAACTATCTTCCAATTTAGTGCAAACCTCATATGCTTCGCTGAAATCTCTATCTCACGCATACATTCCCTTCAGTGCCTCTACACCCATGCTTTGGATTTGCACTTCTTGCACTATTAACACTCTTCTACTAAGTGCATCAGCCACCTTATTGGCTGGTCCTTTCTTATGCTTGATCATAAAGGTATAAGCCTACAAACTCTCAACCCATTTCATGTGCCTATGGTTGAGTTTTTCTTGCCCATTCAAGAAACTAAGATCATGGTTGTCAGTATACACAATAAACTCCTTAGGTAGAAAATAGTGCCTCCGTTTTTTCAATGCCTGGACCATGGCATACAATTCCAAATAATAAGAAGAATATTTCTTCTTTGCCTCATTCATCTTCTCACTAAAAAATGCAACAGGTCTACTTTCTTGACTAAGAAAAAACCCTATTGCAAAGCCACTGGCATCACATTCTACTGCAAAAACTTTATTAAAATTTGATAAAACAAGAATAGGATACTTGGCTACCTTTTTTTTGAGTTCCTCAAAACTCTTATTTGCTGCATTATTCCATTCAAAATTTTTTTTACTTCCTCCTTTGATCGTGTCTAAAATTGGTGCACAAATGTTGCTAAAGTTCCTTATGAACTTCCTGTAGAATGTGGCGAAACCATGAAAACTTTGAACCTCTCCAATAGCCCTTGGTGTTGGCCAATTAATGATGGCCTCTACTTTAGATGGATCCATTTTTAGTTCTCCCTTGGATATCACAAATCCAAGATACACCAACTCTTGTTTCAAAAGGTCACACTTCTCCAAGTTTATCTTCAACTTTTGCTCCTGTAGCCTTTGAAAAACCATCTTCAAATGCTACAAATGCTCTTCCTTATTCTTGCTATACACTAAAATGTCATCAAGGTAGACAACAACAAACTTCCCAATGAAGTCATGCAAAATTTCATTCATTAGTCGCATAAATGTACTAGGAGCATTAGATAAACCAAATGGCATAACCAACCATTCAGACAACCCTTCATTAGTTTTAAAGGTTGTCTTCCATTCATCTCCCTCTCTTATCCTTATTTGATGATACCCACTTTTGAGATCTATTTTAGAAAAATATGAAGCTCCCCCCAAACAATCCAAGAAATCTTCTATTCTAGGAATAGGAAATCTATATCTTATAGTTATCCTATTAATGGCCCTAGAATTAGTACACAACCGCCACTTACCATCTTTTTTTGGAGCAAGAACTAATGGTACAACACATGGGCTAAGACTTTTCCTTATCAGTCCCTTGTCAAGAAACTCCTATACTTGCCTGGCAATCTCTTCATTTTGTTGTGGTGTCATCTTATATGTTGCCTTGTTGGGTAGCGCTGCTCCAGGAATAAGATCAATCTGGTGACTTATGTCTCCTATTGTTGGTAGAGACTCAGGCATTACCTCAGTAATGATTTCCTTGTACTGGTTCAACAAATCTTCAACTTCTTTTGGGCCTGCTATCCTATGCTCCTTACTCCTATCTTCCTTAGGCTTCAAAACCAATGCAAAGTCTATTCCATCTTCTTCAAGCATATTAATGAACTCTTTCTCACCCACCATCAACACACTTGGTCCAACTTGACCAACCCCTTTCTCTTCTCCTTTAGAATTCAATCTGTATGTTACTCCTTCCTTTTGGAAGCTATACAAATTCTTCTCACCATCATGGCATGCCTTCCTATCAAATTGCCAAGGTCTTCCCAACAAGAGGTGGCAAGCATCTATGGGCAAGACATCACACAATATTTTATCTTTATATTCTCCTATACTAAACTCTACCCAAGCTTTCTCATTCACAACTTCCTATTGCCCTTTGTTCAACCAACTGACCTTGTATGGACAAGAATGTGGAAGTCTCTCTAACTTCAAGTTGTTTACAGCTTCAAGTGAGATGATGTTATCTATGGATCCTAAATCAATTATTACTTTGCACAACTTACCTTTCACCTTTCATTGAACTCGAAAGAGAGCCCTCCTTTGAGTTGTATCTTCTTTCAGCGATTCCTTAAGAAGTGTCCTCCTTAACATGAGACTTTCTCCCTGAGCCTCTGTCATCAACTGAACCTCTGGTGAGTTCATACTCGCATTATCTTCCTACACATAAGTGACTCTCCTTTCACCATTTTAAGAAGTAGATGCCCTTTCTGGACACTTATATTTTGGGTTCCCTATCTGACCACAACTTTAGCACTTCATTCCTGAGAACCTAGATCCTCTACCTGATCCACTTGACCTTCCTCCATTAGATCCCCTTCCACCATAGCCTTCTCTACTACTTGAGTCATCCACTTGCTCCTTGGGGTTAGAATCACCTTGGGACCTCTGGCCTTGTCCTCTATTGTTGAAGTTTCCCCTACCTTGGTCATTCCTTCCACTTCTCCCTCCTTGTTGCTGCTCACTCTTCCTCTTCAACTTTAAGAGCAATTTGAAAACACTTCCCCAATGTATTTGGGGCCAAGAGGTTGATCTCCTTGTGAGGCCTCGCCCCGACCCATCGTAGCATAGTGATACATTACTATTATTTTTGCTATTCACGACTCAAGATGTCGAGACATTATTTGATGCTTAGAACATACTTTATTATTTCATTTTGTGTGATGTTACATTCAAATATATTTGAAGATTGTCATTTAATGTTTCATGTATATGTATGTTGATGAAATTAGTAAATGTAGGATTGAGAATTTGATTTAAGAGATTTTAAATGATTAAGAATTAAGTAGGATGAAGAAACGTTTATTGATGTATGTTTTAATTTATGTGAATTTTTGAATAGGTATACATTTATGTACTTGTCATTTTACGAGACTATTGATGTGTGCAATGAGTGTGCAGATATTTAGCCGAGAAACCCTACGGAGGAACAGAACTGATCTCTTTGTGCTAATTTTGGAAGCCTTGTTGTTCGTAATTCACGTATTGTATTGCGAGATATATGTATGTATCTTATTTATTCAGTGAATGTTAATGTTCGTAATTATGTTCTTTCAGTGTCGCTTGACACTCGTAAAATGTTTATGTGCTTCGATGTGTTGTTTAGGGTTAATTGTTTAACCTTTGGACCAAGTTGGTTTAATTTAGTGTTAGATTACTATTAGGTTCTTAATTGAGGTTAGTCATCCCTGATCCGAATTAGTGCTTATTTGCATGTTAGAGTAGTTAGAAGGTGCTATTTTATTCCTAGTTTTTATTTGGCTCTAAACCTCTTTCCTAAGGCTTAAAACTTGATATTATTATACCCAAAGGGTATGGGTATGTGTTAGGGGTCTTTTCCAACCCCTAAGCCCCTTTTATTGACTTTTGAGGTCACTGAAAAAGTCTCTTTTTGCCTTTGTGCGAAAATTGACCATGGGTATCTTGTGTTACCTCACCTCATCTCCACTTGGGGTTTAACCATAGTGTAGGTTGAGTTAGGAGTTTCTAGAATTGTAAGTGGGTGGGAGAAGTTATTGATCCTTTTGGGTGGTTGAGTTTGAGGCTTATTTAGAGGCCTTTCTTGGACTAGTGGAGGTTGTTACCCAATCTCTACATTTAGAGAGAAATTCTTGAAGATTGAAAGGAAGGAAGTGGAAACTCTACTCAAATTTGTTCATTGCCATTACCTCTTTGTGAAGGTAGGAAATTCTCATCTCCTTTATTCAGTTTTCATGTTTGCTTCATGTTCTTGCTACCTTGTTGTTATTTCAATGTTTGTATGTTTGTGGGTATGTTGGGAATATTTCAAAACCATGTTATTTTGGTTGTTTTCCTTTCATGTTTATGTTTGCAATTTTGAGTTTTTCCTTGCATGGGTGTTTTGGTATTACTCACCCTTGGAGAGGGCAGAAGTGACCAATTTTGGGAAAGGTCTGTTTAGTTGGACTCCAACCAGTGTAGAGTCTCTTCTCAGGATGAGAAGAAGGAGAAAGGGTAGGGTGTTATGGGCCCCTGCCTGTTAGCACAAACCTTGTATGATTTTGGTATTTTGAAATGGAAGAACGGAAGTTCTTGGTATATAGCCCCGATTGGGCATCTGATTTGGTGTTGTGCTCGACTTCTCCTAGTTGGAAGAATCCACCTTTCCCTAGTGTTGATTTGTTGTAGATCTTGTTGTGCAAACCTTGTATATATATGCATGTTTTGAATTGTTCTTGTTAATGCTTTTGGTCACATGATCAAATTCTGTTTCTTCCATGGTTCTAGAAATGAGTTGCAGAAAACATTATAAATCCCTTGATTAGAGTCATGAAGAAAATTTGATTAAATTGTTGAAAATTGGGATTGAAATCCTATTGTAAATTTTATTTTAAACCTATTGTTATAAGATTAATATGAGACAAATAGACATCGATATTATTTTTATAACGAGAGCTTTAGTTTAACGATTTATTCCTTCTCAAGATATGTAACTTAAGAATGAGTTGTAGTGAACCTTTCGTAAACTGTGATTGCAAAACTTATCATATGTGAGTGTTATAATAATTTATTATTTTTATCTCAAAAAAAAATTTGTGTGTTTTTGCCCTCGTAGTTTTGGCATGACATTTTGGTATCAGAGCCTAGTTTCAACACTAGGAACCTTAAACCATTGTGCTTCCTAAACTTAACTCAAATTTTTTAGTTGTGTAGATGCCACCTGTTACTTGTAGTTGGCGAGGCAGAGGTCGTTGGGCTAGGGGTGCTAGAGCGGGACAGGAGGATGGACCACCTCTACCTCCACCACCACCGAATCCGAACCAGGACATTATAGATGCACTTCAGACTTTGATCGGTGTAGTTTAGCAGAGAGTAGTACCTGTAGTTTAGCCAGTTCAGCAGATTCCAGTAGTGGAAGCAGAGGGACCCGGGGGAGGCAGGCCTAGAGTCAGAGAGAGGACTAGGAGTCCCCCACCGAGGTAGTTAGAGGGTCAAGGTGAACACAAGGAAGAGTCCATACACTAGAGAGGACCCCCTTTTGACAGACCTCCTAGACATGTAGGAGATGACATCAGGGAATTGATTTGACTCGGACCACCATTGTTTACCGGTACCACTGAGGGTTCAGTAGCGGAGGCATGGTTGCAGAGCCTACAGCGATGCTTTGGGTTACGCCCTTATGGGAGTAATCTGAAAGAACGCCTAGCAGTTCATCAGTTGAGAGGGGATGCCTCCAACTGGTGGCATTAGGAGGAGATCATAGGTGGAATGAGGATGGACACCCTCACATGGGAATCTTTCCTAGAAATATTTCAGGAGAGGTACTTGTCAGAGCATTTTCGGTAGAAACAAATAGAGAAGTTCCATTCTCTTTATCAGAGAGGCCTTTCAGTGGCTCAGTATGAGAGCAGGTTTCTTGAGCTCCTTCCTTATGTGGAATATATGAAGAACAAGAATCTAAGGGTGCATCGCTTTATCATGGGGCTAAATTTCTCTCTTCAAGGACTAGTTCGGATGGCCTTCCCTACCACCTTCAAACAGGCAGTGGAGATAGCACTAGTTGCTGAGGATACTCGAGGTAGGCAGGAGTCACAGGATCGGACTCAGAACTGAAACTCCTCCTAGCAGAAACCCCCTTGGAAAGGGAATCAGAACTATATAGCAGGGTCCTCTAAGGGCCAGCAGTCTCAGCAGCCAAAACCCTAGCAGCAGTAGCAGAAACCTTCATAGGGTTATCAGGGCTCTAGGCCCAAGCAGTGGCAGTCACAAGGACCTAGGTAGGATTAGAAAGTGCAGGCCTCACAGTCACAGTCAGTGAAGACTCAACGGTCTTCTAGGGGTGGGTTCAGCGGATATAGCAGGTCAAGAGGCCCACAGTAGTCTGGGTCACAGGGTACACGATCTTATACTTGCAGACCATGCTACACTTGTGGTGGCATGGGTCATATAGCTAGGGAGTGTCCGCAGGAATAGGCATCCAGTGGTCAGAGCAGGGCTTTTTCAAAGCTGACAGTTGGTGACATGGGTAGATCCCATAGAGTTTTTGCAGTGGTTGACAACTGCCAGGCTGAGCATCAGGCCACAGTTAACAAGGCTACAGGTATTATACAGGGCCGTATGGTTGCAGTTTTATTTGATTCCGAGGCTACTGACTCTTTTATATCTCCATTTGTGGTGGAGCGTTGTGGCGTAGTGGCAGTTAGACAGGGTGTTAGTTGGGAAGTAGAGTTAGCCTCAGGAGCCCCAAAGTTGTCAGATGCAGATTGGAGACATGTCCACTAGGACTGATCTATGCATTACCCCTCTAGGCTCTTATGATTTTGTTCTTGGCATAAATTGGCTTTATGCCCACAACGCCCAGATGGATTGTCGAAAAAAGAGGGTGGAATGTGTGGATGATGATGGTATCTCTAGGGAGATCTATGCAACTTAGACAGTGCATGCAAAAGGGTTGTTAGTTGTTTGCTATCACTATTAGTGAAAGAGAGGAAGATTCAGAGAGGGAGCCATCTCTTGATGATTTTCCAATCCTTCAAGATTTTGCAAATGTGTTTCCTTCAGAGCTTCCTGGTATGCCTCCACCTCGAGTAGTGGATTTTTACATAGACCTAGTGCCAGGAGCCGAGCCAGTTTCGAGAGCACCATACAGGATGACTACTCATGAGCTTAGTGAGCTAAAGGCTCAGTTGGAGGAACTCTTAGAGAAGGGGCATATTCGACCTAGTGTGTCACCTTGGGGTGCACCAGTGATCTTCGTCAAGAAGAAGGATGGGTCACTTAGGTTGTGTATCGATTATCGGCAATTGAACAAAGTGACCATCAAGAACTGATATCCTCTTCCTAGAATCGATGACCTCTTTGATCAGTTGCAGGGTGCTCGAGTATTTTCAAAGATTGACCTAAAGTCGGGTTACCATCAGTTGAGGATCGTGGATAGTGATATCCCCAAGACAGCTTTTCGTACCAGGTATGGCCACTACGAGTTCACTGTGGTACCTTTTGGCCTTACGAATGCTCCATCTGTATTCATGAGCCTCATGAATGGAGTATTTTGTACATTTTTGGATAAGTTTGTGGTTGTGTTTCTTGATGACATTCTAATTTATTCTCATGATGAGAGAGAGCATGAAGAGCACCTGAGACAGGTATTACAGAAGCTGAGAGAGAATCAGTTTTTTGGCAGCTTATCGAAGTGTGCATTTTTCAGACCCGAGATACATTATTTGGGTCATGTCATATCAGGTGATGGTGTCTTAGTAGACCCGTCAAAGATTAGGGCTATCATGGATTGGCCAGCACCCACCAGTGTTACTGAAGTGAGAAGCTTTATGGGGCTAGCAGGATATTACCAACACTTCATTTCAAGATTCTCTAGATTGGCACACCCCATCACATCTCTTCAAAAAAATGGGAAGAAGTATGAGTGGATAGAGAAGTGTGGTAGAGCTTTTGAAGAGCTCAAGAGAGCCCTCACGAGTGCACCGATTCTTGCAGTACCAGATCTTGTTGCAAATTTTGTGGTGTGCACCCATGCATCTTTAGATGGTTTAGGGGCAGTCCTTATGCAGGAAGGATGACCTATTTCCTTTGAGTCTAAGAAGTTGAAGACTCATGAACTCAATTATCCTATTCATGACCTAGAACTAGCGGCAGTGGTTCATGCCTTGGTGAGATGGCGACATTTCCTTCTAGGTCATAGATTTGAGCTTCATTCTGATCACTAGAGCTTGCAATACACATTTTCTCAACCAAACCTTAATGCTAGGAAAAGAAGGTGGATGGAGTTCCTGTGTGAGTATGATTTTGATGTACATTACATCAAGGGAAAGGAGAATGTGGTTGCAGATGCCTTAAGCAGAAGGCGCCATGAGCTTTCATCTGTGACTACTTGCACTGACTTGAGAGAGCGGATCTTATAGCACTTACTATTTGATGAGCTTTATGTAGAAGTTAGTCAGTTAGTACATTCTCAGAGACCCTTGGAAGGGAAGTTTGTAGAGTATTCTTTGGAGTCCGATGGACTTTTGCATCATAGGGGACGTATGTATGTACCTTGCATTGGGGGTTTGCGCGAGCTCATTGTACTTGAGGCTCACAGAGCACCTTATGCAGCGCACCCTAGTGTTAAGAAGTTACATGCAGATTTGAAACAGCTGTATCATTGGCCAAGCATGAGAGTGCAGATTGTTAGCATAGTTGCGAGATGTCTTGAGTGCCAAAGGGTGAAGGCGGAGCACCGTCATCCTGGTGGGCTTCTCCAGCCGCATGAGATTGCAGTGTGGAAATGGGACACTATATCTATAGATTTTATTGTGGGTCTTCCTATGTCGTCTCGTCGCCATGATGCCATCTTGGTGATACTTGACACATTGACCAAGGTTGCCCATTTCTCACCCATGCATACTACATTCACAACACAAGATATAGTCCAGGTGTTCTTGCAGGACATTGTTAGACTTCATGGTGTTGCTCGAAAGATCATCTTGATAGAGACTCATTGTTCACTTCTTCATTTTGGAGAGAATTGTAGTCAGCTTTGGGCACTAGGCTCAATTTTAGTATAGCATACCATCCTCAGACCGATGGCCAAACCGAGCGAGTGAATTAGGTTTTGGAAGACATGCTACGTATGTATGTGATGGATCATCAAGTCAAATGGGAGGAATACCTACATCTTGTCGAGTTTTCCTATAACAATGGGCACCATTCTTCCATAGGTATGCCACCTTATGAGGCTTTGTATGGGAGACTGTGCAGGACACCCTTAATTTGGGATAGGATCGAGGATCGAGCATCTATTGGTCCCCAATTAGTAAAGGAGATGGAGCAGCAGGTGACCCTGATCAGACAGCGCCTGAGAGAAGCACAGGATAGGCAGAATAAGTATGCTGATGTGAAGAGGATGGATCAAGAGTATTAGGTTGGTGATAGAGTGTTCTTGAGGGTGTGACCACACAAGAGTCTGATTCGTTTTGGAAAGGGCTCTAAGTTGGCACCCCAGTTTGTTGGGTTGTTCGAGATCCTTGAGAGGATAGGACCTATTGCATACTGTTTAGCTTTGCCACCTAGCCTGTCACACATCCACGATGTGTTTCATATTTCAGTGCTTAGAGGATACATTTATGATGAGTCTCATATTATAGATTGGGATGCTTTACAGGTGGATTCAGACCGACAACTAGCACTAGAGCCTATCCGCATTATTGCTCGACAAACCCTAGCACTTTCAGGCTAAGAGTTGGACCAGGTTAGTGTCCAATGGGATTGTTATGATGAGGTCACGGCTTCATGGGAGGATGCAGCGCAGATGCGATCTTAGTACCCGTATCTTTTTGATGAACTCCAGGAGGAAGTTCATGCCTAGTGGGGGAGGATGTGAGGCCTCGCCCTGACCTATCGTAGCATAGTGATACATTACTATTATTTTTTCTATTCATGACTCGAGATGTCGAGACATTATCTGATGCTTAGAACATACTTTATTATTTCATGTTGTGTGATGTTACTTTCAGATATATTTGATGATTATCATTTAATGTTTCATGTATATGTATGTTTATGAAATCAGTAAATGTAGGATTGAGACTTTGATTTAAGAGATTTTAAATGATTAAGAATTAAGTAGGATGAAGAAACCCTTATTGATGTATGTTTTAATTTATGTGAATTTCTGAATACGTATACATTTATGTACATGTGATTTTACGGGACTACTGATGTGTGCAATGAGTGTGCAGATATTTAGCCGAGAAACCCTACGGAGGAACATAATTGATCTCTTTGTGCTAATTTTGGAATCCTTGTTGTTCGTAATTCATGTATTGTATTGTGAGATATATGTATGTGTCTTCTTTGTTCAGTGAATGTTAATGTTCATAATTATGTTCTTTCAGTGTCGCTTGACACTCGTAAAATGTTTATGTGCTTCAGTGTGTTGTTTAGGGTTAATTGTTTAACCTTTGGACAAAGTTGGTTTAAGTTAGTGTCAAATTACTATTAGGTTCTTAATTGAGGTTAGTCATCCCTAATCCGGATTAGTGCTTATTTGCATGTTAGAGTAGTTAGAAGGTGCTATTTTATTCCTAGTTTTTATTGGGCTCTAAACCTCTTTCCTAAGGCTTAAAACTTGATATTATTATACCCAAAGGGTATGGGTATGGGTTAGGGGTCTTTTCCAACCCCTAAGCCCCTTTTTTTGACTTTTGAGGTCACTCAAAAAGTCTTTTTTTGCCTTTGTGCGAAAATTGACCATGGGTATCTTGTGTTACCTCACCTCATCTCCACTTTGGATTTAACCATAGTGTAAGTTGAGTTAGGAGTTTCTAGAATTGTAAGTGGGTGGGAGAAGTTATTGATCCTTTTGGGTGGTTGAGTTTGAGGCTTATTTAGAGGCCTTTCTTGGACTAGTGGAGGTTGTTACCCAATCTCTACATTTAGAGAGAAATTCTTGAAGATTGAAAGGAAGGAAGTGGAAACTCTACTCAAATTTGTTCAATGCCATTACCTCTTTGTGAAGGTAGAAAATTCTCATCTCCTTTATTCAGTTTTCATGTTTGCTTCATGTTCTTGCTACCTTGTTTTTGTTTCAATGTTTTTATGTTTGTGGGTATGTTGGGAAGATTTGAAAACCATGTTATTTTGGTTGTTTTCCTTTCATGTTTATGTTTGCAATTTTGAGTTTTTCCTTGCATGGGTGTTTTGGTATTACTCACCCTTGGAGAGGGCAGAAGTGACCAATTTTGGGAAAGGTCTGTTTAGTTGGACTCCAACTAGTGTAGAGTCTCTTCTCAAGATGAGAAGAGGGAGAAAGGGTAGGGTGTTATGGGCCCCTGCCTGTCAGCACAAACCTTGTATGATTTTGGTATGTTGAAATGAAAGAACGAAAGTTCTTGGTATATAGCCTCGATTGGGCATCTGATTTGGTGTTGTGCTCGACTTCTCCTAGTTGGAAGAATCCACCTTTCCCTAGTGTTGATTTATTGTAGATCTTGTTGTGCAAATCTTGTATATATATGCATTTTTTGAATTGTTCTTGTTCATGCTTTTGGTCACCTGATCATATTCTTTTTCCTCCATGGTTCTTGAAATGAGTTGCAGAAAACATTATAAATCCCTTGATTAGGGTCATGAAGAAAATTTGATTAAATTGTTGAAAATTGGGATTGAAATCCTATTGTAAATTGTATTTTAAACCTATTGTTATAAGATTAATATGAGACAAATAGACATCGATATTATTTTTATAACGAGAGCTTTAGTTTAATGATTTATTCCTTCTCAAGATATGTAACTTAAGAATGAGTTGTAGTGAACCTTTCGTAAACTATGATTGCAAAATTTATCAAACGTGAGTGTTATAATAATTTATTATTTTTATCTCAAAAAAAAAATTTTGTTTTTGCCCTCGTAGTTTGGGCATGACACTCCTCTTGTATGTTCATTCTCAGACCATTTAAATATCTGGTCACTCTTTCTGGTTCCTCCTCTTGTTTCTTTCCCCTAAGAGTTAACCTACAGAACTCCTCTGTATAGGTATTCACATCCATCTCTCGCTGCCTCAAGCTTTGTAGCTTTTTGAACAATTGCACTTCATTATTTGCAGGCAAAAATTGTGCCTTAATTTTTGCCTTCATTACTTCCCATGAAGAAATCATACTTCTATTATTTTGTATCCTTTCTCCTTGAATATAATTCCACCATGACAAAGCAGATCCTCTCAATTTTCCTTTTGCAATCCTTACTCTATCATTGTTTGGAACTTCATTCAACTCAAAGTGATTGGTGATTGCTTCAATCCATTCAATCACTTCCTCACTATTGAGACTACCTCCATATGTAGGTAGCTTGTTAGCAACATCTCCTCTTAATGACTTTAAAGCATCAATGAATGCCTTTTGATTTGTAGGTAATTCCTTTGGCGGATCTTGGTTCTATTCTCCTTCTTCATCTCCACTGGCATCTTCTTCCATCTCATTCTCCTTGTCCTTGTCACTAGACCCCTTCTTGAACTCCTTAAACTTCTCTTCTAGAAGTTCCTCCATCGTCTTTTTGATGGCATTTGAGGTCAAACTTATTTGAGGCATGGTGTGAGCCTCAGCTTCAGCCTGTGATTCTTTTGCAAACATATACTTCCCAGCAAGACCTTATCTCACTCTGATACCAATATGATGAGGAGATAACAAGGACAAAGCCTAGAATAGTCTATAGATTGGATGGAAAGAAGAAACTCAAAAAAAAAACTACAGGGAAAACACCAAATATGAACAGCACCTTACAGGTTACATGTGTTCATTCATGGCAAGCACATAGGGATGATGCCTTACCAAATACATGTTTCTTCAAATTGTAGCCCATTCCTGCAAATGGGCATGAAGAAAGTAATGTACATTCCTCCTACCCACTCTCCACCACACTCAGGGAACTTCACATGGTATTCATCCGAGCAAGAGGCATTTTTGCCAAAATTAACTTCCAGATATTCTTGTGTGAGTCTGACTTCCTACAGCAACAACTTCTACACAAAAAAAAAAAAAACAATGCTACTACTACTTTATTCAGAAACCAATAGATATGATATGCATCCCTAATCAATTTGTAGTGTGAATAAAATAAAACCAAAACTCAAGTAGCAAGAAAGCACTACAATATTATTTATTTCATCTATTCATCTCAATCCTTTTTCATATAGAAAGGAATCGCAAATCATCCTCTCCCAAAAGATTTTGGGGAGAATTTATCAACAAAGCCAAATAGTTAAGAAATGGTTTTGGCAACCACCAGACTTGTAAAGGTTTTGTTTAAACCTTTACTAAAGTTATAAAAAAATATTAAATTAAGCCCTAAAATTAAACACCACCCCAAATGCAATGCAAACCCTAAAATTTAATAATAACAAAAAAAAATTTAAACACCATCGCAATTGCAAACCAAAAATTCCTATGCCCAACACTTGCTCCTACAGCAAAGGCTCACAAATTTAAGGTATTGTATATTCTTGTGTAATAATTTCATAAATTTAAATCCAAATCTATTTATATAAACATATTAATTAGTCTAGAGATTAACACTTCACAAAAATATAGAAAATTCTATTTTGACAAAAAATAAAGCCCTAGTCTCCCAAAAAAAATTACTTCCAAGCTATTTAAAGACATCATTATTAAAACCATTGTATGAAATAATATCCAATGTAAAATTAAGAAGAAACTAATTTATACATAAGAAAAATTGGTTTTGTATTGTAAAAAGAATGAAAGTTAAAACAAAAACATTTTAAAGAAAATTATTAATTTTGCTACATAATAAATTTAAATTATTTTTAAAAACTAAAAATCAATGTAAAATATTGTATGTAATTATTTTTTTATATCTAAATTTGACAAACAAAAACCCCTTTCTCCTAATATTATCCTTTTTTTCTTGTGTAGGTGACAAGTGAAAATATTTTGGATCTAGATTTAGAACTGTGTGGTATTCTACTAAAAATCTTCAGCTTCCACATTAGATTTTGGTAAAGGAAATCATTTCAAACAAGATGGGGCAATTCTATTCACCCCCTTATCTGGGTCACCTTTGATAGACAATTTAGGCTAATATTTAGAGTATATAGGTTAGGTTCTAAGATGTGCTTTCAAAAATTACATATAAGTCTAATAACTATATTTGTTATATAAAAATATCATTTTCTCAAGCTCCTTAGTATTGTATCTTCCATCTCTCATTCTACTTATACATTACAGTTTCCATATAACAAAATAGGATATTTATGTCCATTCAAAGCTTGTGTCCTCCTAAGCTTGGTGCATTATTCTTCTGTATATTGTAATGAAAACTAAAATAGGTGTAATATTTCCTATTTTGACATTTTATTCTAGTAATTATCCTTTCCAATACATCATGTTTGTAAGGTCCCACACTTTCTTTTATTTTATCATTAGACATCTTATAGTATTCCTTAAAGGGGAATTCAACAAAATATTGGCACACTATTCCACAATTAAAACATTTTTAAGGCTTAAGATACATTTATATTTTTTGGTTATTTTTTAGTCCTCTAACAAAATTTGTTTCTAAATGATCCAAATCATACCTTACACTAGATACATCTTCAATCTTCTTAGCATCCTTGGTTGTCTCAAACTTCCTATCTTTGAGTTTATACATCTGAAAGGTGAAAATAGATTCATCAAATTTTCCAATGTAGATACTCATTCTGTTGAGAGTAGAGGATATTTTTGAAACTTAGGGAGAATATTAAGGTCATGTTGTATTGATGAAATTTTTTGTCATGTTGATGTCAACATTTATTATGAAGTTTTATACTCAAATTTTTTATGAACTAAATAGGTTAATTATCAATATAATATAGAAATGATTAACAATTATTAATATACAAGCATGATTTTGTGTTGCAGGATGAGTGTAGACAATATTTCTATGGTCATAGTATCTTATGTGATAGCTTGGATAAGTTACAAAGGATTTAGTGAAGACTAGTAGCCAGACAAGTAAGAAGAGAGTTATGCTTGATGCAATTGTCATATATTAACTCTAACTTTATGGAGAGAAGAAATTAATGTTGGCAAGCATAGGATGATAGAGTACTCATTTTTTTGTACACTTTTATACTTTTGTAGATCATTTGGCTAATGTAAGAATGGTCACTTGTGTGAAATGTGTGATATGTTTTACATGCAGCTAACAAGATAGTGTAACATGTTTATTATTATTGACAATATTTAACTATTCATTATAACATTTATACTACTTATGTAGTGATAGTGTATTTTATTGAAGATGCATGTATGCCTTAGCATGGTCCTATGTATTTAATTATGAATTGGGAAATTTCTAGAACAAACCAAGTTAGTTGCTTATTTGTAATGGGTGCAAAGGTAAGTTATTATATAGCCATGATGATGACCTCATGATTGCAAAATTATTGAATTATGTATTTAATATTTACCATTTAAATTTCAGCATGATGTCCCTATTTTACTTCCTACTTAAGAATTATTAGGTACAAATTCATACAATTTGGGTTTCTATACTCTTATATTTAAAGGAAATTAATGCATTGATTTTTAACATATAAGGTTTTAGATAAGTATTCACTTATCATTCCAAATGTATACATTACCCTTTACTACCCTTGTGCATAAAATTTTATACACTTAATATAATAATCACTTAATACAACACCCATTTAGCCTTGGTTATCACCAAAATAAGAACCCAAAATATTCATAATGACCCAAAAAATATTAGGAAGTTTAATGGAAGATAATATAGATTAAGAAAGTGAATAGTGCATTCATATAATCATGATACTTGATCATATAATGCTAGTAGATGGATACTTGATCACTCTATCTATGCCATGCTTTATTAGGTTATATTAATTATATTTATTAGTATGCATTATATTTGATTAGCTTAAACTAATCTTTAGGAGTCAAATTAGAAAAAATCTATTAATGAATTATCTAGTCCTTACTATAAATTGATCAACCCTCAATGATTTATACTTATGTATGTATATTGGATTGTTATGCATTTATCAAAAGTCACTTCCTCTAGAAAAAAAATACAACGATCCAAATTCTTTTTAAAAATAAGTGGCATGTAATGACTTAGTACTTATCATTAGTTTTAGTTTAGTCTTAGTATAAATCTAGTTTTTATTTAATAAATATATTATAATATATAAAATATTGAAATTAATAAAATAATTATATAGTTATTATTTTATTTTGCATCTATATTATATGGTACTATTATAAATAAATTATAATAATAATATACAATAGTATTTCATAAATTATTTTATAATTTAAGTTTATATAATAATTTTTAATATTTTAATTGAATAAAAAAATTAATTCATTAAATATAATATTAAAAATCTTTAAAAATATCAAATTATAATATCAAAATAAAAACATTTTGATAATAATAATATATAATTGTATTTCTTAAAATATTGTATAATATTAGTATATATAACTTTTTAAAATATTTTAATTGAATGAAAAAGTTTAAAAAGATAATTCTTAAACATTGTATGTATTGAATTTAATATTAAATTTTACAATGATAAATTTAAACTGCTTGAAATGAATAAGTTTTAATCAAGACACCAAGGTTAATTATTATTATTATTTTATTAAGTAGGAGTAGATTCAAACCCAATACCTCTTCAATAAGAGGCTCACAATTTACTATTGTGTTGTAGGCTCTTGCCTTAAAATGTATTTTTAAAATAAATATATAGTCATTTTATTAATTACAAATTGAGAGTATTGAATGTGATCTTAATCCAAAAGAAGAGGAGGCTGAATCAAATCGTATATTCTAAAACAGAGGTTCAAAATCTAGTGATTAACATGTATGTTCATTAAAATCTAATTAAGAATCAGATATGCTAAAATATAAAACTCAAAAAGATAATGGAAGATGATGTAGGGGATAGGAATTTGACATGAAAAGAAATATATTGATTGAATCAAAAATATTAATGGAGATAGAGCAAGGATTCTAACCTTAATAACCTAAGAAGAATGAATCATCATTTAATCTAATCAGGAACTTTGAGAACTTATCTAAATTCTAAAAACAAATAAGCTTTCAAATTAAATTAAGTGGGAAGGTAAACAAGATAGCTCAAGACTTATCTTCAAATCAACATTTAAATCTCTATCTAAGCTTAAATATTCTAATTATAGCATTAGCAGTAAATAATGTAGTGGTTTTATTAGCTATTTAGGTTATTTTAAAACCCAAACTCCTCACATATTTTTGGTTCACTTTGTCAAGGATGGATTACATCTTTACATCCTAGCTATGAAAAAACACAATATCACCCTCTTGACTAAGTTTTCTAATCATGGAACAAGGGTCACGTGGAGATAGGGAGTACCAATTTCATGGTGATGTTGATGCTTTTTCATGAAGCGATGGGTATGGATTGTGTTGGTGTGCAAATTGAAAGAAAAGGTACATTGGATTATAGAAATTTTAGGCATAAATTATTTTAAAGAATGGAAGAACATGTTAGAGTTAGTTCTAGAAATGGGTATGACAAACTTTCCTTTTCTAGTTCATTAGATGCCATTTGTTACTAGTTAATTAAGTATTTCCCTCTTGAAGTTCAATATATGACCTATCATGGCTACGATTTCCCTTTGGTTAACATGTTGCATCAAGGGGAAAAAGTGAACATCTCTTTCTTCTTGTATTCCTCTCTGGTCAACAACATTGTCCTAGGTGAACCCCCCCAATGTGTTTGTGCTCACCATCCTAGATTTAGAAGATGTCTCCAACCTATTGTTTAACCTTATTCTTCTAAAGGGCCTAAATCGTTAGTTATTACTAACGAAATGTGCTCAAAAAAAACCCCTCGAGATCTGCCCCAAGTCATGGAAATTTCTTAGCTCTCCACGCCCAAGAAACCTATCATTTCCATGGAATAATCCTTTTTTATTGAAGCACACAAAAAACATAAGAATACTTCTACTAAGTCCAACCCTAAAATTACCACTAAAAAAAGAGAATGGCGAATGAGATTATTGTCATTGACAATAATGAAGGGGAGGAATTTTTTGATTTTGAGGCGGATGATAAAGCCATGGATTCCAAGAATCAAAAGGATAATACTAGTTTTGGGGAAAGAAGATCTATGAGTCTCGAAAACAAAAAAGAGAAGACCTATAAGAAAAAAATCAAGAAGGACTTTTACAATCCTCAAATGCAAGATAAGGTAGAAGCGACAACAGTGGAGGAAACATTAGAGAAAGTTGGGGGTGCTCCTTTGAAGATGCAGATTTTGAAGAAGAAGTGAAGGATTCTAATGAGGAAGTTTCCCAAAGAAATGAATGTGGTAGTGGATCTTGGAATCTCTCATGAAGAAGACTTCAAGTCCTTTGATAAAAATGAGGTAGGGGAACAAGATTTCTCCACTATGTTAATCGAAAGATAGTTGGAGGACTTCAAAAGGGACTATAAAAATGTTTCATTGGAATTAATGAGAAGATTGATGTGCTAAACAATAAGTTCAATATGGCCATCACTGGACTTGAGTTGGATGCGGTTGTTTCTACATTTTGAAAGGTGCAGAAGGAAATGATGTGAAAGGTTTTATTTGGGGTGATAAATGGGAAGAGTAAATTGAGAAAGGCTAGCCAAACCAAAGAGGAAAAGTACGATGAGATTAAGAGTGCTACATAGATTGAGAACTAGATGGAGGAGATTAAGTACCTCAATGAAGACTAGGACAACATCAACTAGGCCTAGCCCTTTTTAGTTATCTGATGGTTATAGGTTTTCTTATGGTGTTTTAAACTCATTTATTATGGTCTTGATGTTGTCAAGCTAGTCTCTCATTACTATTATCTATATTAATCGCCACTGTTGTTGGGGTAGCAAGACCTTTGTTTCGAAACTAGTAAGTTTAGTAGTTTACGGTTTATAATTATGTTAGATTTAGATATGGTTGGTTTAAAATATTCAGAGAACATGGCATGTTTTGATTATTTTCCATGATTTTGTAAGTTCTGGATGGGACACTGGCTGTTGGGGTTAGAGTTTGCTTCTTCATTGCTTGGCTGTAATGACCTAGAGCAAAGATGGTCTTTACTTTCTATTGTTACATGGGTTTTGCCTTTTTTAATCTTAACTTAAATCAAAATTAATTTTCAATTTAAGTAAAAAATTTATTAAAAAAAAAAAAAAAAAAAATGATTTAATTTATTTTGAATAAAATGTTTATCTAAACAAATTTTCACATAAAAAATCTATTATAAAAAAAAAAAAAAAACGTAGATAAATAACATGAAAAATAATATAACAAAAAAAAAACTAAAGTAATTATAAATAGGGTGATCCCCCAATAGTGGTTGCCACTTTTGTGCCATGAAGAAATTCTAATAACTTTGGAAAAATGATTTTTTCTATTTTTCATATGTTTGCATGAAC
Organism: Cupressus sempervirens; assembly: GCA_028749045.1. NCBI lineage: Eukaryota > Viridiplantae > Streptophyta > Pinopsida > Cupressales > Cupressaceae > Cupressus > Cupressus sempervirens. The sequence goes on along the minus strand of CM053785.1, from coordinate 307,311,514 downwards.
ATATCTATTATGTTTGCATGAACATAATAGACATATATGTTTATGCGAACATATATGTTTAAAATATGTCATGTTCACACAAACATATCATTCAATTATGTTCACACAAACATATTTTCACGTTGATTTGTGATTTAAAACCCTTGTTTTCTATTTTTAATATTCATTTTTACGGCATGTAGATTTTTTTTGGATGTTGGATTGAACGTATTGGAGTGCTGAGTGGTTTGTGTCATTTTCCTCTAGTTTTTTTTATCATTGCACTATTTTGGCGATGTTTATATGTCATCATTTGAATGCTTTTATGTTTTCAAAGAGTATTTTATGCTTCTTTTCAATGTTTTCAAAGAATATTTTATGCTTGAATGTTTTCAATGTTTTTATGTCATTATTTGAATATTTTTAATGTTTTTTTATGCTTATTAATGTTAGGTTTAATTATATTAATTTTTTCATTTATAATTTTTTATTATATGTTAATTACATACTAGTGTTATTAGAAAATACATTAGAAAATACTAAAAAAATATTAAAAATTATTAAAAAACTATTAGACTATAATTTTAGAAAAATATTAATTCAGCATTAGGAAATAAATTTAGAAAAAAATTAGTGTTAAATTAGATAAATATTAGAAAATATTAGAAAAACATTACAAAATATTAGAAAACATTAAAAAAATGTTAATATAGAATATTAGAAATATATTAGTATAACATTATGAAATAAATTTAGAAAAAATATTATTCTTATTAGAAAAAATATTATTCTTATTAGAAAAAATATTACAAACTATTATAAAATATTAGAAAAAACAATAGAAAATATTACAAAAACATTTAAAAATATTAACTTAGAAAATTAGAAAATATTAGAAACTATTTTAAAAAAATTATTATAGAATATTAGAAAATATTAAAAATTCATTAATCTAGAATATTAGAGAAATATTAGTAAAACATTATGAAAAAAATTTACAAAAATATTAGCCGAGAAAAAAATAAGAAAATATTAGAAAATATTATTATAGAATTTTGGTATTGCTGTCAGGATTTAACTATGTGAATTCGAGTTCAACTCATTGACCCATGTTTCATGAGTAGTGATTCAACATGAATCCATCTCTAATGAGAATAAATGGAAAACTTAGCACTCATTAGATCTAGGTGATGCTCATAGGGGTGAAGCACTAGGACTTCCTGGAAGGCCACCCTTCCCAATACTACTCCAGCTTGAGTGTGCTTAACTATAGAGTTTTCTCCATGGTTAAACCCAAAGGTTGCTACGCCATTTGCAAAACCTTAACCTTAAGTTCATCAATTGATAAGTAGGAGATAATTTCCATAGAAATTCAAATTGTGATATTGCTATTGTAAGAGTTTTCCTTAGGGAAAAATTCGCCCAAGACCAAGAAGTTCAACAACTATGACAAAATAGACCAATAGAGTATGATCTGAATATCAATATAAATAATGAATTTATTTAATGTGTACAAGAGGTGCCTATATATAAATGCCTCTAAGATGCATCTAGAATGTCTCTAGAATGAACTAGGAGATAAGCATGACAACTAAGCACACATCTACTAGAAGTGGATTATCCTCCATTGTGCATGAATGTACATGTATCAACGAGAGGATAAGTATGACAAGGTGTATCTTGTGTAGAGATGTTGTAGACACCATGTGCTTAAATTAGATGCTAACTCCTGTGTTATAGACATGATGTGCTAAATTAGAGTTGCTTACTCTTGTGTTGTCAACATGACAACTCATATGAGTGCACAAATTCCTTGGTGTCTAACCTAATAAATAACAAAATAATGCATTTATCCTAAGTAAACTTAAGTAAAGTGTAAATAATAATTATTTACACTAACACCCCCCCCTTAAGTGTAACTTAGGAGAATGCACTTAAGCTCACAAAAGCTATGATGAAATGCATAATGGGTCCCAACTACTAGGTCATGTTAGTTACTCATGTACAAATGCAATGTTGTACATACAAGGAAATGCAATGAAATCTCTCTACAAATAGAGAAAAAGGGAAAACCTCATGGGAAAAGCCCTCCCCCAAAAAGAGAGATGTGTACAAGAAAGAATGATGCATGAATGGATGGAGTAATCAAGACTCCCCCCATTTTGACATACATCATCATATACAATAGAGAATCTCTCGATGAAATCCCTCCCTTAGTAAAGGATCTCGTAATGATAAGTTCATAAAGACAAAAGAAAATCCAATGCCTACAAACTACATTTCTCCCTTTAGGAAGAAGATACACCAAGTATAGGAGCAAGTATGCTTCCCACTATGTATAGGAAGATGGAAGAGGAATCAATATGTAGTATGTGGTGGATATTGCCTCTAAAGTCTACACAGATGTCAACAAGTCCTTAAGGAATGTAGATGCTATGAACCAATCTAGTGGATGCGCAAAAAAAGGTGGCAAACAAGGTACCATGTCCATGTATGATGCTAAAGAAAGGGGTAAGTGCACCAAGTTGTGGTGCCAAAAGGGGGGTATAAGTGGACAACTTTTTTCTGAAATCAGCAATTTATGAACTTTAACAAGAATTTGAAGATAGTTACACTCAAAATTTTAAGATATGACAAAAACAAAAGTAGTAGTCCTTTGAATCTAGTTTCTAAACTACTATTTTTTTTTTTCAAAATGGTTTAGTTTTAGGTTGTCAAAAAATGGGGCCATAGAAAGTGGTACTATTTATTTCAATAAAATATAACATAGTACAAAGTGTGGCCCCCCAAAAATTATAACGTTTTTTTTGAAATTCTTTAATCACTCTAGTCAAAAGTTACCTAACACTATGTAGTTTATCCCAATTTTTTTGAGTAATTTTATAATGTGTATTTTTTATTATGAACTTTTTAAATAGAAACATCCCAAAAATGTGAAATATCTATGTGCTCCCCCTAGAAATGATTGAAAACTAATATAAAATAAAAAATTATTTTTTTCAATGTGTGTAGAATGGAGTCTAGTTTCTAAAAAAGTAAGTTGTTGCAAAATTTGATTAATGAGCTAAAATCTATAGCCTAATTAGTACATGTTGGTTTTTGACAAAAAATGGACATACATTCAAAATAAATTATGGATGAAAGACTTGAAATAGTTCTAATAAAAAATAAATTATATGGTTATACAGCTAACACAGAGACCTACAATGTCATGTAACCTAATTTCATTAATGCTTAACCACGAGGAAAATTGAAGGAGAGCACATAACAAAAATCAATCATTTTTTTGTATGTTTGTAGCAAAACACGTTTTAGACTAGTTTACAAACTCCAAACCTTTGGGTTGGATCCCTAAGGAAAAAAAAAACCTTAGGCTTGGTAGAATGCAAAGCTTTGAATAGCTTGTGTGCCCTATAGTGCATGGACGCTATAGCACACACGGGCTATTTAAATCTTTTTAAATTTAATTCTTAATAGCACGTATGCACTTTATTAAAAAAATTGTTTTGAAAAACACATACACACTATAGCACGTACACACTATGGCTTGGGATACCCAAGCCATAGCACATGTGCACTATAGCACATATGCACTTTTCAAAACTAGGAAAAAAAAGTGTCATCTTTTTGGCATCACAACTTGGTGCACTTACCCCAAGCTCCAAAGATTATGAAGCATCCTTATAGGAAGATGGAGCAAGAGAATAAATATCACCTCCCCTCAATGATGGATGCACACCCATGATAGAAGCTCCTTGATGACTAAAGAAGGTGCACCATGAAGGCTAAATAATGTTCCTCCTTATAGCAAGAAATGGTGCCATAGGTGTAGCAGAGAACACTCCCCAACTAATAGGAAGAATCCTTAGAAAATATGATGTTTAAGGAAATTGGAATAAAATCTCCAAAGACTAATATGAATCCTCATAAGTGAAAGAGTCCTCCTCCATCTACTGTAAAGAAGCTAAAATGTTGTTAGCATAATTAAGTGGGTGAGGATCAGAGTGTTCCCTTGCAATGAGTGAAGAAGCCTCCTCAATAAAGAGAATATTGATGTCATCAATGATGTCTGCCACATCTTCACTGTGAGACTCCATGAACAACCCTGCAATGTATGGAAGGAATTCATCCCATGAAGCTGAAGTAGGAAGACATGGTATATCCTATTGCACTAAATCAAGAGCATATGTGGCTAGAATTGGATCAGTAGAAGCAATTGGAGCATCAAGAGATGGAATCTCATCTAGAGTTGGAGGTATCATAACTAGAGTGATTGAAGATAGAATGTCTTCTAGAAATGGAGGAATAGTAGGATCTCCATATGCTTCCCAAAGGCACATCCAATTGTGATAAGGATACCAAAACTTGTCAATGAGTTTATAGAAATTAGGTGTGATACTGAAATAAATTATATCTAAAAGTCTTGCAATAGGTGGCTATTAAATGGAAGAGATCAATTTGTTGGAACATAAATAGGGAAATACTTCCTTATTCTCTCTTCTTACATGGTCAAGGATTAAAGCACTCCTTTTTTTATAGTTACTCTTTATCAACCTTGGTCTAAGACCATCTTGATATGTGAAACAAATCTCTATGAGATCAATGTATGTATGCACCCCCCAAAATACAAAAATAATCAATCAATCTCCCCCCCCCCCCCCCCTAATGTATGATTTGGCACTTTATAGGTAGTGCATTTACAATGGTAACTTGCCAATTTAGGCCTATTTCTAAAAGTAGTATTTCTATCCATAGAAGCCTATAACCTGATTGCAAACTAGACAATAGAAAAAAAATGGAACTTGATTTGGAGTCCAAATGAGCTTGTACTAAGCTATTGAAGTGGAAAAAATTAGAATTTATGATTTGCAAAAAAATTAGGACTAGAGATCTCAAACATCCTACACTAATGTGTAGATCATGAAATTCTACCCCAAAACAAAAAGAAAAAAAAAATTCTCATAAAAAGGCATCCATATGAGGAAGATATTGCTATTTGAAAATCACCTTTGTTATTTTTCTTGAATTTCCACCATTGCACCTCTAAAAATTAGATGACTCTAGATTTCACCTCAGATGTCCGATTTTGGTAAGACAAAAGTTGATTTGGTGATTTTTGACGTTCTAAATGTGATGCAAATATCTAATTTGCACCAACAAGCTTCAATCTTCACCTACAACAAAACTCTTCTATTGGCCTAATGCCCAAAAGTTTTCCAAAAAATAATATAGAGATGTAGATGAAAAAAATGTAGATCTGAAAATTAAATTTAGAGATCTAAAATGATCATATCAATTCTACAAATTGGGCCTTTGGGTTCTAGTTTGCAAAATAAATGTTACCTCAATTTTGACTATGGCCCAACATAGGTGAATTTATAGTCAAATTTCACCAAATTGACTCTCTCAATGCAATAGTGAGGTCCACTTTGGCTCTAGACACTCCTAATAGTTATAGATACTTCAGATTTGAATCAAGGTGTCCTTAGAGAGGTGAAGCAAGAATAGTTTCTAATGGCTATGAAATGACGCTCCTATGGCTCTGAAACAATGTAAGAATTTTCCTTAGGGAAAAATTCACCCAAGACCAAAAAGCTCAACAACTAGCACAAAATAGACCAATAGAGTATGATCAAAATATCGATATGAATAATGAATTGATTTAATGTGTATAAGAGGTGCTTGTATATAAAGGCCTCTATGATGCATCTAGAATGTCTCTAAAATGAACTAGGAGATAAGCATTGCAACTAAGCACACATCCACCAGAAGTGGATTATCCTCCATTATGCATGAATATGAGTGCTTCAATGAGAGGATAAGTATGACAAAGTGTATCTCATGTAGAAATGTTGTAGACACCATTTGCTAAATTACAATTGCTTACTCCTATGTTGTCAACATGACAACTCATATGAGTGCACAAACTCCTAGGTGTCTAATCTAATAAATAATAAAATAATGCATTTATCCTAAATAAACTTAAGTAAAGTGTAAATGATAATTATTTACTCTACCAACTATCAAGATTTAACTGTGTGATTTCATGAGCAATGATTCAACATGAATCCATCTCTCATGAGAATTAATTGAACACTTAACACTCATTGGATCTAGGTGATTCTCATAAGGGTGAAGCATCGACACTTCCTATGAGGTCACCTATCCCAATACTACTCCATTCTGAGCATGCTTAACTAAGGAATTTCCTCCATGGTTAAACCCAAAGATTGCAACCCCATTTATAAAACCTTCACCAAGTATTGTACCTTATAAACCCTTCATTATAAAGCCCCTCAAGCTCATCAATTGATAAATAGGAGATAATTTCCATAGCAAGTAAAATTGTGGTATTGCTATTAGGATTTAACTATGTGATTTTGAGTCAAATAATATGACTTACTATGGAAATTATCTCCTACTTAGCAATTGATGAGCTTAAGGGGCTTTATAATGAATGGTTTATAGGGCACACCACTTGATGAAGGTTTTGCAAATGGGGTTTCAAGCTTTGGGTTTAACCATGGAGGAATCTCTATAGTTAAACATGCTTAGGTTGGAGTACTACTAGGATTGGTGACCTCCTAGGAAGTCCTTGTGCTTCACCCTTATGAGCATCACCTAGATCCAATGAGTGCTAAGTGTTCTATTTATTCTCATAAGAGATGGATTCATGTTGAGTCACTACTCATGAAACATGGGTCAATGAGTTTGATTCAAAATCACATAGTTAAATCTTGATAGCAATACCACAATTTGACTCGCTATGGAAATTATCTCCTACTTATCAATTAGTATAGAATATTAAAAAATATTAGAAAAACATTGCAAAAAATTTTAAAAATATTAGTATAACATTAGGAATTTTTTTAAGAAAATATTAGTGTTAAATTAAAAAAATATTAGAAAAGAAATTAGAAAAAACAATAGAAAATATTTTTTTAAAAAATACTCTAGAATATTAGAATATATTAGAAAAATATAAGAAAATATTTTAAAAAATTACAAACTAGAATATTAGAAAACTATTAATTTAAGATTAGGAAACAAATTTAGAAAAAAAATACTATTTAACATTAGAAAACACAAAATAATACTTGTTAAACTCTTTGGCCCTAACCCTAACCCTATATAAATTTCCCTTGTTCTAAACTTAACCCTAACCCTAAGCTAAACCCTAACTCTAACTATAATCTAACCCTAACCCCAACTCAAACTCAAACCCTAATCTAACCCTAACTCTAATTCTAATTCTTAACCCTCACCCTAAGCCGAACCCTACCTTTAACCAACTCTAACTCTAACTTTAACCCTAACTCTAACCCTAATCTAACCCTAATTGAAACCCTAGTATAACCTTATCTCAAACCCAAACCCTAATCTTACCCTAACCCTAACTCAAACCCTAATCTAGCCCTAGAACCATAAGCCTAATCTAATTGTTACCCTAATCTAACACTAACTCAAATTCTAACCCTAATCTAACCCTAACTCAAATTCTAACCCTAATCTAACCCTAACTCAAACTCAAAACCCAATCTAATCCTAACCCTAACTCAAACCTTAATCTAACCCTAACCCTAACTCTAATTCTAACCTAAACCCTAACTCTAATTCTAGCTCAAACTCAAACCTAGCTAGATAATCCTTTAATTCTAGAACCCTAACCCTAATCCTAACTCTATCTCTAATCATAACCCTAATCACATAATCAGATCTCTAATTCCACCCCTAGCCCTAACCTTAACTCTAGCCCTAGTTCTCCTTATATATTTAACCCAAGTAGTTTTGTAGCCCTAATTATAAAGTTATAATTACATGACAATAACCCTAATTTTCTAACCCCAACTTTAACTATACCCCTATTGTTAACCTAGAACTCTAATTCTAATTCTTAACACTCACCCTAAGCCAAACCATAACTGTAACCAACTCTAACTCTAACTCTAATCCTAACTAAAACCCTAATCTAACCATAACTCAAACTTTATCCCTAATTATAAAGTTGTAATTACATAACAATATCTCTAATTTGCTAACCCAAACTTTAACTATATGTACCCCTATTGTTAACCCTAGACCACTAATTCTAATTCTTATCCCTAACCCTAACCCTAGCCCTAACTCTAACTAACTATAACTCAAACTCAAATCCTAATCTAATGCTAGAAACATAATCCTAATCTAACCCTAACCCTAACTCAAACTCTAATATGATCCTAGCTAAAAATTGAAACCCAAATCTAACTCTAGAACTATAACCCTAATCTAACTATAACCCTAGAACTTAAACCCTAATCTAACTATAACCCTAATTGAAACCCTAATCTAACCCTAGAACCATAATCCTAATCTAACCATAATACTAGAACTCAAACCCTAATCTAATCCTAACTCAAACTCAAACCCTAATTTCTAACCCTAACTCAAACTCAAACTCTACTTATAAAGTTGTAATTACAAAGCAATAACCCTAATTTGCTAGCCCAAAATTTAACTATACATACCCCTATTACTAACCCTAGAACTCTAATTCTAATTCTTAACCCTAACCCTAATCCAAACCCTAACTCTAACTAACTATAACTCAAACTCAAATCCTAACTCAAACCCTAATCTAACCCTAACTCAAACTCTAATCCTAATGTAACCCTAACTCAAACTCAAACCCTAATCTAACACTAACCCTAACTAAAATCCTAATATAACCCTAGAACCATAATCCTAATCTAACAATAACCCTTGAACTCAAACCCTAACCCTAACTAAAACAATATTCTAACACTAGAATCGTAACCCTAATCTAATTGTAACTCTAGAACTCAAACCCTAATCTAACCCTAACCCTAACCAAAACCCTAATCTAACCCTAGAACCGTAACCCTAATCTAAGCGTAACTCTAGAACTCAAACCCTAATCTAACTCTAACCTTAAATCTAACCATAACTCAAACTCAAACCCTAATCTAACTCTAACCTTAAATCTAACCATAACTCAAACTCAAACCCTAATTTCTAACCCCAACTCAAACTCTAAAGCTAATCTAACCGTAACTTAAAAACTATACCCCTAACTCAAACTAAAACTCTAATCTAACCAACTCAAACTCCAACCATAATCTAACCCTAACTTGAAAACTTTAACCCCAACTCAAACTTAAATTTGAATCTAACCCTAACTCTAACTCTAACCCTAATCTTACCCTAACTCAAACTCAAACCCTAATCTAACCCTAACCCTAGTTCACCCTATATATAACCCAGGTAGTTTTGCAGTTCCCTAATTATAAAGTTGCAATTACATAATAATAAGCCTAATTTGCTAAATAAACTTTAACTCTAACTCAAAATCTAACCCTAACTCTAACTCTCATGTATGATATATTGATGTGTAGATTAGACGATGATTACATATCTTTTAAATAAAAATTTGTGTACTAGACTACAATTATGTATATGTGTATTTAGAATGCATGTTATCTTGATCATTGTAGATATGACTTCACATGATCAGCTTGCTCATCAGCCTGAGGGAAATGATGCTCCTATTGTGACTCCTCCTATTGTAGCTTGTAGTGAAATTTGTGGTGCTGCTCATGGTGGGGCTCATGGTGTGCCTCCTATTGTAGCTCCTAGTATAGCTCCTAGTGTGGCTCCTACTATAGGTCCTGGTGTGGCTTTTGGTGCAGCTCCTAATATGGCTCCTATTGGAGGTCTTTGTGTGGCTCTTGTTGTGGCACCTCCACACATTGATATTGATGCATTATTTTCATTTGCAGTGTCTAGTAGGTTATTAGATTAGAGATGTCTATATTGTCCTCCAATGATGGTTTATATAGAGACATATGTATGATCTCACTACTAGATTTAGAGCACATCATTCATTTACCCTGATGTATTAGCTACCATATCTATGGATCTTAGAGCTAATATTTCAAGAGATGCATCATTTGATGACATCAAGAGGATGGCCCTCAAGGATAAATGAGATTTTTTTCATCATATAAGGGTACCCAGGGTGAGGGGCTATCGAGTGACACATTGTAAAGATCCTATTGTCACCAGTATGATCTATCCTCATTTCTTAGCTATGCATGGTCATTACCCTAATAATGATTAGATATGTCTTTATTTTGCATAGTACTTGTATGCTAATTTTTGCATGGGACTCAACATCAACTACTTAGATATTCCAAATTATTATAGACAGGGGTGTTAGATTGTAGATCATAACTAGTATCACAGTGCATAGTGTCTTCCACCTCCAAATGTCAAACAATTCATTGGGTACAAACTTCCTCGAGTGACTCCAACACCAGCTCCTATTGTTGATAGAGTTGTCATTTATTTCCAGAGGGGAGCAATTGATAGTATTGGACACATTGCATCTACAACTATTGGTATAATATCTGACACTTTGGGTTCCTATATTCACACTCGACAAAGTTGTCTAGGTCGAGCATCTTTAGAGGCATCAAGTAGCACATTAGGAACCTCCCTTAATGAGGCATATAGAGCTATTGGACTATCAGTAATAGGTGATGTTCATGCTCTTTGTGGATAGCACACACAAATGGATCTAGCACTATATTTTTTGGATGATGTGTTGCAAGGTATCATTTATATTTATGATACACATAGGATACTAGTTCACTTAGTGATGGACACCATTTGACTGCATTAGAGCTCCATAGTTCTTCAAACACTAACCATACTAGTGTTAGTTGCCACACAACATTCTGCACTAGGCTTATGACACTCTACAAATGGCTTGAGCATACAAGTTGGAGATGTCAGGATCATAGCTGAGGTGCTTAATGTTTTTGTTGAGCAGTTACAAGGGCTATCTGAGATTGATACTAGTCAGAACATGGGATTTTCATCATACATGGACATGTTATTCCAACTTGGCACTGATTCTACACCATTACCCACTCAGTTACACACACCACTTCACTTGTCATTACTAGCAATTGGAGATTGTGGCACTGAGGGTGGTTCAATAGGTGTTGGAGTTTCAGGAGATGATGTTGGTGTATTAGGATGGGATTGACTCTAGAAATGCATCGATAGATGATACGATGGAGTATGATGGTCATCGTCTACCTCCTAAGACCCAAGTACATATATATAATAGATATTAAAAAGTTATAATAAATCATGTAGATATAGGTGGCCAAGCACATTATCACATCTAGTGTTCGGTCAGGGCATGTACATCAGAGAGAGAATTCTAGTGAGACACCCACTAGTGCTTAGGTACAAGTTTTAAATAGTTTGTAAAGTTATTCATGTTTCAAATTATATGCACTCATATTCATCTACACATGTATATATATGTCTAGATAGTTATAATTTATATAAATTAGTAGGGCTCACTTCTTGCGCCTCGATCACAAGATGTACAGGAGACTCGATCAGAGGGTCATTCTGTTTGTATGCATCTTGAGGGGTCCCTCTAGTAGTACTAGATTTATATATATATTGATGCATTTATATATTGGAGACTTTGTATACATGTGTTTTTTAGTACCTCGATGACACGTACATTTCACTATTTATTTGACTATTTAGTACTTCAGTAGTTGGATAACATGTATTTGACTATTTATAGTTCGTGTACAATTTACGTAGATGCATTTCAACATAGATATTTGATCTAGATGTTCATTCTTGAGACATGGGTGAACCCACAATAATGGGTTCCACTTTAGTGGGATGAAGAAACTTGGAAAAATTGCTCAATTTTCGGATTTCTAATTTTTTACTGTTCCCGCGAACAACCGAGACATGTTCGCGAGAACATGTACACTGGACATGTTCGCGCGAACATGTGCGTGCCTAATAAGGCATGTTCGCACAAACATGTCCAGTGTACATGTTCATGCGAACATATGGGGCACCAATTTTTAGTGCTTTATATTGCGTTTTTTGATTTTTGAACGTCATTTTCACGACGACTGTTGATCGGGTGAATGTTGGGGCGAACGTGCATTTTGTCTACCTCCGTCAGCATCATCTGGTCATTTTCCTTCTCATTCTTATTATCGGGTATGTGTAAATAGTATTAATTTAATGTTTTTAAAGTATTTTTAAATGTTTTTAAAGTAGATTTTAATGTTTTCTATGCATTTTTTTAATCTTTTAAAACTATATTTGAATGTTATTTACATTTTTAATGGTTTTGAAAGCATATTTAAATGTTAATTTAATATTTTCATTGTTTATTTATATTAATTTAGAAAACAGAAAAATATTATATAGAAAACATTAGAAAACAATTTTAGAAAACATTAGGAAAAATAGTACAAAATTTGGGAAAAATATTAGAAAATAAATTTAGAAAAATCATTACAAAAACATTAGAGAATTTATAATTTAATATAAAATTTAGAAAATAAATTTCGGAAAAAAGGTAAATAAATATTAAATAAATATTAGAAAATTTAGGAAAAATATTAGAAAATTTAGAAAAAACATTACAAAAACATTAGAAAACTTATAATGTAATATAAAACTTAGAAAACAAATTTATAAAAAAATATTTTTAAAAATTAGAAAATTTAGAAAAAAAAAAATTAAAAAAAATTAGAAAAATTAGAAAAAAAATATTACAAAAACATTAGAAAATTTAGAAAACAAATTTGGAAAAAACATTACAAAAATATTAGAGAATTTATAATTTAATATAAAATTTAGAAAAAATATTAAAAGAACATTACAAAATAAATTTAGAAAAACATTAGAAAAAATATTAGAGAATTTTTAATTTAATATAAAATTTAGAAAAAATATTAAAAAAAATTAGAAAAAAAATTTAGAAAAATATTAGAAAAAATATTAGAAAATTTATAATTTAATATAAAATTTAGAAAACAATTTAAAAAAAAAACATTACAAAAAATTAGAAAATTTAAAATTTAATATAAAATTTAGAAAACAAATTTAGAAAAAAAATTACAAAAATATTAGAAAATTTATAATTTAATATAAATTTAAAAAAAAAAAATTAGAAAAAAATTAGAAAAATGTTAGAAAATTTATAATAATATAAATTTTAGAAAACAAATTTATAAAAACATTAGAAAAACATTACAAAATTTATGTCAACTACAAATTTTAGAAAACATATATATAATGTTAAATGTAGACATGTATGTCTTCGATATTAATGTCTATGTATATATGTCAAATTCACCTTTATGTCTTAATCTTAGAAGTTTAATTAAATGACATATCTTAAGGGTTTAGATCCTAAATTGTACATGTAAAAATGTAGATTAGAATGTATAATTTTTTATTTTGAACATAGATGTACATGTATATTTGTTCATGGTTAAAAGTAGATGTATGTACATGTTTTTAATAAATTCACATTTTTATATGTATAATTTGTGTATATGTTAACTATTGATCTTAATTTATCTAATAAAGTTAAGTGTAATTAATTATATTTAATGACACATGTCTTAAGGGGAGATCCTAAATTATACATAAGAATGTAGATTAAAATGTATATTTTATTTCATAAATGTACATGTAAATATGTTCATGTGTTAGATATAGACGTGCATACATATGTTTTCAATATTCATGTTTAAATGTACATATATTATTATTTTTAATGTCTTAATAATTAGAAGTATATAATTAACTAAATTATTCAATGACATGTCTTAAGGGGAGATCCTAAATTATACATATATAAGAGTGTAGATTAGTTTGCATATCTAGGTATGAGTATAACATACATGTACATCCAAACCCTAACCCTAACCTAACCAAACCCTAACCTTGATCTTAAAATTTAATTTCTAAACCCAAGATTATAAATGATAATAAATACCCTGAATCATAATCTTGAACCAAATCATAAACTTCATATGCTAAGTTCCCTCATGTATTACAACTAGCAATCACACCTTAGTGTGCAATGGATCAATCGTAGATGTATGGAAGATCAATTATGTATGTCCTATTTTTAATCTCTCCCTCTCATCCTCTCTATTTCTCCTCATCTCTTTACCTTTCTATCCTATAATCTATATCTATAATTATAGTCGTTCACAGTTAAAACATTTTCTATTTCAGATTTGTTCACACAAGTTTCATAATAATAGAACCTGGGCAATTCCCACAAGACAACCCACTGCAGATTGCACTGCATTTTTAAGCTCTTCCCGAGAATCAAGTTAGCAACTTGAGAATTGAACGTAATAAGTCTTCCATACAATGGAACCCACCCTATCTCTAAAACACATTGCTCAAATTCTTACAATCTCAAAAAAATACCTCTATAAAACTGCATTAAATATAATATAAAAGAGAACAAAGAAAAATGAGACCTGGTTTGCATTCGTAGAAAAATCTCCGTACGTAATTTTGGGAAAAAATTTTTCATTTTCAATTTTGTCAGGAGCTATTTGTCTTAGAGGTAATACTTGGTAAATTTGAAGGCTATCTTTTTGGGCAAATTCTCCTTCCTCCTCACTATCTTCATATTCTACCAGATTTTCGTACACATACAAATTTATACATAATTATAAATTATTGTGAGAAATAAAATACACGGATGCAAAATAAAATCTGTATAATAACAATGAATCATATGCCACACTCGGCATACCATTTTAAATTAATAGCAAATTAACATAAATCTTGGCAAGCTAAGAAATTTTTTCACTACGAAAGTTTCTGGTTGCCAAAGAGTGATGAGAGAATGAATTTATGCTCGCTCTGACATTGAGGTCTGCGTAACTTGTTGGCACTCAAAATTGCATTCCCGTTTTGAGTGTCTGTTCGTGATTTTGAGTCAGTTTTGCCCCCTATACACGCTTTTCATGCTTGTGTCCCGGTTGTTGTCTTGTTAGTCAATGTGGTGTTTTATGTTTCTAACACCTTTCTTTCAGCCTATGCATATGTTTCATGATGATAAACTGACATTCTAAGCCATTCAGTGAAGTTCCATTTTGAGCGTGTGTCATTTTGCATTTTCTGCCCAAGTGTCAAACAGTGGTCGAAAGCCCAGTTTGCCTTTGAATATCGTTTACCTGGTTATGTTTCATGGTATGCCACTTTGATTATTTTTAATATGCATAACAAAGAACCTATGTTTCAATTTTCAAGTTTTTTTGACATGTTTTGACTAGGTTTCGAACCTCTCAAAGTTGGTTAGTTACCTTTGTTGTAAATCTGCAAATTATGCATTTTTCTAGGTAGCCCTGTTTGACAGGTAATAACTTTTAACTAGTTCACTCAAATGAGAAAATTTCTTTTGCATCATTTTCTAGGGGTCAAAGACTTGCTACGCTCTAAATTTGAAGTCATGACGAATCCGTTTGATCAGTTTTCAAATGCGATTTCGAATGCAATTTATAGAGTTTCACGGGTAATCAGAGATGCAGATTGTTCAGGTGCCCTGTTCGTGATGCTATATCTTTTGATTCAGGATTGTTGGGATTAAATGGTTTGTTCCCCTACATTCTACTCTAAAAATACTTTAAGTGTGCCAGTTTATAGACCTTGATGAATCCGTCTTCACACTTTTCCCGGGCCTTTCCATTTGCCAAAAATGTTATTTTGTTGTTGTTCCCTGTCCTGCAGTTCCAGGTTGCCAACTTCAGACGCTTTCCAAATGCGCCTTGTGATTCGTCATGAGCCCAAATCATAGAATCATACTCTCCTCATGGCAAAGTACCAGTGCCCCAGTTTTTAGAATCCCAAGTGCTCGTTTATTCAGTTTTCGAAGCTCAAACCAAACACACTTTGTGGTTTTCTGACTTGTTTAATCTGCAGGCCGTTTTAATTGGGCATGTTCGGAGGTCGATATCTTTTGACTCTGATGTCGTCATGTGACGAGATTTTGCAGACCTGTTGAACGTCTCAGAGAGATGATATATCCAAGGTTTCGGAGCTCGATCACATGTTTGAATCAGTTTTTAAAGCCAAGCAACAGGCCTCCTGACACAGTTTTCTCAATGGTGCAAAAATGTTTTTAAATGGTTTTTAATGATCAATCAGCGGAGAAAGGCGTCTATCTGTAGGGCACATCTTTTATTTTGTGAATAGCCCTGCTGCCTTTATCCCACATTGGCAAGGATGGGGGACTCTTAGTCATTTTAATACCCAATAGCGCAAAGACTTAAGTGTTGAACAGTGATTCAATCGATTCTATGGTCATTGAAAGCCTCTTCGCTAGAATGCACCGTTGATTGTAAAAGTTAGCCAGAGTTCTTTCATATGGAAATGCCTATGTCGTAATTATAGTCATTCATAGTTAAAACATTTTCCATTTCAAATTTGTTCACACAAGTTCCATAATAATATAACCTAGGCAATTCCCACAAGGCAACCCACTGCACATTGCATTGCATTTTTACGCTCTTCCCGAGAATCAAGTCAGTAACTCGAGAATTGAACCTAATAAGTCTTCCATACAATAGAACCCACCCTATCTCTAAAACACATTGCTCAAATTCTTACAATCTCAAAAGATACCTTTATAAAACTACATTAAATATAATATAAAAGAGAACAAAGAAAAATGAGACCTGGTTTGCATTTAGAAAAATCTTCGTACGTAATTCTGGGAACAAATTCTTCATTTTCAATTTTGTCAAGAGTTTCTGGCTGCCAAAGAGTGATGAGAGAATGAATTTATGCTCGCTCTGACATTGAGGTCCATGTAACTTTCTCAAGTACGTGTCCTTAATGGCTTTAGTTCTCATTTAATTTCTATAATTGTAATATAAATGTATATATTAGAGGAAAGGTCTCAATGGTTATATATGTAAGATTTCTATGTTTTATTTTTCTTTGATTATTTATAATGATCACAATATGTTTAAATAATTTCACCTTATTAGCTAAGTTCTAACCAAAACAATTATAAAGTACGAAAAATGAAAGTCCTCGATATATCAAAGTTATACTTGACACATCGAGAGTATTGAAAGAATTGCAACCTATGTATTTTTAAGGGTTTCACATCAATATTTAAGAATCTTTATATAGATGATCATAAGGTCCTAAATCTTACCCTAAAATTGAGCCTAATTACACTAAAACCCTATTTCAAAACCTAATTGAGGCCTAACTTACATTAAAATTAAAACAAGTTGACCCGAATCCTAAATTGTTAAAAACTACATTTGAGATACATGCACATACATGAAACTTATGACACTTGTTTTAAATGATATATATGTAACCCAACTTGAAACTTGAACCTTGAAACATTATCATTTAAGAGTAATAATACGGGCCCTTTAATTGAATTCTCTAATAATACGGGCCCCCAAAGTATATAATAAAATCCTAGAACAATAAATTAACTCTAACCATAACCAAACTCTCAACTTTAAAGTTATCTTATACTTATATGAAAATTAATCTAGGTCTGGATGTGTTACAGATTATCTAGGTCCATGATGTGTGATTTATGTTCAATTACATGTGTATAATTTTTTATTTTAAAACTAAAAAATTGTGTGTACAGTAGGCAATTTAGCTCTTTATACATTTCTACAGATATGGCTTCACACGATTAGCTTGATGCAACTCCTAGTGTGACACCTAATTTAGTTCCTGGTGTGCCACCTCATGTAGTTCCTGCTCTAGCTCCGACTGCGGCACAGGTTGATGTGGTTCCTATTGCAGCCCTTGATGTAGTTCCTGATTTGGCTCCTTGTGCAGCTCATGGTGGGGCTCGTGCTACAGCTTTTGGTGGGGCTCGTCATGTACCTTGACGTAGGGCTCGTTGTGCAGCTCATATTCTGATTCCTAGTGCAACTCCTGTTCCAGGTCAGGCTGCACCTGCAGCTCCTGCTGGAGGTCCTGCTACACCACCTCCATGCATCGATATCAATACTGTAGTTGCATTTTTAAAGCAGGAGGTTGCCAGACTGCAACACTCTATATTGACCTCTGAGGATGGTCTTTATAGAGACATATGTGTTATGATATGTAGGAGTTTATAGGGTTTGACAGCTAGGTTCAGAGCTCACCATTCATTTACTCCTGACATATTAGCTTCCATATCTAGGGAGCTTAGAGCTAAGGTTTTCAGGGACTACATCTTTCGATTATGTCAAGAGGGTAGCCCCCAAAGATGTCATCTAGAGAGAGCTCTTTCCAGAGTATGAGGGGACACAGGGTAGGGTGAGAGGCTACAGAGTCACACGATGTAGAGACCCTATTATTGCTAGCATGATCTATCCACGATTTTTAGCTGCACATGGTCATTATCCTAATAACGACTAGATACACCTTTATTTTGCACAGCAGTTGTATGCTGAGTTTCATATAGGTCTCAACATCAACTACCTTGATATTCCTAGTTATTGCGAACAAGGGCATGGTTGGATCGCAGATCGTGACCAGTATCGCAGTGTAGATCATCTGCCACCTACAGATCTTAGACAGTTTGTTGGACTGAGGATGCCTCCTGTGACTCCTGCACATGCGCCTATTGCAGATAGAGTCGTCATTGCTTCCTAGAGGGAAGCAATTGACACTATTGGGTAGATTGCATCTGTGGCGGCTAGTATCACGTCAAATTCTATTGGTCGTTATCTTCATAGTCAATGTCCTCGTCCACTTGGTCGACCATCTTCACAGGCATCTAGTAGCACTTTAGGTGCCTCCTCTGATGATGCATATAGAGTTGTTGGGCTACCACTGCTAGGCGATATTCGTGGTCTTTCAGGATAGCAGACACATGTGGATATGGCACATTATTTTTTGGAGGATATGTTGCACTTGATTAGCTATATTTTCGATACATAGAGGATTCCAGTACACTCGGTGATGGATGTTGTTGGACAGCATCAGAGCCCCGACAGATTTCCACAAACACAGGCCTCCACACCAGTGACAGATTATACACCTGTGCGTAGCTCACAACATTTGGCACCAGGCTCACGACACTCTATAGATGACTCAAGCATACGAGTTGGAGATGTCCATATCATAGTTGAGGGTCTTGATGATTTTGGTGAGCAGTTACGAGGCCTGTCTGAGATTGATACTAGTTCAAGCTTGGGTATTTCATCGTACATGGACCTGTTGTTCGGACTTGGCAGCACTGATTCTACACCATTACCTAACCAGATACACAGTCCACTTCACTCAGATTTACTAAGAGTTGGACATGGAGTTTTAGGCTCAGGTGCATCAATAGATGATACGATGGAGTCTGTTGATCATCCTCCACCTCCAAAGACCCAGGTACATATATAATTTATTTTTAATTTTAAATATATATGAAGTTAAAAAATATGTTCATTTATTGAAAAATTTAGTTCAGATATATATATGTGTGTGTGTGTGTGTGTGTGTGTGTGTGTGTGTGTGTGTGTGTGTGTGTGTGTGTGTGTGTGTGTGTGTAGATATTTAATTTAATCTTTAACTCATAATAAATCATATAGGCACAGATCACCGAGCATAGGGTTACACATACTGTTGGTTTAGGGCATCATGTACATGAGAGAGATTATTCTATTGAGGCACCTAGTAGTGCTCAGGTACTTGAGTTTTAAATAGTTTGTTTAAAGTTATATGCAAGTTCGTATTTAATTTGAATGTACATGTACATGATGCACATATGTATATATATGTTTTAAAGATAGAACTCTAACACATGTGTATGTATATATATGTATATATATTTGCAAGGCTCGGTTGATGCGCCTCAATGAGAGGATGTACAGGAGACTCGATCAGAGGGTCATGCTATTCGTATGTGCCTTGAGGGGTCCCTCTAGTACTAGATCAGATTTATATATTTTTTAATGCATTTATATATTGGAGACCTTCCAGTTTACATGTACACATCATGTGTATTTTAGTTCCTTGATGACATACATGTACTTTCACTATTTATTTGATTATTGAGTATTTCAGTAGTTAGATACCAGATCACATGTATGTATATATGACTTTTTATATTTTTCTACATACGTGTATTTATTCAAGATTTACAGTTTGCATTTCAGATACATAGAGATATATTAGATCTGTAGACGTTTATTCTTGAGACGTGTATATGTGTACATATGTGTATTTTTTTTGCACGTTATAGCTATAGAACATGATCTTGAGACGTGTGTACATGAATATCAATTATCAATTAGTAGGAAGTTAGAAAGATACATATTTCTTAAATTGGCAATTACTAACCCGCTAAAGATAAATATTAGTTTTATGTGGATAAAAATATGTAAATTAGGTAAGCCAATACATTATTTTAGAAAACTTTTACAAAATATAATATTAAAAAACATTTTAATTTAAACTAATTTAAACTTTAAGAGTAAATGACCGTAGATGTAATAAAGTAACATTAAAATATATAGTTTTTTAATAAACTAACCTAAATGATAACTATGAACTTATAATCTTACAATTTTAAAAACACATTTAATTTTCACTTATGAAATTCAATCTAGTTTGAAAAAAAGTTGATAAATGAAATTAAATTATTAAATTCATCCATGGTACAATTAATTTAAATTATTAAATTATATAGTGTTTTAATAAACTAATGATAATTAAGAACATATGATCATACAATTAAAAACACATTTAATTCAAGATGAAATTCAATAGTTTGAAAAGAAGTTGATATTCAAGAATTGTAAGATATTAAATTATTTTTGATATAAATCTATAGATAATGATTGTGTAAGTTTGAACTAACTTAAAGCCTATTTATATCAAGTTGTTAAATTATTAAATTCATCCATGTTGTACAATTAATATAAATTATTAAATTATATAGTTTTTAAATAAAATAATGATAATTAAGAACTTATGATCGTACAATTCAAAGCACATTTAATTCAAGATTCAAAATTCAATAGTTTGAAAAGAAGTTGATATTTAAGAATTGTAACATATTAAATTATTTTTGATACATATCTATAGATAATGAAATTGTGTAACTTCGAACTAACTTCTAGTGTATTTAAATCACTTGTTGTTAAATTATTAAATTCATCCATAGTACAATTAATATTATAGTTTTTTAATAAACTATGATAACTAAGACTATGATCATACAATTAAAAAAGCATTTCATCAAAGTTGATATTCAGATTATTATAAAATAAATCTCAAAGGTCTAATCAACCATGATGTACACTTATAACATGTAATATCTTTTCATGATCTTCACTATCTAGTCTCCACTTGTGACGTACACGCTTAAGTTTGACTCGATGTAGACAAAGCTCGGTAGCAACGACCAGGTGGTTGTATTGTAAAACCTTGTTGTCAAGTTGATAATCAACAAAGTGTATTCCATGTTGGACTATTTTGTCTTGCTTCAAATATGTTCCCTCTATCACAACAGAACCTGCACCACAAATTTAAGTATTCAAAAATTTGATAGATATTAAGTTACCTAGATATATATATATATTTATTTAAATATGTATATGCATACATGTATATTTATAATTTACCTATAGGGAACAACATTCCATCACTTTCTTCAGGGTCATATAACTTTTTCCTCTCTGCAGTACATCGCAATAAATAATAACTGACACCTTCATGATTTCCAGGCTCAGCAATCACTGCAAAAACATCACCTGCATAACAAACTTATACATGAATGTATGTGTACAATATATATAACACCATTGAAATCAATTGATAATTAAAATTAACAAGTTGAGATTAATTTTTATGATACTCACCCACTTTTACCAATCCAGAGATATGATTATAATCATTAGAAATCAATGGAATATCATCAAAATTTTCATCATCTTTATCAAATGTATCGGTAACATCAAGTGGTACCGAAATCCATGCACCTGTATATCTACGTGTTTGATTGATGCATTCTTCATAGTCTTCATCAATGTAACTGTCACAAAAACATGAGTATTCTCTTATCTTCAATGTCTAATTGCAATTATCTATACTCATGACTGAATGTAAGGAATGTGTATTTTCTATCCTCTAGCAACCATGCATGTTTTTTCTATTAACACCTGAAAGTTTGAATTAAATTAAAAATATAGACAAATTAAATTTAAACTTCAATGAATTGAAAAATAAAACTTAACAATAAAATTTGGGAACTTAATTGCATAAAAGTTAAACAGACGTACACATCCATACCTGTTATCTCCCAGAAGACTCTATATGGTACCTATCGACTCATGGTTGATGATGTCCTGACCTCATCTAATGCAAAATGAGTCTTACACCATTCAAAAACATCATGTGCATCATTTATATGAACTCCCTGATAATTCATTTGATACTTTCACAAAGCACGTTTGATGCAAGCTCCAGCACCATCATATTCACCTTTTCCATGGCCACTCTCGAAGAAATTCTATATGTGTTTTATATTCTCATTGCGATGATATCTACACAATGCATAAAATGGTCTAGATGATTTAAATTGTGTGGCACATCCATCAGACCAAACATAATGTTTATCAACATTTATGTTTCTTTCTTTCAAATTAGAAAAGAACATATTGAAGCAATGTTCTACATAGTGAATGTCATGTTCTTTATCATCACTTATATAAAAATGATATTCCTTTATAATTACTCGTGCTTGAACTGTACTTTGAACACCATCCAAATCTAACTGTGCATGTCTATAACAAACATGTACCATAATAGTGACCTGCTTATTACAGTAATAATCTGATTGAATTGCTTTCTGATGAACAAAAGAATAGTTCTCTGCAAAATCAACAACTGATACAATTGTTCCAAGTGGAAAATTATCTCTTAGAGTTTGAAACTGTTGTGCTTTCCACTTTGCAAAAAATGCATGATGAATATAAGGTTGAATCAATTTCTTAAATCTGTCCATAAATGTTAGAACAGACAACTCCTCTTCAACATATTCCAACCTTTTTGTTTCTTTCCCCAACTTTGTTTCATTCTTGACATACTTGTAACTTTTGCAATTCAATATTTTTGTTACTTCAATATTTTTAGTTTTCAAAGGAAATAGAGCCAATTCACCACATGTTTCACATAATCCTTTGATGCAATTTATTTGACCAACTGGATCATCTATGTTGTCACACAAAATGGATGATATAAACTCACTTCTCCTACTAGGAGGAGCAACATGAAAACCATATGTGTCTTCTACAAACTTTCGAAATACCTGATAGTGGAGATCAAACTCAATATGATGACTACAACAACACGTTTCAAACACTTTGTTTGACCTCACAAAGTATGGATTTAATTTTTCAAACAATGTTTGCCCAACTTTTACATTAGGATGTTGACTACAAAATGACACATATAACTCATGTTGTGTTGTGTCCAACCAATGTTTTGTATGATGTTCATATTGACCAGGTGCAATCCTATGCCTGATAACATCTCTACTATTTGATGAAGGACGACTGCTATCAATCCAAAATGATATGATTAATTTTTTTAATAACTATTCAATCCTATCAAAATGAGGTTCTCTACACATGATTGCTCAATTGCCCTCCATAGTACTGTCATCCACAATTAATCTTCTCTTAACATATTCTCTCATTGTTTTCTTACTAAAACCCATTTCAGATGAAATTGAACATATTTGTCTATTTTGGGTCATATTCCTACTTACAATAGACATCAACATCACTTTTCTTGCCGCAGACTTATCTTTAGTTCGAGAGTGTTTTCCTATGTTTCTCAAACCTTGTTTAAAATTTTCAATCAGATCAGTTTGCATGTTAGAAAATCTTCTCTTTTTTGATGTTGTGTCTACACCTAACAATTTCAATGCCTCTTGCAACTTCTTTTGTTTAAGCAAAAGTGAAAGCAACTGAGCTTGTTCAAGTGTTTCAGTGTTATCAAATTGAGTCATAATTTCTCTTATCTTCTTATTCATTGACCTTTTCTTAGACAAACTTAATGATTGAACACTAGTTGCAAGTTTTCTTAATTTATCCACATCCATTTTAAGTAAATGATCTAAATTCTTATGAGAAATATTATTCTTTACAGATTGGGCAATATTTAAGATTTCATCCATACCAATTCCTACACCTGATCCTAACCCTTCTCTAACTTCTGTTACTGGAATTTCTATAGGGACTGATCTTGAGCCTACTCCAACATCCATTGTTTGAGATTCTGTAGGGAAAGATTCTGACTCTTCTCCAACTTATGTTATTTGAACCTCTATAGGGAGTGATCTTGAGCCTTCTTCAACATTCATTGTTTGAGATTCCATAGGGAGTGTTCCTGACCTCTCTCCCATATGCACTAATTCTACTTCTATTGAGCCTTCTTCAACATTTCCTTCACCTTGTTTAATTCGATGATAACGTGCCGCAGTCTTCTGAATATTTCTTTGTTCTGCTTCATCAGATCTTTTCCTTGCATATTTGTTTTTCCTTCCTCTCTTTTTTCCCATTATAAAATCAAAAAAATAATAATTTATCCCTTGCCTCAAGATAAATTTCACACAATAACAGATAAAAAAATCACTGTACGGATTTGTTTGTCACTGTCAGTACTTTTAAATTGTTTGACAGAAATCAATAGAATGCAGTTGTCTGCAACAAGGCATAAATATTCATCATTATATGACTAAAATCTATGAGTCGCATTCTTTACAAGTGGCAAAACACCAAATCCTTCTTAACACAAACAAATAACATGGTATGAATACTAGAATGTTTGTCAGGTAAAAAATAAAATTTTCTTTCTTATAAAATATATAATTATTTTGTCTCTTTAATTTTTTCGTTCTTATTGTAGAACTAGAAAAATGGGTTAAATGCATAACATACTATGAGAAATCACAAAACCCAATCAACATACATTAGCACCCACTAGTCTACCATGAAAGCTAAACTAATCAAAAGAATCTAACACAAGGTTAGAAACCCCCTCTTTCATTTGTAGCTCCCATGTCCTTCTTTCTTTTGCAAATGATGTAGCTCCAAAGTTTCCTAAAATGCAAATTTTGAGTGTTTTGAGTGATTTAGAGTGTTTCCTAAGGTCTTGGGATGCAATGCAAGGTGTGGAAGTGCAGATTAGGGTTTTGGAACCTAGAATAAAACACCTAGTTACCAAGTGCACCCTAAAACTACCAAGTGCACCCTGAAACTACCAACTACGCCCATGAAGTGTGTAGTTGGTAAAACAGGGTTGCAGTTGATAAAAGATGTCAAAATTTGATAATTAAGATGTGGGTATGCAAGATATGAGTGTTTTTGATATTTTTAAATGCTTAGGGATGTTATGCAATGTGAGGAAATGTTAAATGACCTAGGGTTTTGATATGCAAAGTGCAAATGTCCTAGGGATTTTATACAAGTGCAAATGCAAGGTGTCATTTTGAAGGTATGCAAGATGAAGATTATGATGTGCAAAATGAAGGTTAGGGTTATGTTTTGGACTTGGTAAGGATGTTAAAGGTAGGTGTATGCAAAGTGGACTATGCAAGGGATGGTTTCCTATGGTTGATAATGACATTTAGGCTATGCAAAATGAGGATAGGTGATCAAGAAGACAAGTTGGTTGATAGACAATTTGATAGGGTTTGATAGTGAAAATGATGCTAGGGTTTGAAAAATGAAATATGAGGGGGATATACCACTAGGGTAAGTCAAAAATGACATTTAGGAATATGATTATGCTAATGATAGCTCGGTATACATAAGGTTTTTTGAACTTGGGTGAAATCTTTACGAGGTATTAACCTAAGAGTTTAACGTTATGACAATAGACTTTGGATCTTGACCAAAAAAATGACAAAAAAAGATAAGATCAAAATGAAAAAACCAAATCTACCTTGACATAGGTAGCAGTTGGGAAGCTGGGCTGAAACTAAGGCAATTCTAAGAGCTATGTTTTCAAGATTTTTTATTGAAAAATGGGTCAAACTTTACTAGTGCCTCTACAGAGAGATCCATAAAGGCCCAAATGCTGAAACCTTAGCATTAAGCTTTTGAGTCACCTATGGAGGTACACCAAAAAAATTAACATAATTCAACTTACGATTTAGGAGATCTAGGTACCCAAATTTAGCCTAAGAGACTACTAGGTCTCTTTCCCAAATTGGTGTCGTTGTTGGTGAATGTATTGATAGGCTCCACAAAAGGACTAAGATTATTTTGGCCTAGTCATTTGCATTGTTTTTAATGTCAATAAAAATAGCTTTTCACCTTTCTAACAAAATAAAAGTTTATCGTTTAAATGTATTATTCATCTTCTTCTATTTTAAAATATATTATTTAATATATATTTAACCAAAAAAAAGGTATCTATGTAAATATGTATATGTATCATTATTACTATTTAATATAATTATACCTAATCTATTTAATCTATTATTAAATTTTACTTGAAAATAATAAATAAAATATATTACTCTTATAATACATCTAAAATAAAATGTGTCTTTTATAATATATTTTTTCTTATTCAAACATTAATATTTTCTTATTATGTTGATATTCACTCAAAAGGAGATTTAAATTTGAAATATTAGTAATATAAAAATGTTGTAAAAGCTTCAAAAATAATTGAAATTCTTAAATATAAATTTATTCAATTAAATAGGTTGCATTAATTCTTATGTTTATAATAATTTAATGAAAAATAATTTACAATTAAAATGTATACTTATTAATTATATTATAATGAATGTAAATATTTACAATAGTTATATATAGATCACTACTCCAAATGATAATTAAAAGATAATATAGATAAAAAATGTCATCTAACAAACTTAAACTCGTAATATTAAATGATTCATAATAACATGTTTTTTAATTTAAATATATAATTATTTGATATGTTATAATTGACATAAAGAAAAAATAATAATTTGAGAGAGAGAGAGAGAGAGAGAGAGAGAGAGAGAGAGAGAGAGAGAGAGATGTGGTTTGGTAGGGTGGGGAGTGGAAAGGAGATAGAAAGAGAGAATATGCAAAGGGAAGAGAAAGAGAGAGTAAGGGATTGAGAAGAAGAGGGATATGGAGATGAAAGGAAGAGATAAATGTAAAGATAGTGAGAATGAAATATATAACTAAGAGAAGGTAGAGAGGGAGATATAGGGATAGAGACGGATAAAGGGAGAGATGAAGAAGAAATATGGATATAGAGGAGAGGTGTATGTAGAGAAGAAAAGGGATAGATGATGAGAGAAGTGAAAGGGGTAGACAGAGATGGAGGGATGTTCAAATATAAAAATGAGACACAAGTAAATAGTGTTTGTGTGTGTGTGGGAGAGAGAGAGAGCAGTGAGGGGGAGACACATTCAAGGAGATAATTCGAAATGAATGATCAAAATGATGTGTAGGACATCCAAAATGATGGTTAAAGTGGTCAAGATGAGGGTTTGGTATGCAAAGATGCAAGATGGAAGATGCAAAGTGATGGTTTTTGAGGTGAAATTCAAAGGATGCAAGCTTAAGTGCTAATGATTGCAATGTGAATATGAGGGATACTAAAAAGGTGCAATATGAAGTCTATATGATGCAAGTATGAGGCTCAAACTATGAAGAATGCAAGTGGATGCTATGCAAGAGTGAAATCTATGTTTTGCCAAGCACGTTTAGGAGCACAAGTTGCCATGTTTTCTAAGGTTTGAATGTATTGAACCAAAGTTTGTGATGTTTTGACAATGTTTGATATTTTGACAAGGTTTTGCAAGTTTCCAAGGTGTAAATTTGAATGTTGGCTTTTATCTTGATTATGTTTTACACACATGCAAGACACATTAAGACAAGAATAGCTATTGTTAAAAGTGAATAGTCACACCACAACCTAGGCTTTAGGACCGTATCCATTGAATTCCTACTTGAACCAAAGTTCAGCCGCACTTATCCAGAGAAAAAAACTTAGGACCTTGGCACCACAGGCTCCCCCTTACAGCGCACTCACTTCTCGAGGCTACCAAGATCCACTTCCCAAGGGGCATGACTTCCCAAGGGACTGTTGTCTCTACTAAGGACCACGAGAATGTAGGATGTCTTCACAGGCATGGGTGACCCTTTGAGCCAGTGGATAGAAAGGATTTTGGCCACTAAAACATGGTTTTTAGTAAGGGCATTCCGTTCAGCAAGTGAGTGATAAACTTTCTCAAAAGGTCTCCCAGCCCTGAGAACTGGGGTTTGAAGCACCACAAGGGTACTGGAGGAGAGCTATCACTCAGCAATACCACCAACATAGCTTTCACCGTAATTGAGTTTTATATAGTGGCTGGAACATTGACTTGGCTTTTGGCTCGTTACCGCTTTGAGGTCATCCCCTGGCATATCCAATATCGAGTATCTTGGTCCAAGGCAGGCCTCCTATAGAAGTTACATGGATTTCTCTTACACCCAAGATCCACGAATGGTGAGGGGAGAGGATACGTCCAATGCAACTCTTAGGGATTTAAACACTATAAACATGCCATACAAAAAATAAAAAGTTCATTTTAAGCACCAAACGAAGTGTTATTTAATCTAATAAATTCACACACATGGTTTTGACAAACACACAATGGTCTTCGACAGCGTCCTACAAAGCAAACATTAGTAGTTTGTTATGATCATATCTTCATCCCACAATTGCCACATGCTGCAAGGAGACCATTAGTAACACAAAATCATCTAATCTATGTTCTAGAAGGAAATGAAAACCTTAAATTATTTCTTTATAGAAATTGAGAATTCATAAAGAGTTATGGCACATTTATTTTTATTGAATGAATTTGATTTGAAAATAAAATTAAATACTTTTCATTAATTCAAATTGTGAATGAAGATAGGAAATATTGATGAAAGTGTTAATGAAGATAGGAAGAACATTAATTTGCAAATATTGAGAAATCTCTCAGTTGCCTTCGATGTATCTGTGAATGAAATTTGTGGCAAAGACAGGCCTGCAATGCACTATCAGGTTGATGCCAAATACGGAGATTGGTGAAACAAAATGACATCTATGATGGAAATTTGCACTCAATAATTGAAACGCGAGATGTGGCACTGGTTTTTGTTTCGCCTATAGAATGATGTTTCACAGATAGAATGATGTTTCACAAATAGAATGATAGACGTAAGTCCCATGTCTGGTAATTTTTTGGTTTTTTTGACTGTTCGCACGAACACAAAAAATTAGACATGTTCGCACGAACATGGCTAATTAATTTCCTGCTGCCGTGAAATTTCAATGTGCATGTTCGCCTGAACATATGTTCGGGCGAACATGCTTTATATGTTCGCGCGAACACCATGTTCGGGCGAACGCACAAAAATAAGAAAATTTCAACCCATTTTTCATAATTTTTTTTTTTTTCTCTTTTGACTCCCATAATTGCAGGAGAATGATCTTCTACTGTAAAATAAAAAATGTCAAAATGTGCTGCTCGAAGCAAGCTTTCCAATGACTATAATTTCAATACATATTTTAATCATTAAGACTTTCAAATATGAGTTTAACTCATTATAGGTTCATTACCGATTCATTACCAATTGAACATCAACCGACTTTGACACCTCGGGAAAATTAGTAAATTAGGTCAAATTTTTTTTGAAAAATATGTAGGCACTAGCTTATTGAGATACCTTACTATTCAAAAAAAAAAAAAAGGTTTATGATAAATTGACTTCAAATTATCTGTGTCAAATGGAACGTATGTCTGAATTATGATTCGTGTCACTTCAAAACTTCATAAGCTATACAATATTCAACAAAAATAAATAAAACCAAATGCAGACACTGGATATTGATGTTACAAATCTAACACCGAAAGAATTACTTCATTATAATTTCTAGAAAAAAAGTTATGTGTGTCAAACGGACTGTCACTCTTTAAAATATTGAATTTTATTATGTATCACTTTTCAGAGGAGATAAAAAAAAATTGAAATAAATAATTTTTTTTTTAGATTAAAAAATATAGTTACAAAGTAGGAACAAAGTACTCAAAATCACTATTTTATGTCATCTTGAAATTATTTATAGTTTTGGAGATATAGTCACTTGAACGTGATGTTTGTTGCAAAAATATTGATTTCAGTGTCAAAATTAGTCAAAAAATGGAACTCATTATTGTGGGATCACCCAGTATATGTATGTGCATATTGTTGTATTTTAGTAAAACATTCTTCGTGAATTAGATTATAGATTTGAAACTTTATATTTGATTGTAATCATTATAAAATAATCAAATTAAATTCTCTTTACCACCTTCAATATTTAAATATGAAGAAGCTCCAAATTGATCTATGGACCTAATTTATAATTCAGAAAAATAATAATAATATAGGGTGATTGAATTGAATCCATTACTTGTATTTTTAAATCACATCTAATTAATGTTGTATTGTTATCATTACTAGCTTATGTTCAAAATGTGTGCCCATTTTATCTAAGTGGTTGAATTATTTTTTATGCCAATTATATTAATATAGGTTCTTAAAACTGCTAAATTAACCCAAATGAATTAGATTATAGATTTAAAACATTATATTTATTTGTAATCATTATAAAATAATCAATTGGTAGGACTAAAGATACATATTTTTTAAATCAATTAGTAGAACTAAATATACATATTTGTTTTATGTGGATAAAAACATGCTAATAGGTAAGCCAATACATTATTTTAAAAAACTTTTACAAAATATAATATTCTAAAAAACATTCATCCATGGCAATTAATATTATTAAAATGTATACATTTAAAGGTTCTGAAATTTGATATATCAAGGCAAACAACTTTAAATTAATTCAAATTATTATAAAATAAATCTTATGAGGAACTAATATCTATTTAAGACAGTGTTGTTAAATTAATATAACATTCATCCCTTCTAATTCTTAAATCAATTAGTATGACTAAAGATACATATTTTTTTTATGTGGATAAAAATATGCTAGTAGGTAAGCCAATATATTATTTTAAAATTTTTTTACAAAATATAACATTCTAAAAAGCCCTCATCCATGTAATTAATATTTTTTAAATGTATACATTTAAAGGTCCTAAAATTTGATATATCAACGAAAATAACTTTAAATTAATTCAAATTATTTTAAAGTAAATCTTAAGAAGAACTAATATTTATTTAAGATAGTATTATTAAATTAATATAACATTCATCCCCTTTAATTGTCTACATTTAAAGGTGCTAGATTTTGATTTACATTAAATTAGACCATCTCAAAACCTAGTTCAACCATGATATACACTTATAAAATGTAATATCTTCTCATGATCTTCACTATCTAGTCTTGACTTGTGATATACACTTTTAAATTTGATTGGATGTAGACAAAGCCCAGTAGCAACAATCAGGTGGTTGTATTGTAAAACCTTGTTGTCAGGTTGATAATCAACAAAGTGTATTCCATGTTGGACTATTTTGTCATGCTTCAAATATGTTCTCTATATCACAATAGAACTTGCATGAAAAATTTAAATATTTTAAATTTTGATAGATATAAAGTTACCTAGATATAAAGAAATTCATATATGTACATGCACATGTATGTATAATACTTATGGGGAACAACATTTCATTACTTTCTTTAGAATTATATAACTTTTTCCTCTCTACAGTACATCGCAATAAATAATAACTAACACCTTTATGATTTTCAAGCTTAGCAATCACTGCAAAGACATCTCCTACATAACAACTATACATACATGTATAGTATATAAGATAGTTCATTGATGATTAAATAACAAGTTGAGATTAATTGACAAGTTGAGATTAATTATTATGATACTTACCCACTTTTACCAATTCAGAGAGATGATTATAATCATTAGAAATCAATGGAATATCATCAAAATTTTCATCATCTTTATCAAGTGTATTGGTAATATCAAGTGGTACTGAAATCCATGCACTTGTATATCCACGTATTTGATTGATGCATTCTTGATAGTCTTCATCAATGCAACTATCACAAAAACATGAGTATTCTCTTGTCTTCAATGTACAATTGCAATTATACATGTACTCATAACTGAATGTAAGAAACATGTTTTTTCTATCCTTTTGCAACCATGCATTTTTTTTCAATTAACACGTTAAAGTTTATTACAAAAACATGGACCTAAAGTAAATTTAAAGTTCAAAAATAAAGATAAATTTTAAAACTAATTCCACAAAATTTAAATTAATGTACACATCCATACCTATTATCTCCCAAAAGACTCTATATGGTACCTATCAACACATTCATGATGATATCCCAACCTCCTCTAATGCAAAATGTGTCTTACACCATTCAACAATATCATGCACATTATTTATACAAACTTCTTTATAATTCATTTGATACTTTCACAAAACATGTTTAATGCAAGCTCCAACATCATCATGTTCACCCTTTCCATGCCTACTCTCGAAGAAACTCCATATGTGTTTTATATTCTCATTAAGATGATGTCTACATAATGCATAAAATGGTCTCGATGATTTGAACTATGCGGCACATCCATCAGAACAAATATAATTTTTATCAACATTTATGTCTCTTTTTTTCAAATAAGAAAAAAATGTATTGAAAAAATATTCTATATAGTGATTTTGTCATGTTTCTTTACCATCACTTCTATAAAAGTGATATTTCTTTTTTATGACTCATGCTTCAAGTGTACTCTAAACACCATCCAAATCTAATTATGCATGTCTATAACAAACATGTATCATAAAAGTAATCTACTTAGAAAAGAATAATCTAACTAAATTGCTTTTTGATGTACAAAGGAATAGTTCTCTGCAAAATCAATGACTAATGCAATCATTCCAAGCAAGAAATTATCTCTCAAAGTTTGAAATTGTTGTGCTTGCCACTTTGCCAAAAATGCATGAGGAATATAAGGTTGAATCAAATTCTTAAATCTGTCCATAAATGTTACAATAGATAACTCCTCTTCAACATATGCCACC
Organism: Cupressus sempervirens; assembly: GCA_028749045.1. Lineage (NCBI taxonomy): Eukaryota > Viridiplantae > Streptophyta > Pinopsida > Cupressales > Cupressaceae > Cupressus > Cupressus sempervirens. The sequence continues at coordinate 307,278,632 of CM053785.1, read as the reverse complement.
ATTTTAGTCTCTTTCTCCAACTTTATTTCATTCTTCATATACTTGTAATTTGGGTAGTTCACCTTTTTTGGTTACATCAATATTTTCAATTTTCAAAGGAAATAGAGCTAATTCACCACATGTTTCAAATATTCTTTTGATGCAATTTACTTGACCAATTGGATCTTCTATTTTTCACATAAAATGGAATATATAAACTCACTTCGCCTTCTAGGAGGAGTAGTGTGAAAACCATATGTGCTTTCTATAAACTTTCAAAATACTTGATAGTGGAGATCAAACTCAATATGATAATGACAACAACATGTTTAAAATAGTTTATTTGACCTCAAAAATTAGGGCTTCAATCTTTCAAACAATTTTTGCCTTGTTTTTACATTATGATGTTCATTACAAAATGACACATATAACTTATGTTGTGTTGTGTACAACCAATATTTTGTATGATGTTCATATTGACCAAATTTAATCCTATGCCTAATAAAATCTCTACTATTTGATGAAGGATGAGTGTTATCAATCCAAAATGATATGACTAAATTTTTGAATCCCTCATCAATTCTATGAGAATGAGGTACTCTACACATGATTTCTCAATTGCCTTTCATACTACTATCATCCATAATCAATCTTTTCTTAACATATTCTCTTATTATTTTTCTACTAAAACCCATTTTAGATGAAATTGAAGATATTTGTCTATTTTGGGTCATATTCTTATTTACAACAGACATCAACATCACTTTTCTTGCCATGGACTTATCTTTAGTTTGAGATTGTTTTCCTATGTTTCTCAAACCTTGTTTAACATTTTTAGTCACATTAGTTTGCATGTTAGAAAATCTTCATTTATTTGATATTGTGTCTACACCTAAAAAAATTTAATGCCTCTTTCAACTTATTTTATATAAGCAAAAAATTGTAAAAGCACAAACTTATGTCACCTTTTATAAAGGAAAAGTGATATTAGAATTTAAACTCTTCAACTTTAATGACATAAAAGTGGCATTTGTGTTTAGAATTTGAAGATGATGTAAACTAATGAAATGTATAAAATTGGATAAAGTTTATGTCTATAATTTTTTTTTAAAAAAAATTGACTAAAAAATTTAATTTATTTTTGAATTTTTAAAGTTTATTTTTGAATTTTTTTAAGATACTAAAAATATAGAGTTTTTTTCCCATCAAAAAAATATATGCAAATATTCATATTTTGGTTTTATTTTGAAATATGTTAGATTTGACATATATACCTAGTGCACCCAAAAAGAAAAATTGAAATTCGGCCAATATTTTTCAAGTTATAACTGGTCAAAGTCAAAGTTATCAAAAATTGATAGTTTTTTTCTCCTGTCAAACTTTTTCTATCAAATCTACATTTTTTTTTTTTAATTACATATTCTTGAAGAAGACTTTCTCCTTTGGTGCAACATTAAAAATAATAATTTTTGAATATGATTTACTATTTTTTCTTATTTTTGAATAGAAATCTTCTTGAATCTTAAGATACCTACTTGTAATATTTTCAAATTAGAACATATAATCCATAATCAAAATAGTAAAAAAATTATATGACCATAATCATGACTCCGAGACCTATAAAAGTATATTTTTAGATTTTAAAAAAATTTCAATTTAGTAGATCAAATTGGCCTTCAAAGTGAGATGTTTACAAAAGTTTTAATTTTTGCTTGTGTGGTTGCTACCAAGGATGTCACAGAAATAGTTTTAGGCCAAAATCATTTCAGCCATAACCATTTTGACCAAAACCCCTATAGGTCGATTAAACTGCAAGTGGTTAATGTTGTTGTTTGATATAAAGCAAAGTTTATTTTTCTTTAAAAAAAAATTAATTATATAAAACAACGAAAATTAGAAGAGGATTTTTGAAAAACATTTAATTTTGAAGCAATTTTCAGCAACTATTCTATGAATTTAATCAAGATTGCAAAGGATCAAATATTTTGAAGTGCTTTTTCCTGTCTACTTATTTTTATTTTTATGTATTCTATATTGAAGCATTAATTGATATTTAGTAAAATCTAAATTTATTTATTTTTGTTTCTATAGATTAAAGTATTCAATGGGAAGTAAAAGAAAAAGATCAAGAAAATATGATAGAATAAGAGATAACAAAATGAAAGGTCATACAAAACATAATCAAAACCAACCTACTAAAATTTCTAAACAAGATGAGATTCTTGAAGAAAATGAAAGTAATGATGACGGTGTCAAGCCAAATAATAGAATGGACACAACAGGAAAGGGGAATTTTATTAACTATGAAAATATGCTATTACACTAAGAACAAAAGAAAACAATCTTCAAACATGCCCTATGGGATTACAATATTAGAAAACTGGAGATAATTTTCTCCTTCCAGTACGTCCTCTCAAACTCCACTCGAAACTACCTTTTACAATGCTCGAAATGTCCTTAAATAGACCTTGAATGGTTAAGGACTAGGATTACATTTTAGAAAGTGCCAATTGGCATCCACCACCCAAATAGAAGGCTCCAGAAGTCGCATTAGAAGTCAGTGCAAAAATTAGAAGACTCCAAAAATGGTAGCCAAACTTTTGGAAGGCATAACTTTTGAATCATAGCTCCAATTAACGAACCGTTTACATTTTCAAAAAGTTCTCGAAGCACTCTATAGCCCTATCAACCAGCTTCACTCATCTCCCATTTTTCACCCCTGTTCAAGGTCATTTAATTCCCCTAACCTAACTTTGAAGCATTCTTAGGGGGTCTCCCAGAAGCTGAAAAACTACAATATCTTTCAAACTCTAGGGTCGTTTGACCTGATTCTTTTTCTGGAATGCTCTAAATTACAGTTACAATCATCTGACCAGTTTACGCCTTCTAACTCATCAAAATTATGGTTCAATTACATACTCCTTTTTTTTGCAAGCATTTACACGTATCCCAAAGTGCTTAAAAACTCTAACCCAGAACACCAAAAGTGGAACTATGAGAGTTGGAACCTTTATTTGACCCAAATGGGTATCCAAAAATGAAAACACATGAAACATAAACTATATCTAGGTATATTTTTTTGGGTGACACATGATTGCCCTTATACCTCTAGATACTCCTGCATCAAATGAAGAGGAAGAAATTGGAAATTCTACTGATAGAGACAAATAAGAAGGCATAAAAAATTTGATGGATTTGGATGAAGAACTAGTTTTTAACCAAATTCCATCTAAAGATATGATAAATGATAACACTGTTAGAAAGCATTGTTAGAACGTGTGGGATGAATATTTCAAGGATAAAAGTATATTTGGACAAGCACAATTATTTGTCAAGTTATTTAGGAGAAAATATATGAGACTTGTTTTGGAGTTGTTGGGTGTTGATAATAGGAAAAGCCATGCACATAATATTAATAAAACAATAGATGAAAACTTGTAAAATGCTTATAAAAAAATTGACAACACAACTCGAGGAGGTGATTAGAGTAATGCACGTAGAGCATTGATGACTGCTATATCTAGTAGAAAATTGACACATAGAAAATAGGTACATGCAATTTTTGATGTACTACATATATCTAGAAGAATTGTTTAGAGATACATCAAGAGGAGAAATATTCTAGATAATAACATTGAGAATAATTGGGTGAATATTTGTAGAGTCGAAAAGACAAAATTTCAAAAGATGTAAAAAGACAAGTTATTGAATTTTGGACCACGCGTTCTCATGTTTCTTCCAACAGGTGTGATACTATACAAATTAAAGATCAAGAGACGGGGGGCAAAATTGAACGTCCAAAACATTTCATAGATATAACTCAAAGTGAATTATTTCAAACATTCAAAGAAGAATTTTCAAATGTCAAAATATGTTAGAGAATTTTTGAGAGTTTATGTCCTTCCTTTGTACACATAAATAAGATGTGTGAAACTTGTTGTTGTAGAAATCATGTTGAATTTGTTCTACATTTACAATCACTTCAAAATGTTATGGTAGTACTTGATCCTAATTTGGCCATCCCTAGTAGTACAACACAATTTGTGAGGTCCATATTATGTGATAAATTAGAAGATTTAAATGAATTCAAAGTGTAATGCATCAAACATCAGTGTGAAGATTGTGGAGATTTACACAAATTTTCTAAAATTATGCAAGTTGAGAATATTAATGAATTCACACCAGTTTCATGGATGAGATATGAATATGAGAAATGCCAAAATAAGATAAGAGATGAATCACAAAAAATTGTATTGAAGGAGATTGAATTGCATTATGATGAGTTCATGACCAAGTTTCATCCATTGATATATCCACATATCCAACATTGTCATGGTGCACGATGGCAAGCTAAAAAAATTTGCGATTCAAAAAATTGTTTTCTACCTAGTTCTATACTTTCAATTGTAGATTTTTTTTGAGAATTATACATTTGCACCTAATACAGAGCTTCAAGGGCAATATTATCATTCTGAACAAGTTGCAATATTTGTGCAAGTGGCCTATAAACATGCATAATTTGATGTGGATCAGATAGAAAGGTTGGATGAAAATGAATGCATCATCGTCAAAGAGGTTCATTTCTATATTAGTGATGATAGAGTTTATGATAGGAGTTATGTGGCTCATTGTTTTGTAATGTTCTCTAAAGATCTCAGAAATCATGGAATATATATTTTAGAGGTATGGATTTGGTCTGATGGATGTGTAGGTTAGTATACACTCAAACTAACACATTTATTTAACTTTATTTTAAGTTATATTTATTGGGACATGTCTATTTCAATTTGATATATGTACATAGTTAATTATAGATACTTATCATATTTCATGTTCATAAGACAATTCAAAGCTGCAAAAGTATTTAATTGGTTAGCAATGCAACATGCTAGAACCAATGTTAGGTTTTTATGAAATTTCTTTGAAAGTGGACAAGGAAAAGGGGAACATGATGGAGTAGGAGCATGTATAACATGTTTGCTTTGACAACATGAACTTGTAGGTAAATATATGCATTTTTTATGTGCATGTTTAATACTCTAGTAGCATATATTTTAAATTATACATACATACATACATATATATATATATATATGCATATGCATATTGTATGTACATATAAGAAATAGGATAGAAAGTGCAAATCAAATTGTTGAATGATGAAAAGTTCATTTTGGTACTTGAGATTCTAAATACAATAAGCATTACTTTTGGGAGGTGAAAGGTGAACTAAGTTATATTTATTTTTAATGTATTTTTTAAATCAAGTTGAGTTTTTAATTAAATATTTATTTTAAAATATGCCAATTATTTTTTGTATTTGTAACAGATATAGATCGATCTAATCCTTACAATTGTCAAATTATTCTTGGTATTAGAAGTTTACATCAAGTGATGACTACAAGAAACCATAAACCTCTAGTAATTAAAGTAAGAGAGAAAACATGTTTTTGTGATGACTGCATTAAGGACAATCTAGTGAGTGCATGTGAAAATATTGTGAATGGATATGTTTCACATTGGGATTTGAAGGAGATAGTTAGAAAGCCTCCTTTTAAAGATGCTAACATCAACATTGACATTCATGATCCTATATATTTAGCTGATTATGAGAGCATTTTTTATTTAGTTATGGAAAGTTTGTTTGCATGTATACATATATATAAATTAATATACATGTATATTCATTTTAAAATTAATATATATTTATTTATATTTTTATATACATACAAGAGATATTTTTGCAATTCAAGCCTTACCAGATAATGCGAAAAATGTGGACTATTGTCTTTTAAGATACACAAAAGCAAAACACAAGTTGCTACAAGAAAATATAGATGCTGATCAATAGTCATATCCAATTGGATCATTTGTTATTGATGGAACATATTATCAACAAACAAGGGTAACTCATAGTGGTATTGAATTTATTGAATACAAGCCTAGAGAAAAGGTTTACATTATAGTAACCATGTTATAGCAACCAAATTACAATTTGAAGCAATATAAAGAAGAGGTGATGTAAATAGAATAAATAGAGTAAACCAAATGTTGGGATGCATGCTTATTCTCTCATATCCATTAAATAAATTTCATTTTAAAGACATCTCATGAGGCAAAACAAAACTCTTTCCAACACGAGATTACAATACTTTACCATTCACATGGTCTGAATGCTATACCCGAGTACATTAATCATAACTTTGAATACTTACATTTTTATTTCAAAAAAAATTGTAATATTTGTTCTAAATTAGAAATAATAAAACATATCCAAATCTAAGCCAAAAATAATCAATGCATTGCAAATTATAGTCTCTACATTTAGACCCATATTCTCTGTATTAAATCAGAAGTAAAACCAGTAACCCTTCCTTGGGAATCTAATAACTTTCTCAAAATGACTCCAAATAAAATAAAACTATTTTTTTATAAAACCTATATGATTCTAGTTTATGAATATATAAGCCATTAATTTTTTAAATTCATACATCATTCTATAAGAACAAATTATTTCTTGTAACTCCAACACAAATCCTTTAAAACCAGTCTTCATTAAAATTAACATAACTAACACATATCTTAATGAAAATGACTCAAACCAATTGGAAATAAAATCTAGTTCATATATATTTCTGAAGAATACAACTAGAGTTTCTATTTCATCCAAATATCCCTATACCAAACATATAAATCTGACTGTAGCTGGGCATCCTCAAATCTGTAAATGACCACTTTTATCAAAACTAGCATAACTTCTTCAAAACTTAACAAAATTGTTCCAAACCAAAAGGAGAAAAAAGATTATTTATCCTAACCTTCAAATATATAAAAAATACAAGGGTTCCAGGCTATACATGGTCATACAATACCTAAAACCAACACTAAAATAGTTAAAACCAATCAAAATGACAAGTTCTTGAAACCCAATTGTTTCAAAATGATCTACTCTTCTTCTCAATCATTCCTCTCTATTTTAAATGACCAATAAAATGATTATAAAGTGGTTGTGTTTGTTTACAACTTCCCAACCACCTCTTTAACCAACCCAACACATTCTTTTAACCCTTTTACATTTTTCAATGCTCTTTGTAACACTCTCATTACAATGCAAACGTATTTGTTTCTAGTTTTTAATACATCACAATGAAAAGTTAAGCATTTTAACCATTTCTTCAACATGGTTATAGAAAAATCTAAATAACTTAAATATTAAAATATTATGAAATTCATCATAATGTTTGAAGGGTCAAGATGCTCCCACATCAAGAGGACATCATGGAAATCAAAAGTGAAAATTGCTTATTGAAGAACACGAAAAAAATTCTAGAGATAATAAAAATCAGAGAGGATCCTAACAATATATTGTTTGTGAAACTCTAGTTTACGTATGTACTTATTGTGGAGCTCTAGTTTAGCTATGCCTGTATAGCTCTTATACTTTCATATTTAATATTGATAGCATATTTGTTTTATAAATTTGTGTACATTGGATGATTTATTTTGGATATGCAAAATTAGACATGTTTTGTTATTTTTATTTAAATTTGACATGGATATCTCATTTAAGACCACCTCTTAGGACCTCCCATTAAGACAATCTCTTAGGACCTCCCCTTAAGACCACCTATTAGAAAATCCCCTTAGTACCACATTTTACCTGACCTCTCCTTAAGACAACCCCTTTAGTATTTGTATGTATTTATATGTACATTTTTTATGTTTTCTTACATATGATTGTTGATGTTGTTATGTATTTATGTACATATAATCTTTATATGCTCTTATATGATACATTCTTTATGCTTGTATATAATCCTTATGTTCTTGTATGTATTAAATTTTATTAATTAAATTAGTGTACCATGCATTCTTTAGCTCATACTCTTTATATGTTCATACATTTATATGTTATATTTTATGTTACATATTACATACATTATATTTTATTAATTAAATGTTGTTAATTATAGTTAATTAAGATATTAAATATAGTTAATTATACTTAGATTAAATATATAGAACTTAATTATACTTATATTAAGATATATCATTAAGTATAATTAGTTAAACTTAATTTAAGACATTAAAAATAGTAACATGTACATAAACATGAATATTGAAAACATATACATGTATTAACTTTTATTAATTAAATGTTGTAACATGCATTCTTTCTAAGTGATCATAGTCTTTATATTTACTTATGTACATGTATATGTTATATATTCTTACTTATGCATTAATCTAAACATTCTTATAACATATTAATTTTAGGATCTCCCCTTAGTTAATTATATACTTACATTTTAAGGCATTAAAAATAATAACATATACATTTAAACATGATTATTGAAAACATACATGTCTACATTTAACATGAACATATTTACATACATCTATGAAATAAAATATGTACATTAATCTACATTCTTATGTATAATTTAGGATCTCCCCTTAAGAAATGTCATTAAATATAATTAATGTGATGTCCCCAGAGTGGGCCCCTAACGGAAGGTGAAGTAGGTCTATCCGTACGATATGTTGCTACCACGTGTCTGGGGTCCTCGCTAGCGAGGTTGTCCTGGGGTTTCCCCCTTAACGTGGGGAGGTGTCATTTACTAATAGTCCAGGCTTTTGGTGCAATGGTTACTAACTTGGTATCAGAGCTGGAGGTCTCAAGGTCGAGACCCGCGGAGCGTGGTGGGCTGTGATATCCCCAGAGTGGGCCCCTAATGGAAGGTGATGTAGGTCTGTCCACCACGCTCTGCAGGTCTCGACCTCAAGACCTCCGGCTCTGATACCAAGTTAGTAACTGTTGCACCAAAAGCCTAGACTGTTAGTAAACGACACCTCCCTGCATTAAGGGGACAACCCTAGGATGGCCTCACTAGCGAGGACCCTAGACACATGGTAGCAACAAACCGCACGGACAGATCTACGTCACCTTCTGTTAGGGGCCCACTCTGGGGACATCACAATTAATTACACTTAGATTAAGGCATTAAGGTGAATAACTATGTGTACATGCAAACTTGAATACTGAAAGTTACATGAATATAAGGCATTAAGATGAATAACATGTACAAAAACATGTTCATAACACATACATAAACATAAAAGATTAAGACATTAAAAGATCAATAACATACATGTACATATATCTAGAGAATAATGTACCCATATCAAATGTATAAAAATAGATCATGTATCAAATGTCTGCAAATAACATATATAAACATGTATCTAGAAACAATATATAAAACATCAAAGTGTCCATGATATAAAAATGTATAATAATATATAAAACATCAAAGTGTCCATGTATAAACATGTATATGAAAATAACATATAAAACATCAAAGTGTCCATATAAAATGTATGTATCTGGAAATAGCATATAAAACATCAAAGTGTCCATATAAACATGTATCTAGAAATAACATGTGTGTAATAAAATAAAAGGCCACATATGATCTAATCAACTACATCCCCCTCCTGATCCTGGACCCTATCGCCAAAAGGGTCTATCAGTTGCATCTGAACCCTGTGTCAAATGATAACTTGGACCATTTAATTATGTGTACAAACAAATTATATCAAAATCTACATAAATATATAAATAAAATATATATATTTAAAAATTATAACATACCTAGGACTCATGATGTGTAGGATATGTCGGTGTCTACAGATTAGCAAAATATAACATACTGTCACTCAAACCCTATAACACATACACAAAAACACACACATATATAAATTTAAACATATAGACATATTATTTACCATAATAAAAATAAATTTAAAAATTTATAGAGATATTTACCATAGCATCATGTAATGCTCTGTCGATCTGACTGATATCTGAATCATGCAATGAAAAAAAAGCTATCAGTGTCCAAGTCAATAGTGTAGCCTTGATCTGAAAGCATGGAGGTAAATAGACTAGGCTATCTAGTAGTCACATCATGAGTAGTGGGGGTGTTGTAGCATCTTGAGTAGCTAGGGTTGGTGCTATAGCCTGGGCCTGTATAGCAACATGAGTAGTAGAAGGTGTAGGAATGTCTTCCTACCTCTGTGAATCCTCTTAGACTACTATACATGAAAAAATATGACTAATCTAAGAGTTCATGTCATGAAGTGGAATCCCTATGAGTGTAGATAATGCTTGATATGCATCTAAAATATTAGATGCTAAATATGATCCCAAACAATGTAATACATCCACCTCTAAGATTGTAGAAATGTCTAGTGGAGAAGGTATATCTACAACTCCATAATCATCATCACTATGGGAATGGTACCTTGAGACCATAGCATATATATATCTACCACACCAATCAAAAGAAATCTCATGTAACCGTGTGGCAATGGTGGTGATGCTCAAAAAATTTGTGTCTTGATTGTATCATCAAGAACACTGTCTCATGCAATAGCCATCTGCGGACCTCTTGGCATAACCAAAAGGTTTGAACCCACCATTGCCCATTTGTTAATGGGTGCAGGAGTGTCCATAGGTCTAAATCTATCTAAAAGTCTCCCTTGACCTTTCCCAACATGCCCTAGATAATCTATATAGTCAACATCATAGTGTAAATGAAATTATGCAAATAATTATTTGTAGAAATATAGAAGGAACTCATCCTTCTATGGCCATTTGTAATGAGTGGCCAACCAATGAGGATACATGAATGGTGTGATGATTGGATCAGTACACTTCATCACAAAGTAGCCTCTAACTCTGTGACAATCTACATAAGACAGAAACATGGCTTTCACCATGCCGGTGGAAACCACGGTGTCAATCTGTATATATGTCACAGTGCCAGTGACAATATGAGATAAAAAAGAGTAAAATGCCTCAATGCTCATATCATCAACAGGGTTATATGATTCAATGGTTTGAATCATACAAAACAACTCCTCTCACATCATTTTGATCTTCTCCTTTTTAGGGAGGGTGGTAGAAGAGCAGGGTAAACTTTAAGAAAGCCACCTCCAAAAAAAGACATAAAATATTGGCGAATATTTCATTATTTTGAAAAAACAAAATTATTTATATTAGTGAAACTCTCAATTTTTTATTCTAAATATGATTAATTTTGGCGATTATTTTTGAATCATAATTTTTTTTGTATAAAATATTGACGAATCTCAATAATAATAGGAAGTTCATTAATCACCATGGAATATTACAAATCAAAATTGAACATTTTTTTACCTTGTGGAATGTTATGAGAATCGTTACATACACTTTAAATCAATAGTGACTAATAAATATTGGTGATATATCCCTAAATTAACTAATAATTATGATAATTATTGGTTAGTCAATTTAATTTCTCCAATAATATATTATATTTTGGTTACTCAAATCTATTCATGTAACGAATATTGTGGAAAATATTTGAGTTTAAATATTTTAATAAAATAAATTATTGAGCGATTTTAAATATTCTAGAATTGAATTTTATAAAACTATGGCGATTTAGGTTGTATTAAATCTTAAATTATTAGCCAAAATACTAGCCAAAAAAATCTAAAATTAGCCAATTTACGAATATTAGCCACTAAATTATACCCTATAGAAGAGGAAAGTAAGGTATCCAAAACCTACATAACACAAGATAATCTCACAACTGTATCTCTAAATAACTGCTATCTATCCTGAGTGGAGGAGGTCGATCTACATGTTGTACTAGACTCAGCACTTTGACCCCCACCATGAACACTAGCATCCCTTGAGGATGTAGGAGCATGATCCCCAAAACCAAATGCCATGATAAATAATTAAGAGTTAAATTTAATTTGAAACACACATACATATAAATAGACAACATTAAATGTATGGTTCTATTCAATCATGTAACATGTATGCATTTTTAAACAAATTGTCTTAGAGACCATATCTAATGTGCATTGTAACATGCTCATGCAAATGTGAAAAATAAATATTCGTACATGTACATGTATATGCAATAAAAATAATAAATTTTCTTGATTAAATTATAACTAAGTGTACACACATATATGAATTAAAAAATATAATTCTTGACTAAAGTCTAGATTTTGATGTAAATGCTTTGATGATTATGAGGAGTGTAGATGAGAGTTAGGACATAGGGATAGAAAAATTAGTAAACTTAAACAAATAAACTACATGATGAGGTGATCTAAGTAAGCCAATAATACATGGATTAAGTATAAATTATTGGGGAGTTTGTTAATTAGTATTGTAGTTATTACTTAATCAAAACTATATTTGTTACTAGATAAGTAAATGAGTTTAGTTAGCAAATGTTAGTTTACAATTTAGAACTCATGACTTAATTTAGTAGTTTGAATTAGAGTTAAGAATGTTAATAAAGTAAATTGGATATAGTTTTATTAAGGTTGATAGTAAGTAAGTGGTTAGGGTAATGGAATACAAAATCATCATTACCTAATAAGACCTATTATATCCTAATAATACATATTAAGACTTATTAGAACCTATAAAAAATAGTATGACCTATTAGGACTCTTATGTCCCCTTAAGACACACATGTATGGATAACGTACCTAAAAAAGTATCATAAGTGATCTTAATGTGTTGTTTGGTAATGTAAGACTCATTATTAGCTAACAATACCTATTATGTGCTAGTAAACATATGAATGCCTATTATAACCTATAACATACATAATGACCTACCAAGAGTCCCTAGTCCCCTTAACATGTATATGGATAAAAATAGCTAGAAATGTATCATACGAGGTCCTTATGTGTCATTTGGTAATGTAAGAATCATCATTATGTAATAAAACCTATTATATCCTAATAATACATATTAAGACTTATTAGAACCTATAAAAAATAGTATGACCTATTAGGACTCCTATGTCCCCTTAAGACACACGTGTATGGATAACATACCTAAAAATGTATCATAAGTAATCTTAATGTGTTGTTCGGTAATGTAAGACTCATTATTACCTAACAATACCTATTATGTGCTTGTAAACATATGAATACCTATTAGAACCTATAATAGACATAATGACCTACCAGGAGTCCCTAGGTCCCCTTAACATATATATATCAATAAAAATACCTAGAAATGTATCATAAGAGGTCCTTATGTGTCATTTGGTAATGTAGGAATTATAATTACCTAATAAGACCTATTATATCCTAATAATACATATTAAGACTTATTAGAACCTATTAGGACTCCTATGTCCCCTTAAGACACACATGTATGGATATCATACCTAAAAATGTATCATAAGTGATCTTAATGTGTTGTTTGGTAATGTAAAACTCATTATTACCTAACAATGCCTATTATGTGCTTGTAAACATATGAATACCCATTAGAACCTATAACAAACATAATGACCTACCGGGAGTCCCTAGGTCCCCTTAACATATATATGGATAAAAATACCTAGAAATGTATCATAAGAGGTCCTTATGTGTCATTTGGTAATGTAAGAATCATCATTACTTAATAAGACATATTATATCCTAATAATACATATTATGACTTATTAGAGCCTATAAAAAATAGTATGACCTATTAGGACTCTTATGTCCCCTTAGGACACACATGTATGGATAACGTACCTAAAAATGTATCATAAGTGATCTTAATGTGTTGTTTGGTAATGTAAGACTCATTATTACCTAACAATACCTATTATGTCCTAGTAAATATATCAATATCTGTTAGAACCTATAATGGACATAATGACCTACCAGGAGTCCCTAGGTCCCCTTAACATATATATGGATAAAAATATGTGCAAATGTATCATAAGAGATCCTTATGTGCCATTTGGTAATGTAAGAATCATTATTACCTAATAAGTGGCTCATAACAATATGCTCAAAAATTTCTTATTTAGTGCAAACATAATGGGACAATGGGTTTTAAAAGTAGCAAATCCAAATGAGCACATGAGAACACCATAAGAAACTTGTGTAGGTAGCTTGAACTCTATTTAACTTTATAATTAGATCTACAACTAAATTGCATGAGTAGATTAGAATATTAAGTCCTTAAACACTTTCTAAGTGATATGTCATGTAGACTACACTATTGAATCCTCAAGCACTCTATTATGACTTGTGTAAGTGGTTTATTAGAAAGGAATCCTTAGAATTCTTTTGAGTGACTTGTTTGAGCAATGTTACTCCATACACTTATCACTCTTGTTTCAACGTGCTTATAGTTAGGTAACATTTAAAGGATCATTTTATATAATATTACATTGTCTATTGGGCACATATCTTACCTTATTTTGTATTCTTCATTGATTTGATTTCTTGAAGTTGGTTGATTCTCCATAGTTTATTATAGTTGTATGCTTTATGTGGGTGTTTGCACATGTGTCTATCTTGTTATATGCTTTATTATTTAGGCATAATAATATCAAGCATAAATATATAGTTAAATGACTTTATTCAAAGGCATCATTATATTCCTTCCACATTTGTCTTTCTTGTTCTCTAACTCATATTAGTAAAAGTTTTTGGGATATTGTTACTATGATTTAAATTGTAAATAAAAATAGATGGTTTTTAATTGAGTCAGTTTTACCTCAAAATATTTATTGTTCTACTAATATGGTGTCTGATTAATTATATTAACCTTACGTCCTATAAGATCAAACTAGTTGTTAAAATGAACATCGTGAATATCTAAGTGTGGTTCATTTGGTTAGTAAAGTGCCTATGTTATGGTTAGAATGTGGTATAGGTTATGATTGTAGTTGATATAGGGTTATGTTAGAAGGTATATTTAATGTCAAAATTAATTTCACCATAAGAGGTTGTGTTTCACCTAGATCCATCAAGTTATGTTAGAAACTCAACAATGTGCCCTAAAGTTTTTCTACATTTTTGACTAATGTTTTTCTACATTTTTACCTCATATTTTTCTACATTTTTTAACTTTTTTTTTTTTACATTTTTACCTAATATTTTTTTATATTTTTACCTAATATTTTTTTACACTTTTAACTAATGTTTTTCTATATTTTTACCTAATGTTTGACTACATTCTTACTAACAAATCAATTTAAGTACCATTCTAAAACAATTTAAAATAATTTAAAACAATTTAATTTCTAACAAATTAATTAAATAAAACAATTTAAATATATTAAAAAATTAACAATTCTAAATATTTCACTCACAGAGTAGGTAAAAAACAACTACATTAAGTACCATTAACATTTACTAATCAAAAAACACATTAAAAAATTTTTAAAATGGGGAAAAAAAAAAAAAAAAAAAACCACTAACCCGTTATGGCCGAAACACCTAAACCACTCTTCGAGAACTTAGGAACCATAATAGTGAAAATGATAGCTACAAAGGATTTTTTGGCACTTTTATAAAACCATAGAAGTTTCGGTCGTAACCATGTTGGCCAAAATGGTACGCACCACATTGGCATAGGAAACTATCATGTATTTCAATGTTATCAAATTTAGTCTTTATTTCTCTTATTGTCTTATTCATTGACCTTTTCTTAGATAGACTTAAGGGTTGAATAGTAGCTGGAACTATTCACAGTTTATCCATATCCATTTTAAGTAAATGATCTAAATTTTTATGAGAAATTCTATTCTTTATAGATTGAGCAATATTTATGAATTCATCCATACCAGCTCCTACACCTAATCTCGACCCTTCTTTGGCTTTTTTTATTTAAATTTCTACAAGGAGTGATCTTGAGCCTTCTCCAACATTCATTATTTCAGATTCTATAGGGAAAGATTTAGAACCTTCTCTGACTTCTATTACTTGAACTTTTGTAGGGAATAATCTTGATCCTTCTCACATATGCACTTCTACTTCTATTGAGCCTCCTTCAACATTTTCTTCACCTTCACCTTGTTGATTGTCTACAACATATGTGTAAATGAATCAAATTAGATTTTTTTAAAAATGATACATAGTTAAATTCAAGACCATGAAAATAAATAAATAAATTTTATATATATATATATATATATATATATATATATATATATATATACCTTGGTTATTTTGATCATAACGTGTCAATTTTTTTTGAAGATCTCTTTCTTATATATATATACCTTGGTTATTTTGATCATAACATGTCAATTGTTTTTGAAGATTTCTTTCTTTTGCTTCATGATATCTCTTCCTTGCATGTTTTCGTTTTCTTCCTTTCTTGTTTCTCATCAAAAAATAAAAATAAAATTGTCGTTGCCTTAAAAAAATCATATTGACTTTATAAAATTTAGTTTAACTTTCAAGCATTTGTCATCAATGCTTAGTTGATGTTAGCACATGATTTTTTAAGCATATTTGCCCTAACGTAACATTTTTTAATAGGTTCACATGAACACAATAAAATAAATTTTTGGCCACTAGATTGTTCTAGCTCCTATGTTCACACGAACATGTGTTCATGCAAACATGTTCAATGTGTTCACGTGAACATGTGATTTTACAATTTTTTGTGCTATTTTCTTACATTGAATTTTTTTAAAAATTTTTTGACCCTAAAACATAAGATCAAATGATCTCCTACTATGAATCAAAAAATGTCAATTTATTCTACTCGGAGCAAGTTTTCCAATGACTATAATTTTAATACATATTATAGTAATTGAGACTTTCAAATATGAGTTTAACTCATTATAGGTTGATTAATGCTTGAACATCAACTTACTTCAACGCTTTGGGAAAAATTGTAAATTAGTTCAAAAAAAATAAAAAATATCTAGGAAATAGGTTACTAAGATAACTTTCTATTAAAAAAAGGAAATTTAATTTTTGATAAATTGAGTTCAAGCTATTTGTGTCAAAATGAACATATGTCTAAATTATGATTGATGTCATTTCAAAGCTTCATAAACTGTACAATATTTAACCAAATTGAATCAAACCAAATGCATCCCCTAGATATTCATGTTACAAATCCAACACCAAAAGAATTATCTCATTATCATTTCTAGAAAAGAAGTTATGATTTCCAAAATGACTATCACTTTTTAAAAATATTTATCTTTCATACGTATCACTTTTTGAGGAGAAGAAAAAATCAACTTAATTAATTTTAAAAAATTAAAATTAAAAATATGTTTAGAAGATAGGAACAAAGTACTAGAAATCACTAGTTTATGTCATCTTTAAATTATTCATAATTTTAGAGATATAGTTAGTCAAATCTGAGGTTTGTTGCAAAAATATTGATTTTACTGTCAAATTTGGTCAAAAAGTGGCACCACTATTGTGGGACCGCAAATAAAAAATAAACTAATTTTAATATATGAAAACTAAACTAATTCAAAAACTAAGAAATATTAGATGGCTTAAACATAGAAAAATAATGACAAAAATTTAATATTTTTACATATATGTTATGTATTAACAATATAAGCAATTACATTTATACTTACAATTACTACTTAAGTTGTAAAGTTTGCAATGAAACCTGGCAAAGCACTAAAAATGAACTCTCAAAGTATATTGTACACAAGTAATATTAAAATACATTTTTTAAAGTCATACAGATAATTTTGGGCAAGTTAAAACAATTATTTTCATCATATCTCCTCATACTTCCTATAAATTTTGAACTTTCAATTTAATAATTTCTAGTACAACATAGTTCCCTAAGTAAAATGAAAGATAATAAGATTTTATTTTATTTTTGCAAACTTAATTTCTTTATAAAATATTAGATGACTTAGACACCAGACCTAAGATTTTTAATTATTTTTCTAAACTTAATTTCTTCTTTGTACAATAAGGATGACCACATATGACCAAAAAAAGAAAAAGAGAGAAACTCATCAATAATTTTTGTAAAATATTCTAATCACACTCATCTTTCTTTAAATTTTGTTTGGATGTTGACCTTTGGATTGTTGGCCTTCATTTTACTCCCATATTTCATGCCTTCCTTCAACTACTCCCACCAATGGCTATCTCCATACTCGCTTTCACATCTCAGCTCCTTTACCATTTTCAATCACTCCAATCCCTCTCGCACTTTCTTTAGTTTGGAACACATGGATATTTCCAACACCTTGAGACATGCCATCACTGCATCCTCCAAATCAAAGAACTCTTCTAATTCATCAAATTTAGAAATTCTAAAATAGTGGAGGTTTCGAAACCCTCTTGACTTCCCAAATGCCTTTGGCAATTCTCTGCATCTCCAATTCCCATCCAAATTCAAAATGACTAGATTGGATAGCCTTTGCAACTCTAGATATTCACTACACTCATACTCAACTAATTTAAGTCCCCTAAGGTTTTCAAATCATAGATCCAACTTGGCACCACAAATTTTCGTAATTGAAGACTTTCAAAGCGTTTCATTGCTATCATATAATTCTCACTAGCACAAATAATTACTTGCTCTAGCTGACAGAGCTTTAACTCCCATTTGTCCAGATTTGTGGAGTTGGCAAGAGAAGTTGCTATAGTTTTGATGGCTAGTAGAAAATTCCCACATTGCTTTACAATCTTACGACCCACTTCTTTCAGTTGTTGCTTCTCAAGCTCTACATCTTCCTCAAATCCTTCAAATGCATAAAACACAAAATAGCCTCCAATTATCTTCATCTGTCATACATTGCATCTTGTACACATGAGCATTCAAGTTTCTAAAAACCACCTAGTTTTGTATGGCAACCAAAATTTTACATTGCTGATTATTCCTACTTGGGAGGCCAAGCCTAGTAAACAAGTCTTCTTCTCTAGAAACCCTCCACACATCATCTAAAATAACAAGACACCTTTTTTCTTTGCAATGTTTCATGCATCAACTCTATAGCTCTCGGTTCATTCACTCCCCTCTCCATATTTAGTCCTAAATCTAAGTGGGAGGCTATATCACATTGCAACTTTAAAATAGAATAGGTTTGAGAAATTGAAAGCCATATACATTTCTTGTAACTTACTTTTGCCTTGCTATAGACATGTTGAAGAAGATAGGTTTTGCCTATCCCTCCCATCCCAACCACTGCAATAATTGGGAAGGTTGGGTCAATCAACAAGTTGAGTATGTCATCAACTTTGGACTCTATTCCCAGTAGGTGTGAATTCTTGGGCAGAAGATAAGACCTCATCAACTCTATATTTATAATTTGAGATGATGTACTAGGTAATATTACTTCATGATCATGTGAACCAAAACTTGATGATGGAGCCTAAGCTGGTTGGCCTTTTTGGTGATATATCTCATGTGATCCTTGATGTCTCTAATTTTCCACCCTATCTTGTACTAAAAAATTAATCTATTATTTCCATAGATGGATGCAACTGCACATTTGTCAAAGATGTCCTCTGATTGCTACAATATCATGAATGTCGTCCAACCATTATTTTACATTATCACTGTGATAAGATTGTCGATTAGCATCTTGCAAAAGACCCCTTGCAAATCTAAGCTCTTGCTTCAACCACATGAATTCCTTTTTGAAATTGACTACAAACTTTGTTGCTTCAACTAATTTTGTTGCAATATTAGATTGTTTCTAATATTGAATTGATTCTTTCCTAAACTATTCTTTTTTTAAATTTATTCTTTCCTTTCCTATAGCTTTCCTATAGCTATTTCCTTACCTATAGCTTTATGCATTTTGCACACAACTATATATGTACCTATACAATTTTATGTAAATACAATGAATAAAAAATATTCTTCTAAATTTCTAATTTTCAAGTTGGTATCAAAGATTTGAAACATGAATTATTTGTGTGCCTTCATTGAACTATGGCCCATTTATATTCATAAGTATTTGAGAGAAAATAATTTGAGACAAAATATGCTTCCATTATTGTTCAATTTGAAGGTTCATCGTTCAAGGAAGGTATCACACTCGATGAAGAAAACTATGATTTGTGGTCTCAAATCATGGAGATGCATATTACTGAGAAGGGGAAACAATCTTTCATTCATGGTAACTCACAGCCACCTACCAAGAAGGATGATGGATATGAGAAGTGGTATGTAGACAATCAAAAGTTCAAAAGATGGTTGTTGATATCTATGTCCCCTAGAAATTATGAAGTGATACATTGGCTTAATCACTACTTGAGATATTTGGAAAGCTCTTTCTAAAACTTTTTATGATGGAGTAGATGAAATGCATTTGTTTGTCTTGAATTAGAGGGCTCTCTCTACCGAACAGAATGACAGAACACTCTCTATGTATTATGGAGAATTAACTCTAATTTTTGGTGAGTTGGATCATCATGATAAAGTGATCATGGAAAGTGAGAATGACGTCAAATCTTAGCGAAAATTAGTTCAGTGACAAAGGGTGCATATTTTTCTTGCTAGATTATATGGTGACTCCAAACAAGTTCATGGAAAAATTTTGAGAAAGGATCTTATTCCCGAACTAGAAGCATGTTATGCAATGGTCTATTGTGAACCTGTTTAACGCACAACAATGATTGGAGAACTAGAAAAGACTAAAGCTTTAGCCATGGTGACTCAAAAGCAATCTAATCATAATGGGCCTTATCAAAATCTACCTAAGATCATTAATGGTGTTGATAAATCCACCTACAAATGCACCCATTGCAATCAAACTGGTCATACCAGAACTCATTGCTTTAAACTTGTTGGGTATCCAAAATGGTGGGATCGTAGCTACGATTCATAGAAGAAGAATTCCAAGAAAACCTCTAGTGTAGCATTTGTTGAAACAATTTTTTGTGAGCATAGTTTAAGGGATGAGACCTGTCTAGAACCAAACTTCATATGATCCGTAGCACTAGAATCAATTATCCATGTGCTATTAGAAACAAGTGTAGGCATATTTAAAGACTTACTACCATTACTTTCCATTTTTGCTAATGTCAATACCTGTCCAACAACATTATCCTCTATCTTTGGCCCTTTGGCCCCAGTTATTGGAGAAGGATCCTTACATTTTACTAATACTTTCAATCTAGATTCTTTTTTAGTGGTTCTGTCTTTGGATTACAATTTGTTGTCAATTTCCCAAATCACCACTATTTTACTTTGTGTTGTAATTTTTTGGCCTAATTTATATGTGTTTAAGGACATCCAAATGAGGCAAACAATTGGTTGTGGTGCTAGGCAAGGGAAGTTGTATTACTTGGACTTGGTGTCAAAGAGTTTAGAAAAACTACATCAAGCTCTAGCGATGGATGGCTCTGAGGGGGACAAGAAGAAATCTAAAATTTAGTTATGGCATCAACGTTTGGGACATGCTTCCTTTGGTTACCTAAAGAACTTATTTCCTAGTTTATTTGTAAAATTTTATGTTTCTAGCTTCTGGTGTGAAGTTTGTGAACTTGCAAAAAGCCATCGTGCTTCTTTTCCATTAACTTTGAATAAAAGTCTAGTTCCATTTATGATCATACATTCTGATGTTTAGGGTCCATCCAAAGTCACTACCTTGGGTGGATCATGTTGGTTTGTTACTTTTATTGATGATTGTACTAGGATGACTTGGGTATGCTTAATGAAGTCTAAAAGTGATGTGAACTTGTTATTTCAAAAAATTTATAACATGATTTGTACTCAATATAATGCACAAGTTCAAGTTTTTCGTAGTGACAATGGAAGCAAATATTTGAGTTCTAAACTTTAGCAGTATCTGGAAGCACATGAAACTATTCATTAAACTACTTATTCCAATACACCTTAGCAAAATGGGGTAGCCGAGAGGAAAAATTATCACTTGTTGGAGGTTGTCTATGCTTCTCTAATAGAAGCCCATATGCCATTATCCTATTAGGGCAAAGCACTTACCTCTTTAGCATGTTTGATCAACCAAGTACCCTCCAGCACTATTTATTTCTAGACACCATCCCAAGCTCTCACTGAGGTGGTTTTTGCTCCTACTATCCCAAATCTACCTCCTCACATCTTTGGTTGTGTAGCTTTTGTATGCCTCCATAAGCATTAGTACAACAAGTGATCTCCTTGAGCACTGCGATGTGTCTTTCTAGGATATGTTGCTTATCAAAAGGGGTACCAATGCTATCTTCCTCTAACTCAATGAATTTTTATTACATTGGATGTAGTTTTTCATGAAGACTCAATTTATTTTTCCTTTAATCCTGAACTTTAGGGGGAGTACCAGAAGGAAATTCAAACTTTAGACTATGATGATCACACCTCTCAAGATGTGGATGCTCACATCTCTGAAGATGTAGGTAGCTTGAACATCTCTTAAGATGTCAATAACACCTCTGAAGATGTGGATGTTTACATTCCTGAAGATTTGGGTAGCTTGGACATCTCTAAAGAAGGGGAACTCTCTAAAATTGTTAATCAAGAAGTAGGTAAAACTTTGGATCAAAGCAATGATGAACACCCAAAAACTGAAGCTGTGGGTCCACCTTTGTCTGAGTCTCTCACAACACACCAATCACTTACCAAGGATGTTTTTAAACCATCTAGAAAACTACTACCTCAACATCTCACTAGAGGTATCCCTAAATCCACATATGAACCCGAACTTTCTAGTAAAGTTAAATATCCTATGAGTCATTATGTGTCTAACCATTGTTTGTCAAAATCAAATCAATTATTTGTAAATCAATTATCTTCTATATCTATTCCTAACAATGTGCAAGAAGCCTTAGCTGATCCAAGGTGGAAAGCCGCTATGAATGAGGAGATGAAATCATTACAGAAGAATAATACTTGGGAACTTGTTGACTATCCACCAGGAAAAAAACCAGTTGGATGTCGGTGGGTTTATATTGTTAAGTATAAAGTAGATGGTACAATTGAACACTTTAAGGTGAGACTGGTGGCAAAAGGGTACATCCAAATCTATGGGATCAATTATATAGAGACATTTGCACCTGTAGCTAAAATTAATACAATACGAGTCTTGTTGTCTTTAGCTGCAAACTTGGGTTGGCCATTACAACAATTTGATGTGAAGAATGTCTTTCTACATGGAGAGTTGTCTGAAGAATTCTACATGGAACTCCCACTCGACTGCATGATACTAGAAATACATAGTCTAAAGGTGTGCAGATT
The DNA here is from genome assembly GCA_028749045.1 of Cupressus sempervirens. NCBI lineage: Eukaryota > Viridiplantae > Streptophyta > Pinopsida > Cupressales > Cupressaceae > Cupressus > Cupressus sempervirens. The sequence goes on along the minus strand of CM053785.1, from coordinate 307,255,636 downwards.
AAAGAAGTCACTATATGGGTTGAAACAATCTCCAAGGGCATGGTTTGAAAGTTTCACAAAGTCAATGAAAGCTTTTGGTTACCATCAAAGCAATTTAGACCATACTTTATTCATAAAGAATCAGTAGGGTAAGATCACTACACTTATTGTGTATGTGGATGACATGATAGTTACAGGAAATGATCTTGAAGAAAGGAGGGCTCTCAAGGATTACTTGTTTAGAGAATTTGAAATGAAAGATCTAGGTCCCTTGAAATATTTTCTTGGGATCAAAATGTCTCGATTTGACAAAGGGATCTTTCTATCTCAAAGAAAGTATGCCTTAGACTTATTATAGGGAATCGGTATGTCATCATGTCAACCCACTGATACACTCATGGAAGAAGGATTGAAGTTTTATATTGAGTCTAATTAGGTACCAGTTGATAAAGGAAGATACTAGAGACTCGTAGGATGATCGATGTACTTAATACACACAAGGCCAAACCTTGCCTATCCATTAAGTATTGTTAGCTAGTTTATGCATAATCCTGGAGAGAAACATATGAATGCAGTGATGTGCATTTTGAGGTATCTAAAGTCTGCTCCTAGAAAAGGAATTGTATTCACTAAAAATAAGGATTATCAAAGTGTGGATGCATACACTGATGTTGATTGGGCTGGAGTAGTAGATGATAGGCATTCTACTTTAGGTTACTTCACCTTTGTAGGAGGTAATCTTGTTACATGGAGAAGAAAAAAACAAAATGTTGTTGCACAATCAAGTGCGGAGGAAGAATTTCAAGGTATGGCACTTGCAGCATGTGAAGCATTGTGGCTAAGACTTCTCTTGAGAGATTTGGGTTGTCTGTGTAGGTGGCCAATTCAATTATATTATGACAATAAAGTAGCATGTGATATTGCTCATAATCTGGTTCAACACGATCGTACAAAGCATGTGGAGGTAGACTGATTCTTTATTAAGGAGAAGTTGGATGAGAAGATTGCAGAGCTGCCTAAGATTTAATTAGAAGATTAGTTGGCCGATATTCTTAGCAAAGCAGTTTCAAGTCGAGTGTTCTCGAAGGTTTTGGGCAAGTTGGGCATGTGGGATATCTAAGCACTAAATTGAGGGGGAGTGTTGTAATATTAGATTGTTTCTAATGTTGAACTAATTCTTTCCTAAACTATTCTTTCCTAAATTGATTCTTTCCTTTCCTATAGCTTTCCTGTAGTTGTTTCCTTTCCTATAGCTTTATGCATTTGGCACACAACTATATATGTACCTGTATAGTTTTATGTGAATACAATGAATGGAAAATATTTTTCTAAATTTTTGATTTTCAAGTAATTTCTAAATGGCCATCTCAATGCTCATCTCAATAATTTTTACCACAACAGTGTTAGGAAAGCTACTAGCGAAAACGCCTTCCAAATGTCAATGTAGCAAGGAAATTATATAAAGATCAAATCTATTGAGATGTATAGGGAAAATAACAAAGAGAAAATAAAGGCACACTCAAGATAAAATACATGAGATAGAGATTTACGTGGGAAACCCTTTTGAGAAAAATCCACCAACCAAGAACTGGAGTGCTGCCCTTTGTATTATAGTATCACATACATTACATATAAACAATAATGGACTCAGGCTTAGATCATCTTTACAATCAACTTGACTAATACCACTATGACACTCTATTATTTAGGCTCACAACCATGACCCTTTTAGCCTCTATAGCAATACAACCATTGTTGTCAACCATAGACTTAGCAACATTTTGCTAGACATTAGGCTTGTCTTCCCCCTCAACGAATCTTGCATACATTTATTTATACATTATGCAATTCATTATGGAATCTAGTGCATTAATTGTCAAGAACAAAATGATTACAATCCCAACGATTACTCATCCATTTGACGGTCACTCTTCCAATTGCAGTCCCTTCAGCATTAGGTCACTCCCTTTGACCTATGAAACTCCATTTGGTATCAAATCTTCAGGCACTCCCTTACCTCCAGTCTTCACAGTACACAACACGACTTCACCATATTATCAACGTGCCACCATATTGTCTAGTATTGTCACCACTGTCTAGCACCACAACAACACTGTACTATCCAGCACCACCATACACTACCATCTCAGCATTCATAACACAAATATCCATCACTGTATGGGTCACGATTCATCCACCATATGTTTAAACAAAAAAAATATGTTACCATACAGTGACATACCTCCATCGTACAGTAGACTCACCATATGGTGAGGCTACACAGTACGGTGCACTTCATCACGGTAACAAACAACTCCTCCAATTACAGATTCCATTTTCACTAAGGCCCCGTTTGGTTGCTAGAATATGAGTGGAATAGAAAAATAAAATTAGAATATGTTTTATATTCGTTGTTTTGTAAGCTCAATCAGAATTGGGAATAGGAAGACATATTCCAATTTTGCCCTTAAAATGAGCATATGTCTATGCCAAAAAATATCTGTTATTGGAATAGACCATTTCCATTCCCATTCCGATTTTCCATTAAAAAATATTTTTAAATTTTTAAAATTTTTTAAAAAAAAAAATTTTCGAATTTTTTTTTATTTTTTTAACTTCAACTTTTTGAATTTTTTTTGTTAAATTTTTAAAAATTTTTTTTTTTTAATAACATTTTTAAAAATTATATCTATTTGTTTAAAAAAATGAAAATGAAAATGAATTAACTAAAAAAATAATAAATTTAAAAAAATTTAGGAAAAACGTTTTTAAAAATACAAAACTTAACCTTATTCCTATTCTATTTTTGTACAACCAAACAATAGATTAACATATTCCCAGTTGAATTCCAAGTGCACCAAACATGATTGGAATTGCCTATTTCTATTCCCATTCCTCATTTCCATTTTTCTATTCTAATTTTCTATTCCTATGCCAGCAACCAAACAGAGCCTAAATCTCGAGCGAAGCTAAAATTCCTGTCTCAAGTTTCTATGCAGGAAAAGAGCAAACAGAATTGCTAAAATTACTAATATCAAAATAGACTCGATAAGCCTGAGTGTGGCCATCTAAAAACAAGGCACTTATAGTAGCAACGTCGAAGCTACTGGATTATTGTTCAGTTGTAGAAATGCTTTTCTTATGACTTAAGGAATGAGTTTGTTCAATTCCTTAACCCGAATAATATATATGGCAGACAAATGGAAAAACAAAAGAGTAAACCCGAATAATATATATGGCAGACAAATGGAAAAACAAAAGAGTAAAGAGAATATTGGAAGCTGAACCAAGTAGCATTACCTACTAAATGAGATACGCCGATTATTTGGTGCCTAAAGTAATTAATATTAAAACAACGACTATTCTTCCAGTATATTTTCAAGTGATAATTGGGTGGAAAATCATAAAGATAAAGAGAACATTGTAAGCTGAAGCAAATTATTACTTAATATAAGAAATACATCTGTCTGCATCCAGTGGCTAAAGCTTGTGTCATAATTAGAGCAATAAAGCAAGGAATGTTATTTCAGTAAACTTTGTTTTCAAATAACATAAATGAAAGACAGATATAAAGTTAAAAGAGTAAAGAGAGCATCACAAGCTGAAGCAAGTAGCATAAGTACCAAAGGAAAATTACAATTGGAGACGGACAGAATATCATGTTCTTTAACCCGAATAAGATAATGAGAGACAGGCAGCAACAAAGGAAGTGCCTCAAAGTAGCGTGGCCTATTTTATTTACACAAATTCACTTTATACAACAATTTAATCTAATTACATGTAATAATATAAAATGTTACTTAGTCTATAGACCAAACATGATGACAACAGATACAGTTCTCGTCTCACATGTGAAAACAACTTTAAAGTCATTGAAAGTAATAATAATTATTAAATCAATTTTATGCAATTAGATCATTTGAAAATTTAAGAAGAAATTAATTTATATATGAAATTTTTGGTTTTGCGTTATAAGAGGAAGGAAAAAAAAGTTAAAAAGAAAAGAATTACTGATTTTACTATATTATGAATTGAATTTGATTTCTTTAATTGTTAAAAAAGAATTAATATAAAATTTTAATGTAATTATTTGTTTTATATACATAAAGTTAGTTATTGTGAATTGTTTTAAAATTAATAAATCAATAAGAATGAACTATTTTTAACTAGTGAAATATTAGTAAAGTTAATATATTACTTTAATATTCTAATATAACATTTAAACTATTTATCTCAATGACAATTGGTTCATTTCATTCATGTTATAGAGCTCCTTTTATCATCAAGGATCCCCTATATCTAAGACCCCTTCTTCCATATTAAACTAGTTATTAAATTCTATTAATTTTTGAACATGAGCATTAATATAGTTTTTGACACGATCATTGTTATTATTGAAAAATATTTTCTCATTATAAACAAATTTGATGAATTAACATGTATTATAAAATTGTTAAATTGTTTGTCATATTTGTACTCAAGTATTTTTAGCTTATTTTAATTTTGCTAAAGTTTAAAATTTTTTTTCAATTAAATGTATTATTAAAAATAATTTATCTCCACTATAATTGGGTCAAGTCATTTGGTGTTATAGGGGCCTTTTTTTTAAGCTCCCTCCATTTTGCATTTTTAACGACAACATTTTCAGAATTTAATGATAAATACATATATGTATACACATTATTAATTAAATGTTATTGCCTTGATCTAAAAAAAAACATTTGAAACTAGCATAAATAAACTAATTGATTTATTTGTTCTCTAACTTCTAAATTTTATCTTTTAAGAATTATTTTCTTTTCAAAGAATTTTCAAATATTTATTATTTCAAAGTTTTTTTATATTTTCAATAACTTTCAATGTTTCTTCTAAATTATTTCTTTTATATAAATGTTACTCAAATATTTTTGTGAGAGACTTAATTAAATTAGCCACACACACACACACACACACACACACACACACACACACACATTATTTTCCTTCTTTTCAAAACTTTTCTCTCCCCCCATACTACCTCTCTCTATGTACCAAACTTCTAGAGAGAAGGTTGGGTTTGGGTTGCCTTCTCTCACACAAACTTTCTCTTTCCACGTACTCAATCCTTCTCTCTCCACGTACTAAAATACTCTCTCACTACATACTTTAACTTTTTAACCTAATCTTAACCCAAACTCCAACTTTTAACAACCACTTATTGGGAATGAGAAGTAATAAAGAGATGGAGAGAGACTGGTAAAACCCTGCCAAATCATGTAACTCCTTCATTGCATCTCTTAGCAAAGTAAGTGAACAGTTTGATAGAATGTATTCATTCTCACCTAAAATAAAAAAAGGTATGACATGGCATTGGCAAGGTATGTAATCCACATTGAAAGATCTTCCTTCTTTCTCCAACTATGGCATTCCATAGAACCAAAAAAGGCATAAGAACTATTTGGAAAATGGACCTCAATTTACCCACGGGCATCCTAAAGTATGGGAACTAAAACTTAATCGTTTTACATGGCATCCCAAAGAAGTGGCATCTCATACCACAAAATGGTGGGAGATTCTACATACAGAAGAAGATAAAATTGACATATGGCTAGAAAACATCAGATGGAAGAATGATAGCATGAATCAACAATTGGATGAAGGAGAGCAATTCTTAAACTCCTGCAAGTTACTGAAAAAGAAGGCCTTGGAGAATATATCGATGATTGTAGAAGGTATTCCTATTAGCAATCACACTCAAGATCCAAAAATATCTTCCATTTTGGAATGCATAGAAGTAAAAAATCAACATTGAACTTGGTAGTAAACAAAGTTCAGATGATAGCATTATGATTAGATTGAGCAATCTCTTAGTGGCATTGGACTCATGTATTCAAAACTTACCAGTTATGTCATAGAGTTGGATGAAGTTAGAAAGAGACATGATCTATGCAAGCTAAAAATGTAGAGTTTAATCATCATTAAAAACACGGATATGGCTCAAGTCATCAAACCATTTAAAGCATACAAGGAAAACTTGACTCAACTACTTAGAACACCTATAGATCAAAGAGCAAGCTCAAGAAATATTAATGATCATAGTTAAAAGTTAGAAGTGTATATGTCTAAAGTTGTCTCATGTTTTTAAATGGGTCAACTTTAGAATTAATTTTGGTTTTGGTCATTGTATTAACTTTTTTTTAATTGTAGTTAAGCATTGAAAGTTGGAGTTGGTTACAAACTATCTTCAGAGTAGTCCAAACTCTAATTTTTTGAGTAGTTATGAACCTAAAAGATTAGTTATTCTAGAATAACTATAAATTTATGAACCTCAATGTAATAAGGTACTTTTTGGATTTGGAAATAATGGGGCACTATGTTAAAGTTTTAGTAGCAGGACATTTTTGGAAAGTGTGTACAGATCTTGTTCTTGTGATCATAAATTTCTTTTATGTTCTTGGTGCAAAGAAATAAAAAAGGAAACACATTTTGAGTTCTCTTTCTACATATCTAAAAATTGAAATGTTGATTCTTTATGTTTAATGGTTTTTTCATGGTATTGTGCAAATGTTCATGAATTCTCAAATCAACATTGTGCTAATAGTAGCCTTCAAGCATAGATCTTGATTGTTGCTATTAGTGATTTATGTTAATTCAAGAAAGTTGTAAAGTCATGTGGTGCATTCATCATCATGAGCTTTCTCATCTTTTAAAGTTTGATTTAATCTTTATTCGAAAAACTTCAAAATTATATCATATGAGGGGGCTACCCCTCTAAACACAAAGGAAGGTCACATAACAAGGGTCTATCTAACTGTTGTGAGTGGTTTGCCACATACACTCCGTTGGGCCATTTTTATAGTGACAAATCTATTTACCAAAAACTAAATTATTCATTCATTTATCAATATTTTCTTATACAAGTAATTTTTATTAACCATAGAATGAAACAACTAATGACATTATTTTTGAAATTTTTATTCTATGAATTCTTATAGAAAATTGTTACCTAAACTAAATATATAAGAATTACCCAACATTCACTACTTGCTATATATTTGATGTTAAATTTGATTAATCTCATTTGTTATATGATGAGTGCAAATAACAAAATATAAAATAAATTTACACAAATAAAATTATCACATTAACTCCTATTTTTCATAAAAGTCATTTACATAAAATCTAAATACAAACACCCTTAATTTAAAATTTAACATTGTCATTTAAAATTTAAAACATTACCATTTAAATTTATTTTAAGTACTTGTTGTAGGCATAGGCATAGTACTATTATAATCAGTTATCCCTAACTAGTGATTAAAATTTCTTATTTCTACCAATCATAGTAAGTAATCTTTTAATATTATTATATAATTAATATTTTCTATACTAAACATGCACATTTCTTACATTTATATATTAAGAAAACTAATTTATAGTTATCTCATTGTGCCAAACAATTGGGGTCTTATACACCAACCACCCAACTTTCAAAATTTACGCAAGGTAGGATATATCATTTAATGTTTAAGTGGAGTGAATAAATTTATTTATATGAATAAATCATGCGCAAAAAATCTAAAACTATTCTTATTTTAACATACATTGTTAGAAACTAATACAAAACCATTTTGATTTTTCTTTAAATTCTAGAATTTACTTTTTTCTATATTTTAAATTGTTTTTAATTTCTTTTTCCATATCCAAAATTTTATGATAAAATTTTAACATACTATCATTAATTTATTTTAATAATTTTAGTTATATATATTTTTCTACTTAAGTTCATTTACCTTTGTGATATCATGCATATTTCAATATTATAATACCAAATTTTTTAATAATAAAATTTATTCAATATATTTTAACATCATTAATTGTATGTTTTAATAGTCAAACATTTATAGCTAACTATAGCTTTTGTAGATGAATAATGAATTGTTATATATTAAGGCACTCTCCTATAATTTAAATAGGACATAATTTTTTCTAGTAAAAAAAATATAAATCAATTTGAAAATAATTTAAAATAAATGAATATTAGAAACTAATTTAAAATATTTTTTTCTAATAAAAAAATAGAATAAAACTGCAAAATTTGTATAAGAAAAATTAATATAAAGAAATTGTCTTCTTATTATTAAAAAATTTATAAAAAAATATAATTAGATCTTCTAATTATTATAAATATTTAAAAATCACTTCAATATTTTATTTGATCTTTTTAATCTAAATTTTAATTCTTAATCTTAATCTAGAATTGATATTAGTAATATAAACTCAAAATTATTATTTTTATAATGGAAACAATGACCTTCGTTACTCCACTTATAAATAAAAAGTAATTAAGCTCCTTCACTTCTTGTTTGTGTCATTTTATTGGCTTTCACCAAGGCTTTTGTCATTGTAGATTTAAAATGGCTTTATTTTACATTTAGCTATGCTCTTTCTTTTTAAGGTAAGTACTAGCCATTATGTGACACTTATTTTATTAACTTTCAATTTTTTTAAATTTAAATTTAAACTAACATGTTATGCATTATATTTTCTATAATATTGTACTATATATAGTGCATGGTAAAAAGAAGGAATGTTAATTTCACAAAATTTATATATAAAGTTAACTTATATTATTATTATTTTATGGTAAATGGTTGAAGCCTTGGTTATATTGATTAATTGAAAGAAAATTAAAATACATCAGAGTACCTCAGTTCAAATGGACATTGGTAGGAAAGAACAGAGAAGAAAACCTCTAGTCTTGCCCAAGACCATGGTCCTTTATTATTACATTATAAAAGGGGCATACCCTAGTAGATAAATTAAAAATATGATATTGTTCCATTGAAGTGGATTAGCATCCTACAAATTTAGAGAAATCTAATGATTCTTGCTCCAAACAAGACCTATTTGTCATGACAATACATTCCAGCCAAAGCTTTCGGTTCTATATAGGTGCCCCTTCTTTGTTGTATGTTGAAATTACACATACCTTCTTGTACTACTAATCAGTTTTGCAACATAGCTAAAACCAATAGAAATGTTAGCATAATCATAGAAAATAATTTCCTAGTCGAAAGTTGAAGAGTTACAATAAGTTGGGTCAGCCCAAAGAAACCAAAACATGGTTTGATTAGGCTGCTTATTCACTACAACCTACTAATTATAATAAAAAATTGGATACTCATTAATCATTTAGAATCTAATAAAACACCAGATAGTTGAGTCAATAAAGATCCCACTAAATATTTGTGGATGAAACCAACCAATATAAAGAAAAAACTACTCTTGCAAGTACCGTTGAACCCTTTGATCTTATATTAGCTACTATTATTACTTGACTAGAATATTCAAAGAATTCTAAAATGTTCCTGAATTATCCTATTGGCAACCTTGATAAACACTACTAAAAGACAAGAAGTAAAAAAAAGTGGGAACCCAAACTAAAAACAAGAAGCATAATTTGCTAAACTTACTTTCTAAGGCTAATAGACTTAAAGATAGTAAAACCCAATCTAAAATCTATTGTTGCTTAGAATGACTAATCATTCAAAAGCAAAGCAAGCTTTCTTTTGTACTAGTTCGAGTTGAAGACATAAAATATTGCTTACTCTGCCAATTTCTTTAATTTATAAACCAAATTACTTATTCTTAGTAGTCTAGAAACTTGACCAATTACATTGAGTGTGAGTGTAGGGATGCAATGAAACTACTAAAAAATGACAAGGAAACTTATATTGATGAGATACCCAATGAAGTCTTAAATCTTTGATGTATTTAATACTAATAAACATATTAATCCATATAACCTACCCATCTAAAATTTAGAAAGTTGTTACCTAATCTACCAATTATAACAAGTTTCTTTCTAAAAAACAAGCAACCATACTGTTCTACTAAAAACTTCATTTATATTAAAAGAATTGGTGGAGAATTGTACCCCTTAAACCTCCAAGACTTCTAGTATTCGAGAAAAATCACAAAATATATTTGTAATAGTTTTCATTGTCTATTAAGTTGCAAAATTTACAAATGTACAGAATAGATGAGAGAAGAAAACCATCTAGCCAGCTTCCTGATATAGAGAGGGGAACCCAGACAAAAAAATAGCAAAAAACCAAAACTATGATCCAACGATACAAAATCTAAAGAGCAACCTAAAGGAGGGCAATACAAGAAGCCCCAAACAAAAGCTACCAAAAACATAGTTATCTAATGATTACAAATACCCATAACAGGATACACCAGGGGACAAACATACCACTTAATTGAGAAACAAAGGACCTAAAACAAGGGGCACCACACCAAACTAACTGGGATAAAATTGTAAAAAATGCCAACATAGCACTTGAGAGCCACCTACTTTTAATAGATCATGATGACTTCTGATATGTCTTTTGGTTTCTCTAGCTGAAAATTAGGTAGGAATTCAAAATCAAACTTCTTTCTACTGGTCTTTTCCATGTTTGGAGTGGAGAAGTTCAAAGCCTCTATGTTGTTGAAGACCTCCCCAGGCTAAATTTAGGCTTTGAACATATTGAGATAATTAACAAGCCATACTTTTCTTTCATCCTTAACTATCCCCGTCCACCAGAGGAGGAACTGTGTACTAGCCTCCATCCTAGGCCATTCCTGATAGAAGGCTAAATTTTCATGAATAACTAAAGAGGGGTGATGAAAAGCTACATCCAAAATCTAGGGATCTTGGAGGAAGATCCATATACTTTTCCAAGAGAGGGATGTGAAGCTTGTTGTCAATGCTTTTGACAGCTTGTTCTAGCCCCTCCTCCATATTGGGTCAAAAGTGTTGTAGCAAAGCCTAATAATGGCCCATAACTCCACCCTGGCTCTGGCCTTACAACTGATAAAAGTTCCTATGATATTTCTATTTATCCTCCATGTGAATTCGTAGTTGAAGATACCCTCATGAATGGCCCTACTAATTGCTATCCATGTCATGTCATCAACTGGCTTAAGGATTCTGCTCCATCTCTCTAGTTTAACATTGCCACATAAAACCATGGTTCCAATTTTTGAGATATGAAAAAGACTAATGTTGGAATCCATTGCTAGATTAAGATAGAGCCCAATGTTAGAGAAAGAAAGAGACAACCAAAAAATAAATAGAGAGGGCAATAAGAAGGTCCTAGAAGCCCTACATGTCATGACATCATCTAAGGATGACACCAGCATAATAAGAGGCATGAAGGGAACTGATGACAAAATAATGAAGAAAATTGGTAGGATAAAGCAATGAAAAATCATAAATACGACAAGTAGAAAGCTGAATTAAAAGGTTGCAGAGAAGCAAGAGAAATCACAAAGAGATATGAGAAGAAAGTAAAAATTACCAAACAATAATTACAAAGTCTACACATGGATAAGAGAGTAAAACATAGCTAAAACTAAAAGGGAGAATAAAATGACAGCCTCTACTAGGCACTAAAAAATGACTCAATTATAAAATAGGAGATGAGATAAAATTAGCTATCTCTAATGACCAGATAAGACTTTCCATTTGCCCCCTCGTTTGCCATTAGATATGCCTTCTTATTGCCTTCCTGATAGATGTGATGAATCTAAGTTTCTTTAAACCTATCTAGAATGTTGAGAACCTCTACTAATTTTGAATTCAAAACCTAGTCGAGCATGGCTATTTTCCTTGCAGCATTTAATAAAATCTAGGAGTTTCCTTCAATGATAATTTTAGATAGACCTAATTTTAAACATATCAGAAGCCCCTCTTACTAAGCTTCAATCTTAGCTAAATTGTTAGTGGTTAGATCGATAGATTTGGCCCTTTTAGCTATCCAAATGCACAACTTGTTGGTGACGATGCAACCAATGCCTGCCTTACTTGGGTTGCCTTGGGAAGCCAAGTCAAAATTTAATTTTGACCAACCATAGGGAGGTGGTTGCTAGAAATAGGATTCCCTTGCTACTAGATTTTTCTTTTTATAGATGAGCAGAGGGTTAATAAGGTTATTCCACTTATTCTTGATGAAACCATCCCAACTATAAAATGATCCTTCTTCTTTGTGGATCTTTCTAAGATGGGAGTTTAGTGTTTCGACAATGCTTGCTTCAATCTTTTTGATGGTCTCCTCTAGCCATATTTCCTACTCCCTAAAAAATCTCCTATTCTTTTCTTTCCATACCTCCCACACAAGGATGGAAGGGTTAATATTCCTTATGCTTTTGTATATGCCTCTACAGGAGTTGGTTGGCCAACTTTTGATAAATTGACAAAAGTAAGAGGGAAGGGGGCATACCACTCCAACACATGTCTAAGAAACTCCCAATAGTGATCGTTGTAAGGACAATTATATAAGATGTGATTAGTGTCTTCATTATTTTGTTTACATAAGACACATCTAGAGGGACCTTCATAACCCAATTTATGGAATCTCTCTATTGTGAGAATCTTATTATGGTATGGCAACCATAAGAAGAGCCCTGCCTTTGGTAGACATGATGGATCCTAGAACTAATTAAATGGAAGGTTCTTTTCCTTCCAATTTTGATGGTTAGTGAGAGCTTTATAACTTCTTTTAACACTATACCTTATGTCTTTAGATGCAGCCCACACTAGTCTACCTTCTTGCTCTAATGGCTTGATCTTTCTTTTTTTTATGATCATTTGATATATCTCTTTAGTTGAGGGTTCCAAGTCTAAGCCATCCATATTTTTCCATACCCAACTAGAAGTACGATTAGTAGAGTCCTTATTCTTATAGTCACTAACCTTACTACCCCACCGAGAGATTAAAATCTCTTTGAGTTCTCTAGGAATTTCCAAGCATTCTATGGGAGGCATCCCATCCCATGAGTCTTCCTAGAATAATGCTTTATCTACTTTGTCAATATCCCAGGCAAGAAATTTATTGATGAGGCTCTACATCTAACCATAAAATTCTAGCTTTTTGATCCTTTAGTCAGAGACTTCATCCTAAAAATTGAATAAGGGTCCTTAGGATCAAGATACTTACAGTATAAAATTTTATCCCATTTTCTATTCCTTTTTTCAAAGAGGCGCCAAATTAATTTGGCTTCAAATGCTTCATTTTGCCAACATAAGTTCTTAACACCTAAACCTCCCGAAATCTTTGTTTTACAAATGTTTTCCCACCTTATAAGTGGTAAACTTTTAGAGTCCTCCCCATTATCCCAAAAGAAGTTTCTAAACATTGACTCAAACTTCTTATTGATGTACTTAGGAAGTGGGAGACAAGATAAATTGTAAGAAGGAATGGTAGAAAAAATAGATTTGATCTTGACAACTTTACCTACTTTTGTGAGCCATCTATCCTTCCAACCACCTAGCCTAGATTCCACTTTGTCCAAGATATTTTGCTAGACCTTACAAGATTTACTTTCTTTTTCTAGGTCTATCCCTAGATACTTGCAAGGAAAAACACCCTTCTTATAACCCATGATGTGGAAAATTTGCTTTTCTACCTTTGGTTAGTGTTAATGAAGAAAATTTCAGATTTTTTTGCATTTACTTTTTGACTTGAAGCTGTGAAATATAATTGTATACTGGACTATATATTACATGCTTCTTTAGTAGTACTTTCACTAGGCATAATAGTATCATTTGTAAATTGTTAATGGGTGATGTTGGGGGTGTTATCCATGACTGTTATACCCAAGATATCCCCTCTATTATAAGCTTCAGTGAAAGCTCTTCCAAAGGATTTTTCCATAATGATAAATAAGAATGGAGAGAGGGGATCACCCTATCTAATTCCTCTCAAATTTTTGAAGAAACCTTCTAGGGTATCATTAACTAGAACTGAGATCTTGGTGGTTGAGATACATTAATAGATGAGGTTAATCCATAGGCAAGAAAATCCAAACACTTCTAGAGTTTTATATAGGAACCTCCAATCCACCATATCTTATGCTTTTTGAATATCTAATTTCATGAACATGCTTTCCCTTTTATTCTTGAGCACAAAGTGAATTTTCTCTTGGATGATTAGGATTCCATCTAGAATTGATCTTCCTAGAAAAAAATTGGTTTATTCTTCAAAAATGATATTAGGAAGGAGATGTGCAAGTCTATTTGCTATAATTTTTGCAAATATTTTATAAATAGTATTGCATAACGCAATAGGACTAAATTCTTCAAGGTTGACGGGGTCCTCCTTTTTGGGAATTAGAGTAAGAAAAGTATTATTGATTTCTAACAAAATTGAACCACCATTTCTAAAAGCTTTGATAGCTTTCTAAAGGTCTTTAACCAAAATATCCTAGCATTTCTTATAGAAGAGAGTTTGGAAGCCATCTAGGCCTAGGGATTTGTCAAGATGCGAATCAAAAATTGCCAGTCTAACTTCTTCTAGCATGATAGGTTTATTCAATTAAATGTTGTCATCCTTAGTGACTATTTTAGGGATGACTTCCAACATACTTTTTAAAGCTCTCTTATTGGAATAGTCATAGTGATTTAATATGTTTTGGAAGTGGTTAACTAAAATTTTTAAAAAATTCACTGGATCCTCAGTGGTAGTGCCTGCTATATCTTTTATTTTGACTTTTTTTTTTCCCCTATTATGAAGGGTGGAATGGTGAAAGAACTTTGTGTTTTGATATCCATCATCTAGCAATTTTTCTCTGCATTTTTTTCTCCAAAAAACTTCTTCCTTAGTCAAAATGTTTTGTTGTTTGGCAAGTAATCCTTTTTCCAAAAGATAGCTATTATTATTCATACCATTTTTAATAACTTCTAGGTTTAGTTCCTTTAGTCTCTCCACAATTTCTAGTTTTTCTTCAAAGATATTATTAAAGTGTTCTTTATTCCATTTTAGAATGTTTTTTTTTAGCATTTTCATTTTTGAGACAAAGATAAACATTTTAGAGACTTTGAAAGTCCCTTGATTCCACTAATCTTTTATGCATTCTAAGAATTTAGGGTCACAAAACCACATTTTTTTGCATTTGAATGGATTTCTTATTGGTTTGGAAGGTTTAAAAAAACCCATGTTCTGACTAGAAAATGATTAGATCTGGCAATAGGCAGGATTGAGGAATGAATTTTGAAGTTGGTTTCACTTATATCCCCTTTGAGTAAAAACCTGTCCACCTTTTTGACTATATAGTAGAAGCCCTTTCTTTTGTTGTTCCATTTGAATTTTCTATTATTGATCAGGATGTTGGTTAATTTATTGAAATCATACCATTGTTTGAATTCTTTGGAAGCTTGGGCGGCTCATTAAATACCTCCTATTTTTTCCTCAATGTGTAAAATGGTGTTGAAGTCTCCTCCTAGGAGGATTAAATCATCCTTGTGACTATTAAAAAAATAAGTTAATTCATCCCATAAGTTTTTCTTGTCAAAATTTTGTGTTGGACCATATATGTTAATCAAAATAAACTGAAGGTTGAATTTGATGCTTTAACTCTGCAACTTAACCAATTATCATTGGATGCTAAAAATTCTAAACTAACTATCCTGGGGTTCCAAATGATACCCCAACCTCCAGATGCCCCTCTAGATTCTTGTAGTATGCTATTCTAACTACCTATCCTATTTTCTAACTTAGTTTCCTATATTAAAATAATTTCAGATTCAAATAGTTTTATATTTTTTTTAAGTAATCTTTTTTTGCTAAGGGCATTTAAGCCCCTAGCATTCCATGTGGTGATCTTCATGGATCCTTGGGAAGGATCTTCCCCTTCCCTATGTTTAAAAGCTGACTAATTTTTTGCTTCTCTCAGGCCTGGCCATCTACTTCTCCGAGTTCCTTTAGGTGTCTTCTTCCTCTTTTAGATTTCACCCTACCAAAATTAGGGGATCTAACACCTTCTTGGTTCATTATTATGCCTAGTTGTTCTAGATTTTCCTATGAACTTATTATAGTCTCAGATAGCTTACCCTTCTTATCTTCCTTTTCTTCACTTCCCTATTCTTTTTAGTATTTGTTTTTTTATGGGGTAAGTGCACCAAGTTGTGGTGCCAAAAGGGGGGTATAAGTGGACACATTTTTTTCCTAAAATCAACAATTTTTGAACTTCAACAAGAATTTGAAGATAGCTACACTCAAAATTTTAAGATATGACAAAAACAAAAGTAGTAGTCCTTTGAATCTAGTTTCTAAAGAACTAATTTTTTTTCAAAATGGTTTAGTTTTAGGTCCTCAAAAAAGGGGGCCACAGAAAGTGGTATTGTTTATTCAGAAAAAAATATACCATAGTACAAATTGTGGCCCCCCTAAAATTTTAACTTTTTTTTTGAAATTCTTTAATCACTCTAGTCAAAAGTTACCTAACACTATGTAGTTTATCCCAATTTTTTTGAGCAATTTAATTATGTGTATTTTTTTAATGAATTTTTTAATTGGACACATCCCAAAAATATGAAATATCTATGTGCTCCCCCTAGAAATGATTGAAAACTAATATAAAATCAAAACTTCATTTTTACAAACTATGTAGAATGGAAAACTAAGTTGTTACAAAATTCGATGAATGAGCTAAAATCTATAGCCCAATTAGTACATGTTGGTTTTTGACAAAAAATGGACATACATTCAAACAAAAATATAGTTGAAAGGCTTGAAATAGGTCAAATAAAAAATAAATTATATGGTTATATAGCTAACATAGAGACCTACAATGTCATGTAACCTGATTTTATCGATGCTCAACCATGAGGAAACTTGAAGGGCGAGCACACAAGAGAAATCAACCATTTTTTGTATGTTTGTAGAAAAATACATCTCAGACTAGTTTAGAGACTCCAAACCTTTGGGTTGGATCCCCAAGGAAAAACTAAGCCTTAGGCTTGGTAGAATGAAAATCTTTAAATAGCGCGCACACTATATAGCACATGCACTATTTAAAGGTTTTTTAAATTCCAATATTAATAGTGCATACATGCTTTAGTGCACACACACTACTAAGACCTAAATGGCAAAGCAAAAGTGTGAGAGAGGGGGGGGATGAGAGTGAGTGAGTCTGTGTGTGTGTGTGTGTGTGTGTGTGTGTGTGTGTGTGTGTGTGTGTGTGTGTGTGTGTGAGAGAGAGAGAGAGAGAGAGAGAGTAGGGCATGGCAGAGAGAGAGTGGGAGTAGGGGATGGTAGAGAGGGAGAGAGAGGGAGTAGGTGATGGGAGAGAGAGTGAGAGAGGGGGGAGAGAGAGAGAAGCAGATGGGAGAGGAGAGAGAGAGGGGGGATGGGAGTGAGTGTGTGTGAAAGAGAGAGTAGGGGATGGGAGAGGGGAGAGAGAGAGAGAGAGTAGGGGATGGGAGAGAGAGTGAGAGAGAGAGTAGGTAGTGGGAGAGGGAGTGGGAGAGGGAGAGGGAGATAGAGGGGGATGGGAGTGTGTGTAAGAGAGAGAGAGTAGAGGATGGGAGAGAGTGTGAGAGTGCGAGAGAGAGAGAGTAGGGGGTGGCACAGAGAGAGTATGGGATGGGAGAGACAGATTGAGAGTAGGGGATGGGAGAGAGAGAGGAGGATGGGAGTGTGAGAGAGGGAATAGGGAATGGGAGAGGAGCGAGAGACAGAGAGAGACAGAGAGGGGGGGGTTGAGTGTGTATGTGTGAAAGAGAGAGAGTATGGGATGGGAGAGAGAGAGAGAGTAGGGGATGGGAGAGAGAGGGAGAGAGAGAGAGAGAGAGAGAGAGAGAGAGTAAGCAGTAGGAGAGAGAGTGTGAGAGGGAGAGAGGGGGGATGGGAGTGTGTGTAATAGAGAGTAGGGGATGGGGGAGAGTTTGAGAGTGTGAAAGAGAGAGTAGGGGTGGCAAAGAGAGTAGGGGATGAGAGAGAGAAAGAGAAAGAGTAGGGGATGGGGGAGAGACAGAGAGTAGAGAAGGAGGGAGAGAGTGAGTGAGAGAGAGAGTAGGTAGTGGGAGAGGGAGAGACAGGGGGGATGGAGTGCGTGTGAGAGATCTAGAGAGTAGGGGATGGGAGAGGGGAGAGAGAGGGGGGATGGGAGTGTCTATCTAGGAAAGAGAGAGAAAGAGAGAGTAGCCTAAGAGAGAGAGAGAGGAGGAGATGGGAGAGAGAGAGTAGGTGGTGGGAGAGGGAGTGGGGGGGGGGAAGAGAGAGGGGGGATGGGAGTGTGTGTTTGTGAAAGAGAGAGTAGGGAATGGGAGAGGGGAGAGAGAGAGTAGTCCAAGAGAGAGAGGAGGGGATGGGAGAGAGAGTATGTGCGTGTGTGTGAGGGAGAGTAGGTGGTGGGAGAGGGGGAGAGAGAGGGGGATGGGAGTGTGTGTAAGAGAGATAAAAGGGGATGGGAGAGAGTCTAAAAATGTGAGAGAGATAGTAGGGGGTGGCAGAGAGAAAGTACAAGATCAGAGAGAGAGAGAGAGTAGGTAGTGGTAGAGGGAGTGGGAGAGGGAGAGTGACAGAGAGAGAGGAGGATGAGAGAGTGTGAGTGAGAGAGAGTAGGGGATGGGAGAGAGAGTGTGTGAGAGAGAGAGTAGGTGGTGGTAGAGGGAGTGGGAGAGGGAGAGAGGGGGGGATGGGAGTGTGTGTAAGAGAGAGAATATGAGATGGGAGAATGTGTGATACTGTGAGAGAGAGAATAGGGGTGGAAGAGAGAGAGTACAGGATGGGAGAGAGAGAGAGAGAGAGTAAGTAGTGCGAGAAGGAGAGAAAGAGAGAGAGAGAGGAGGATGAGAGTGTGTGAGTGAGAGAGAGAGAAAGAGAGTAGGGGATGGGTGAGAGAGAGTAGACAGTGGGAGAGGGGGAGAGAGGGGGGATGGGAGTGTGTGTACAAGAGAGAGAGTAGGGGATGGAAGAGAGTGTGAGAGTGAGAGAGAGAGTAGGGGGTGGTAGAGAGAGAGTAAAATATGGGAGAGAGAGAGAGAGAGAGAGAGTAGGGGATGGGAGAGAGAGGGAGTAGAGAGGGAGAGAGTGAGAGAGAGTGAGAGAGAGAGAGTAGGGGATGTGAGAGAGAGTCGGAGAGAGTAGGTAGTGGGAGAGGGAGTGGGAGAGGGAGAGTGAGTGAAAGAAAGTAGGTAGTGAGAGAGGGAGTGGGAGAGGAAGAGAAAGAGAGAGTAGGGGATGGGAGAGAGTGAGTGAGAGAGAGAAAGTAGGTAGTGGAAGAGGGAGTGGGAGAGGGAGAGCAAGAGAGAGTAGGCGATGGGAGAGGGAGTGAGAGAGGGAGAGAGAGAGAGAGAGAGAGAGAGAGAGAGAGAGAGAGAGAGAGAGAGAGAGAGAGAGAGAGTAGCAGTGGGAGAGGGAGTGGGAGAGGGAGGGAGGGAGGGAGGGAGAGAGAGAGAGAGAGAGAGAGAGAGTGGGCAGTAGGAGAGGGAGTGGGAGAGGGAGAGTGAAAGAGAGAGAGGGGGGATGTGGGTGTGTGTAAGAGAGAGAGACTAGGGGATGGAAGAGAGAGAGTAAAGGAGAGAGAGAGAGAGAGAGAGAGAGAGAGAGAGAGAGAGAGAGAGAGTATGGTATGGGAGAGAGAGAGTGAGAGAGAGTAGGTGGTGGGAGAGGGAGTGGGAGAGGGAGAGTGTGAGAGAGAGAGAGAGAGTAGGGGATGGGAGAGAGAGTGAGAGAGAGAGGGAAAGTAGGTGGTGGGAGAGGGAGAGTGTGTGAGAAAGAGAGAGAGAGAGAGAGAGTAGGGGATGGGAGAGAGAGTGAGAGAGAGTAGGGGATGGTAGAGAGAGTGTGAGATAGATTTGGTGGTGGGAGAGGGAGATAGATAGAGAGAGATAGTTGGGGATGGAAGAGGAGAGAGCAAGATAAAGTTGGGGATGGGAGAGGAGAGAGAGAGTCAGAGATTAGGGGATGGGAGAGGAGAGAGAGTGAGTGAGAGAGAGTAGGGGATGGGAGAGGAGAGAGAATGAGAGACAGTAGGAGATGGGAGCGGATTGAGAGAGTAAGGGAGAGTAGGGAGAGAGAGAGAGTAGGGGATGGGGGATGGTGGGATAGGGAGAGATTTTTCTTCACATAGTGTGTACACACTATAGGGCATACGTGCTTTATAGGGTGTATGCACTGTAGTGCATACACACTATATGAGAACACAAAAAAATGGTCATAATGCAAGTTTGGGTCCCTTCTGATCCATATTCTACCTTTTGTTTGTTGTGCATTCTGTAGTTCTGACAGAAGACATGGGTTTCAAGCTGTTGGAAGTTAGAAAACACTATTTGAATGCTTTTTCAATATTCTTTCATTCTATTTGAAGCTAGAAAACACCAAACTCAATCATCAAATACACTATTTGAAGGATTTTTGAATATTATTTCTATAGAAAAGGTTAGTGCAATCCTTTTTAAATATTCTTTGTTGTTATATAGAGAAAAATTTGATTATAATTTGACATGTTGTTTAATATATAGTAAATTCATTGAAATTTGTATGTTTGAATGAATTGTTATTTGAAAATGGTTAGAAATTTGACAAGTTGTTTAATATATATTGTGTTTCATTGAAATAATTGTAATTTGTATATGTATTTGAATGATTTGTAATTTATAAATTGTAAGTAATTCAGATGTTTGAAGAATTTGACATATAGAAATCATCATCATGCCAAGGAAGAAACAAAAAACTCAAACAATGGAAGAGAGGAAGAGAGATTTGGCAATTAAAAGAGATAAAATGAAACTACTACGTGAACAAAGAAAATTGCAAAGCAATAATGAAGAATTAACTTTTGAAAAGGAACAAGAACCATTAATACAAAGAAGAAAAGAGGAAGAATTGGAAAAACAAAGAGAATGAATGAGACTGTTACACTCAAGAAGATAATTGAATTGTGAAGCTACACCATCTTCCAATGTTGGAGATATATCATCATCTCATGTCGAAGAGACGCCAATTTGTAGATTCAACAATGTACACACTCCATCATGTCATGTTGAAGGCACAACATCAATATATCAAGTAGGTGATATTCCGTATATTGCATCTTACTTCCAAGGCACATCATCGTCAAATCAAGGTATGCAAAGCACTCAATTCCAAAAGGAATCAATCCCAAGAGTTCTACAACTCCTAATCCCCAATTCTTGACTCCAAACTTTGTTCACTAGGGATTCCTTAAATGTTCACTGTCCACCTGATCTCACATCCAATTGGTGATGAACTCACCCTTACTTTACTCTATTGAAATTTCCCCAAACACAAACTCAACTCCTTGCTCAGGCACATTACTCACTGCTACATACGGCATTCAACTCCATCATACCTTCACACTAATACTTAAAACTTGTCTTAATCTACATATGCTTGGTTATCACTTAATAATACAAGTTAGTTTTGTCATCCCATGAATATTAGGCCCTAAATTATTCATGGAATGAGTCCCATTCCTTAAACTCTTACTATAGCAATAGTAATAGACAAAGAAGACTTAATGTCCTACAGACTAGTGCGACACCAATTTTAATGAAAAGATAAACACATTTGAAATAGTGATGCTGAGTGAATAACTTTATTGATTCTTTGGCATATGAAAAAAATTTGAGTTAAGATTCTTAAGAATGAACAAACTTGCAAACACGAAGAGTTTTATTGCTACATTTCACCAATCTCACTATGTCTATACATACACCCGATTCTCATATATATAAAAGCTTCAAAATAGCTTCTCCAAACTATTTCAATGAACTCTCATCAGTTGGGTTGAAGTTGTAATGCTTTAAAACAATAAAAAATCCAACTTCCCTCTAAATCCTAAACTAGCCATTGGATTTTGAAAATTCAAAATTCCAACATACATTTTATTGAATTCTCTTAAACAAAAAGATCACTAACTTACTCATTTTGATCTTTTATGATTATTAAATTTTCCTGGACCCTAAACATTCCAATTTAAACCAAGGACTCTATTGGTACCCTTACAAAGAAAATTTTGTCCATTTAGGACTTCTAACAATTTCTATGATTTGCAGAATCAAAAAGCTATTATAGGCTTTAGTATTTCCCAATTAATTTGCCTTATCCTCTAATTATCTTATTGACCCTGATTGTGTATTTCATCCTCTGGATTTCCCTTGAAGTTCATGAAGGTCCTCATGATCTTTATGTTTGGGTTGAATGTTTGAGGTACTAATGCACCACAAAATTTCTTAGTTTCTAGGTTGTTTAGAACAATTTTATTTTAGGAAGTTTGGTTTGATTGTCTTTCTTTTCATAGTTTCTCAAAAAGTTGCTTGACAACTTTTGAAAAGCTTCTTAAAAAGTTGTCAAACTTTCAAAAACTCTTCCCCAAAGGGCTAGTTGGTTAAAACCAACCTTATAACCATTGGGGACAACCTATATTATCCCTTATAGGCAGGTGATAGGTATGATGTACTTATTTTGGCAAGAAATCAATAAAATAACCTATTTTTCCTTCAAAATTCCATGTTTTAGAGCATTGTATGGACTAGTATGAATTTTGGGACATGTGCTAGTAACCATAAGAGTTAGAGGGGTGATTTATCTTTCATTTTCACTTGGTTTCATGTTTTGATCCTTTGTAGTTTGCAAATTATTCAAGTTTTGCTAAAGGTGCCTAGAAATCAGTATTAAACCAAGGGTTTCACCTAGGGCCTTGTTGTTTTGGCACTTTCTACTATGGGAATTTGATGCCTCTTATTGGAATGAAAGCTCTATCAATGTAATTAATTATTTTGTAGGTTTTATAGATGCCCAAGAAAGGAATGAATTTTTCCCACCATACCCTATGTGTAGGGCTCCATACATGCACCTTTCAACATTTCACCATATAGTCACTGTAACTTTTTCTCTAGAGTGATCCAAGGTCTATAACTTTGGATTTAGATTTTTTTCACATGCCCCTAGATGTTCCAAAAAAAAAAAATTATATTGGCATGTGTGAAAGGGCACCTATAGTGTAACTATAGCCTAATGAGGCCTATGAACACTTTCCAAATGTTGTTATAGTAATGGCTTCTAGTCTCTTCCAGTGTGTGAGGTTTACATATGTTTTATATTTCCTAAAAGGGTGTTTGAATCTCACTTTAAACTAGGTATTCATGTGGGTTTTTCCATATTATGTTCAATTTATAGTTTGAAGGGCCACTAGCATTTTCAAAGGAAAACTGTTGTAAGTGTATATTAGTGTTGTTTGGACACAACATAACCACTTTATCTACTATATATAGACCTTAATAGGTCTAATGTATGTTTTTATTCCATTCCATGGTCATTGTTCTCTTTTCATTCATGTTTGGGCGTATGTTCCTAGTGTAGAGCACCAAGGCACTTAGTTTATATTTTGGTTATCATGTTCTTTTTACCTACTTAGGCTAGAATAAACAACCCTTGGATGAGAAGTCCATGGTTTTCAAAGAAAGACACCATTTTGTATGCTTAAGGCACTTTATGCAATTTATAAGAAAAAGTTGCCCATTAGGAAAATTTGGGATTTTTAATATTTTTGGTCAAGAAATCTTAGGATTAGTTGTTTTTAGTTGGTTTTAGGTATGTCGGAACCTTTTCCAAGTTCTAGAAATGGAATCAAGTGAAAAATGTAAAAATTTCACTTTTTGTTGAAAGTTGTAAAAGTTGTATATATATATATATACCTCATTTGTGAGCTCTAGAGGGCATTAATGTACATATTGGAAGAAGTTGCAAAGAAATAAATTTAGTTTTAGAGTCATTTTTACTATTCTTTGCATGCTACATGAAATGTACAGACTTTCAAACTGGACATGATGGATTTTTTAAATATATCTTTGGATCATCTTTAATTTTCTTCTTGTCTCATTATTCTATGTGTTTTCTAACTCAATTTATTGCATTCTTAGTGAAACTAGGTTTTTAGGACAACATTTTGGTGCACATAGCAAAAATGGGTCTCTAACTGCAATTTCCTTGGTTGAAATTTCATGGAAACTTAGAAAATGGTAGTTAGTAGGGTCCTTTTTAATATTCTAGTGTTTTAAGATTGGAGGATGTGTTTTGTGATTTTTCCAATCAAGCCCTAGGTCAAGTACCATTAAGGATTTGACCTCTTATAGTGTGTTGATTTGTGAATGGCAAGAGTTTGGGAATTGGTGAAGGGTTGAGCATTTGGAAATAAGTTATTTTAGTGTTGTTGAACCTTCTTGAGCATTGAGTTCATTTCCATGACCCTGTTTCCTACTGGTTACTTTTTAAATTAGTCATTTACTTGACTAGGACATGTTTGGGAACTGACAATCTCCATTTAAACTCAAGTCTCCATTTAAAGGTGGCAATGAGATTTTTGTTGTTCTATTAAGACCATTAAAATATATTTCGATGAGAAATTTGAGGGATCATGCCCACCTTGAGTATCCTACCTTCCCCAATTCTATAAATGCAAGGCCATTGATGAATGGGCATTTCTGATTGAAACATCTATGTTGCTAGAATGAAGTGCATGACTAGATTCTTTGCCCACTAATGAGCCAATTTGAGGCTTCACTTCACATTGCTCCGTGGAAAACTCTATAGCACTTGTTACTTCTCTATTTGAAAATTTTTTGTCTGTGTACATGTGCACTCTTTCCCAATAGTTGTAGGTTTTGTCTCTTCATCCTAAGTAATTGGCATACCCTAGATGACACTAAGATAACGATTTTTTTCTTAAATGTCCTTTTCTATTAGATTAATCTCTTTATTAAGCAGGTTTTCTATATTTCCCTTTGTATGTTTAATGCATGTAGTTGTAATTCCTCTGTATGAATGAGAAGGCATGAGGAGTGAGGCCAACTACTAGTCACTATATTAATAAGGTAGTTCTTGGCCATGCCACTGATGGGAATCATTTCAATCTTATTTTTAGAATCGGTACCTCATTTTTCTTGAAAGAATAATATATATTATTTTCAATGTCTTTGAAATATCTATAGCTAGCATCTAATTGATTATTTAGTGTCTTTCAATATTCATGGGAAACTAAGGTATTTGGATACCTAATAGGTCCTAGGAATCTTAATTAGTGTCCTAGAGTAGTCCTAGATGGACCCATTTGACCTAAATATGTAAAGAGAAAAAATTGCTCAAAAGTTGTAATGTTGCTTAAAAAATTTCTTGAACAACTTTTACAATTGAAGTTGTAATGTTTCTTACAAAATTTCTTGAACAACTTTTACAATTTTAGTTCTTGGCCATGCCACTAATGGGAATCATTTCAATGTTATTTTTAGAATTGGTACCTCATTTTTCTTGAAAGAATAATAAGTATTATTTTCAATGTCTTTGAAATATCTATAGCTAGCATCCAATTGATTATTTAGTTTCTTTCAATATTCATGGGGAACTAAGGTGTTTGGTTACCTAATAGGTCCTAGGAATCTTAATTAGGGTCCTAGAGTAGTCCTAGATGGATCCATTTGACCTAAATATGTAAAGAGCAAAAATTGCTCAAAAGTTGTAATGTTGCTTAAAAAAATTCTTGAACAACTTTTACAATTGAATTTTGGGAAGTTGTAACTATCCATGCTCAGGTGTATGAGCATAGGAAACATTTTTTTGAAGGTTAGAAGGTTTCCAGTCAAATTTGCATTTTTAAGCAACTTTTACAACTTTTGCAATTTTGCACAAAAAGTGTAACTAATGCAAAGTACACTAGATTTCACTTCTAGGACTTGGAAAGGGTTCCAAACTATTAAAAATAAACTAAAAACACCTAATCCTAGGCTATCTTGACCAAAAACTCAAAAAGACTCAATTTGGCCTAATTAGCAACTTTTGCTCATATCTTGCACAAAGTGGCCTAGGCATCCATATCTTGCTCATATATCTCTTGTCGTTCATTCTAGGATTGAAATATCTATTTTGTTAGCTCTAGGTGGTTGTGTAAACCCTAGCCTCAAGCTCATCCTATCCTATTAAGCACTCGAATGTTCTTGGGCATGCTGAACCAAAATGTCCCTAAGAGTTAGTAAATGCCATAGGGCAACGATCTTTGATGGGTTGTATCTCGGAGCTCATGTAAGGTATGGATGTGATTCTATGTGCTATAGGACCATATTATAGATATCTACAATAACCTCTCTTTCTTTTTGGATATTTTACTTCATTTTGATTTTGTGATGCCATCTCAGGTGATGCTGGAACTCATAGTGTTGGCCAATACAAAGTTACCAACTGCCAAATCTCTCTCATCATTCATCATGAGATTGAACTATCTATTTCATTAGCTCTAGCTAGCTAGGTAAATCCTAGCCCCAAGCTCATCACATCTTGTTAAGAGCTCAAACATTATTGGGCACATTGAACCAAAACGTCCCTAAGAGTCACTAAATGCCACAGGGCAATGATCTTTAATGAGGCATATCTTAGAGCTTGTGTGAGATATGGATGTGATTCTAGGTGCTACAAGATTGTTTTGTAGAGACCCATAATAAAATCTTTCACTTTTTGGAGATCTTACTCCATTTTGATTTTTTGAGGCCATCTCAGGTGATGCTAAAACTCGTAGTGTTGGCTAGTACAAAGTTGCAAACTACCAAATCTCCTTCACCATTCGTCATGGGATCAAACTGTATTTTTTTAGCTTCGAGTGGCTAGGTAAACCTTGGCCCCAAGTTCATCCCATATTATTGAGCACTCAATTGTTCTCAAGCATGTTGAACTAAAACAAACCTAAGAGTCACTAAATGCCATAGGGAAATGATCTTTGATGGGGTATATCTCAGAGCTCATGCAAGGTATGGATTCAATTCTAGGTGCTATAGGACCATGTTGTAGAGACCTACAATAATCTCTCTCTTTTTGGAGATCTTACTCCATTTCAATTTTGTGATGCCATCTCGGGTGATGCTAAAACTTGTAGTATTAGCCAATACAAAGTTGTCAACTGTCAAATCTCCCTCACCATTTTTTGTGGGATCAAACTATCTATTTTTTTAGCTATAGGTGGCTAGGTAAACCCTAGTCCCAAGCTCGTCCCATCCCATTAAGCAATCAAACATTCTTAGGCATGCTGAACTAAAACATCACTAAGAGTCACTAAATGCCATAGGGCAGCAATCATTGACGGGGCATATCTCAGAGCTTGTGCAAGGTATGGATGCAATTCTAGGTGCTATAGGACCATGTGGTGGAAGCTACAATAACCTCTCTCACTTTTTGGATATCTTACTCAATTTTGGTTTTATGATGCCATCTCGAGTGATGTTGAAACTCATAGTGTTGCCCAGTATAAAATTTCCAATTGCCAAATCTTCCTCACCGTTCGTCATGGGATCAAACTATCTATTTTGTTAGCTCTAGGTGGCTGGGTAAACCCTAGCCCTGAGTTCATCCCATCCTGTTGAGTGCTCAAACATTCTTGGGCATGCCAAATAGAAATGTCCCTAAGAGTCACTAAATGGGATAGGGCAACAATATTTGACAAGGCATGTCTCAGAGCTTGTGGGAGGTATGGATGTGATTCTAGGTGCTATATGAATGTATTGTAGAGACCTATAATAACCTCTCTCAATTTTTGGAGATCTTACTCATTTTTTATTTTATTATGCCATCTCAAGTGATGCTGAAACTCATAGTTTTGGCTAGTACAAAGTTGCCAACTACCAAATCTCTTTCACTGTTCATCATGGGATCAAACTATCTATTCCATTAGCTCCAAGTTTTTGGGTGAACCTTGGCCCCAATCTCATTCCATCTTGTTGAGCACCTAAACATTCTCATCCATGCTGACCTGAAATGTCCCTAAGAGTAACTAAATGCCATAGGGCAACGATCTTTGACAAGGCATATCTTAGAACTCGTGTGAGGTATGAATGTAGATCTATTTGCTAAATGACCATGTTGCAGAGAACTACAATAACCTCTCTCACTTTAATTTGGATATCTTACTCCATTTTAATTTTGTGATGCCATCTCAGGTGATGTTGAAACTCATAGTGTTGGCTAGTACAAAGTTTCCAACTTCCAAGTCTCCCTCACCATTCATTGTGGGATCAAACTATTTATTTCATTAGCTCTGAGTTGTAGGTAAACCTTGGCCCCAAGCTCATCCCATCCTATTAAGCACTCAAACATTCTCAAGCACGCTGAACCAAAACATCCCTAAGAGTCACTAAATGCCATAGGGAAGCAATCTTTTTTGGAGCATATCTTAGAGCTTGTACAAGGTATGGATGCAATTTTAGGTGCTATAAGACTATGTTGTAGAGACCTACAACAACATCTCTCACTTTTTGGAGATCTTACTCCATTTTTATTTTGTGAGGCCATCTTGGGTGATGTTGAAACTCATAGTGTTGGCTAGTACAATGTTTCCAACTACCAAATCTCCCTTACCGTTTGTTGTGGGATCAAACTATCTATTCCATTAGCTTTGGGTGGCCATGTAAAACGTTCTCAGGCTCACCAAAATGAAATGTCCCTAAGAGTCACTAAATACCATAGGGAAGCAATCTTTGATGGGGAATATCTTGGAGTTCATTTGAGGTATGGATGTGACTCTAGGTGCTATATGACTGTGTTGCATAGACCTACAATAACCCCTGCCACTTTTTGGAGATCTTACTCCATTTTGATTTTGTGACACCATCTAGGTGATGCTAAAACTCATAGTGTTGGTCAGTACAAAGTTATCAACTATCAAATCTCCCTCACCATTTTTTGTGGGATCAAACTATCTATTCTGTTAGCTTTGATGGTTGGCTTGGCCCGAAGCTTTTCCTATCTCATTAAGTGCTTGAACGTTCCAGGGTGCACTAAACTAAAACATCCCTAAGAGTCACTAAATGACATAGGGAAATCATCTTTGATGGGGCATATATCAGAGCTCATGCAAGATATGGATGCGATTCTAGGTGCTATAGGACCATGTTGTAAAGAGCTACAATAACCTCTCTCACTTTTTTGTGATCTTACTCCATTTTGATTTTTTGATGCCATTTCAAGTGATGCTGAAACTTGTAGTGTTGGCCAGTACAAAGTTGACAACTACCAAATCTCTCTCACCTTTCATTATGGGATTGAACTATATATTATGTTAGCTCTAGGTGGCTAGGTAAAAACTAGCCCCAAGGTCCTGCAATCTCGTTGAGCGCTTGAACATTCTTGGGCACACCAAACTAAATCATGCCTAAGAGTCACTAAATGCCATAGGGTAGTGATCTTTGACTGTGGCAATTGGATATGTCATCTCATCCAATGATGGAGACTCGTGATAGAAGGTAAAGGGGTAATCATACACATAATTTTGAACATGTTATTTTTTTATGGTAATAAGATAATCCTTGTTTGTAAGGTCAAGGAACTTGAGATCACCTATAAATCCAAGTTTCCTTAGTCCTAACAATTTTACTTTTTTTGTTTTTTTTGTTAATAAGTTGACTTAATAAGTGTTTTGCGAGTCATTACACCTTATATAGCTATATGTTATCACTGAATGGAGTTAGTGGAAGATGTTAATTATCTTCTTGTTTGTCTTAATAGTCATTTCATTGGTTTGAAATATAACCACTTCCATTTGTGAAGAGCTGTCTGAAAATTAGCAAATTACATGTTGTTGCAAAGAAAATACAGTCATAGGATGTTGGAAGATTGTTTTCACTCATAGGATATTGAAGAATCTCTTAGAAAGATGGAATAGATGATAGACTAAAGTTTGTGAGATAGATATTAGGTGTTCTTCGAAGTTTCTAAGATGTTAGTTTGAAGTAGGAAGTTGATTATGATCCATTTCTCAAATTTTCTCATTTTTTCCTTATTGCTTCCCAAGTCTTGAATAGGGAAAGTGATCAACTAGTCTTGTGACACTGGGGAGAATTTTGTTCAATATTGTAACCAAGTTGTAAAATGTCTTTGAAGACACTTACAAAGGTGGGAAAGGTAGTTTTCCTTAAAAGTGTTCTTGTTGGGAATCCACTAGCTTTTGGTGTGAGCACTCTACATCATTTTGGATGCAATTTATATTAAAATGAAATACATGAAATGTACTTAAAACATAAACAATAAAAATAAGATATATATTATGATACCCAATAATATCATACATGAACAAACATATAATATATTATGATAACCAGTAATGTCATACATGAACAAACATATAATATATTATGATAACCAATAATGTCATACATGAATGAACATATAATATATTATGATAAACAATAATGTCATGTACATGAACAAACATATAATATAAAATGATAACCACTAGTGTCATACATGAACAAACATATCATATATTAACCAATAATGTCATAAGTATAATAATGTCATGCATGAAATATATGTCATACATCAAATATAAAATGTCATATATACATCAATTGTATATCAAATATGTCCATTGACATAAAATCCAACATATATGTCCACTAATGCCTATACAGTGTGTCTACAAACTATATCTTCTCCTTCCCATAAAGGGAAGGAAAAAAAATTCCTAGAGGTCTTTGGTCATCGTGTGGAGGGAGATGATGGGGATGATGGGGTCTTCCTCACATGCTCACTCATCCTCTTGTTTAGGCTCTTTTCTAACTCAAGCTAATACAAAAAAAGTAGATATGAATCAATAATTATTATATATTGAAATCAAATATATGTACACATAAAATTAATTATTTTCTTACCACCATCAAATAGTCACTCTATACGTCCACCTCAAAGGCTCGCGGATGATCGGGTGTAACAAGGCCCTACAACAATTCAATCAATATAATCACTTATAAATAACATTAGAAATTTTGATAGTAAATATTATAAAAAACAACTAAAATCAAAAAAAAAATTTCATACCTTAGTAAATGGCTCTAAACTAGCCATTGCTATAGCAACTCCATGATTGATGGACTGCCAAAGATGAGGGGGAGTCTCAGATGTCAAGTGTTGCATGTCATACAATACAAGTTACATGTAACATAAAACATGAAACAAATATAATCAAATGAGTTAAATTAACATGAAACAAATGTACCTCTATGAATCTCATATCACACCTAGGCTCAGAGTCCCTAGTGAATGTCGATGGTCCAATAGAGAAGTAATGCACATGCATAAATGTTTTTTTTTGTCAATATTTCATATGATTACTTAATAAATATATGTATTAATTTAAATGATTGAATCAATACATACCTTTGGACTCGTCGATACGAAAAAAAATGGGGTTGAGGGATCTCTACTAGGGCTACTGACACTCTTACCCTAAATTTTGAACAATGCCAATACATGCTACTTAATTAGTCATTCATTATACATACGAAATGTGATCAAATTAGTTTATTATAATTATAGTTTACCTATGCATCAATGCCAAATGTCTAACTTAGGAATTGATTAGTGACTAGACCATCATCCATACTATCTCTAACATGACTGCCAAATGTGCATAAGGATCCACATGATGTACACATGTGACCACGATGCACAGAAGGCTTCTCCTCAACTAATGAACTAATTCAATGAATGAGGATCTACATCAAAGAATTAATAGTCCCTAGAGTGATGGTCTCTACATGTTCCTTCACAACTGAAGGAATAATAACATGCTCACCCTATGGCTTGATAATAGGTGCCCTAACTACATTAGGGTCATGACGTACCCCTAGCCTCTCAACTGATGACCCCCACCTCTGCCCTGAGATTCTAATATATCAAAATAATTGGTGATCTCCACAAAGACAAATTCACAATACAATTTCTTTAATAAATACATTGAAACCTCATGATTATTGCAGGAAGGGGCATCAAAGACCATCCACCATCTATCCAAAAAGTTATTTCTAATACCATCATGTACGCACCAATGGATGGGGAACCTTTTAATTGTCTCTCTAACAATATTTTGTTCACCGAGCTTTTTAAACAATGCACAAATGCTATTTTTTGCTTCTTCTTTTTTACATCTTGCTATGATAATTTGTTTGCATAATATCTTCTTTTTTCACACCAAATATCCAACTTACCAATAACAAAAGCTACATGGGTTATAATGGAGTCAAGGGAGGATGCCAATTATGCTCTCATCAGAGTGGTTTGTCCACGAGCTTTCAACCTAGCAATGAGTGCTTTTAATTAATTTTTCCCTCTATCTATTTCATTCATAATGTTGTCTTGGGTGCTAGGAGGTCTTCCAATTGATGCAAATTGTGAAATTTCTTGCTCTTGTTGTGGAGGGTTTTGATTTTTGTCTTATGGAGGGTTTTGATTAGGATCTTATGGATAGTTTTCATTTTAATTTTGTTGATCTAACTGGGGATTTGGTTGTTAATTATTTATATTTCCTTATAAAAAAACCAATTTTAATCTAAATAAATAAATAAAATTAAAGAAAATTTGAAAAAACCTACAAAACAATGCAAAAACATATAAAACAATGAAAAAACAAATAAAACAATGCAAAAACAAGAGTAGAAAACATACTACGCAATCCTCATCTTGAACTTTGGTGATGAGGAGGCATTTTGAGGAGGCAGGTGACAAAAATATTTGACTTTTTCAATCCACATGTGCACTATTTGTGAGAAATGGAAAACCAAATGCAATGTTAAAATGGGTCGCGGGTTTGCAGCCCATTTATAAAAAAAATTGCATACTACAGCATGTACATGCTTTGCAAATTTTTTAAAAAGAATTAGGTGTCATGTTTTTGGCACCACAACTTGGTGCACTTATCCTATGCTTTAATGATCCTTTGTGGCTCTATCATCAACCTTTAATAACCTCCTAGCTACCATATCCTTAGTGTTTTTGTTTGGCTTGTATTCTTCTTCAAAAGATAATTGGTCTCTTTTAAGATCTTCAAAATTATAATCATCTCCTCCCAATTCTAATACTCACTATATAAGTTCTTCTTTCTATGAAATGCTACTTTTGCCTACATTTTTCGAAGTCAAATACTCAGATTAGCTTCTCTAAAAGCATTTCTAGATTTTTCTTTTCATCCCCGCTTAATGCCACTACTTCATTGTCTTCATTCTCCTCTAGATCCTTATTCAAAAAATCCTAAAAGTCTTGTACTGGGATGTCTTTTGACCTATTTCTTCCAGAATTACTTTCTCTGGGTTTTTTTTTAGGAGAATATTTCCTTGTGGGGAGAGTCTGCTAGAACTTGGTTAGCCACTTCAAAGTCTTCTTGTCAGATATTTTGGTAACCAATGAAGGTCCTTTAGGCTACTACATTAGTGCCTTCAATCTATCCTCTATATGTTTAATCTTTCCATTAGCTAAATCTACACCATATAAGAGTGAGTTTTCCAACTCTTCTATATTGCTAAGTGGATTGACAAAAATATTAATATCCTCAATGCTAGATTCTAATGCCAAAATAGCTTGTTCTTCATTTAACTTTGTGTTAGTGAACAGATTGTCCTTTGAAGAAATGCATGCAAATCTGACCCCCAATGCCCAAATGAAAGGCCAAACTATCACCAATAGTTGGATAGGTTATCGTCGGAATGTCAACCTTCCTTTGAATTGTATTGGGTACAACTCCCCATATAAGATGTTCAATGAATCAAATGTGGATGCTTTCACTAGAAAGCATAAAAGGATATCAAACATCTACCCATAAATATAGTGTAGATGCAAAAAATCTATATTGCTACATGGAAAGAAAGTAAAGAACAACAAGTGACACAAAGTTCATTTATTGAACACTACATTGTGTAATGAAAATGACACTATGTTTTCAATCTTCTTGAGGGAATTAAAATCAGAGCTTTGAAGGATGACATAATAAAGAAACAATGATGTCAGACTGTAATTTCAAAGAAAATTGAAAATGAATCAAAGTTCGTAATTAGTGGAAGGAAAAATACATTATAATCAATGTCTAATGTGTTTAACCTCTAGTCTCCCTTCCCTGACTATAAAATATCACAAGGACTCTTTTACATATTACAATCTAACCATTATTCAAAGAAAATAGAAATGTTTTTCACAATATTACATCAAACACCAAAATTTTATCTTCACCTAAGACACACAGTTCTGAAAAGAAAGAAAATCTGCCCATGCTCTGTCTCTCACTGTCTCTCAAGAAAATGAAACAATTTTTGTAGCATCTCCTCACATCTTGGAGCACACAGTATACAATCTGGAAGAGAGAAAAATGGAATCCCCTAAATTCACTTGCTGTTGCATATTTATTGTCTTTCCACTTCGCGTACAAACTTTTCAGTTTCCTCAACTAAATCTTGAAAAACATTATGATTTCTCCTTTCTTCTTCTTTTTTTCTCTCATTTATGTTTTGATAATCTTATAAAACATTGATGTAAATGTTTTATAAGAATAATTTGACATATCAAATGAGACTTGGACACGTGGCACATTATTACATTATTTCAATATAAAAAATTCTTGATGCTGGGCAGATTTAAAATAACTCTGTCAACAAAAATAGGTCTCGGTACGGGAGACAACTAATCATCCCACTATTGGATCTTGCTGCATTTTGGATATGTTATCTGACTCCTAGTTCTCCACATTCTCACCAAGGTGATTTTGAAAATAATGTCTGAGTCAAAATTTATGGGTCACCCTTTGAGGGTCTATATGACTGTCACAAAATATGACTTGCTAAATTAAAATTCCCAGCCACTGATCATTTGACACCATTTTGAACATGTGTCCCTGTTAATAACATTATTTTGCTACAATAACTCTTGTTGCCCAATCAATCTTATAGCATTTTGGAAATCACTTTGGATGTACATGAGCCCATAAATATGACTCGAGCATCGACTTTGTGGCCTAAACTCAAATCTGTGCACTCGTGCTTTTCATAATGTAGCCACTGCTGATGAAGGTAGATATCGGGTATCCATGCTTGAAACAAATGATTTTGTGCATCTTGTCAAACAAACCTATGAGTGATCGTGACTTCTAATGATAGAATGTCATATTCTTTCCTTACCGCCCAAACTTGAACTCACTCAAGCTGAATAAAATGCTTCATTATGATTGTACCTAATCTACTGATGCTTTGTCTTTGCCATGAAAATTTCAATGAGAAGACCATGTGCATCCCTGGACATGGTTGAATCACCTCCAAATTATGGCTTGGTTTGATCTTTTCAAACTCTTTGAATATAGCACTGACATGATTATCTATTATAGAAGGAGATGAAAACACCGGCAAGATATAGAATGTTTCCTTCATCAAACTTGTATCAAGCTTTTATGAGAATTCTACATGGAATGAGAGATGTTTTCTTTACAACTCGGTTACTGTTCCTTTAAACTTTTGTCAAGTGAAAATTTGGATTGTTGTGACTTACTCAACAAAAACATGAAGCATTACTTTGAAAATGAAGAGTATTCACATATGAGAAGAAAATCGGGCTTGGCATTTCATCATATCCAATATTGCAGCTTGATTAAATGATCCTTATACCTTTGCTCTGAATCATTGCCGCTGACAATTTTGAGCCTGAGCCTTGATTCTGAATCTACGTGTTGAACTACTATACCATTGAACTACTTTGAACCTTAGTTCAAAGTGGTTCAAAAACTCTGCACCTCGCATCTTCTAAAATTGTTGGGTTAACTGAAATTGAATCATGAACAGGGACTAAATTTTGAACCTTTTCGAATTAACCGATCTACATTTTCAAAATCATTTGAACTATCAAACTGCTTTGAACTACTTCGAACTTTAGTTTGAAGTGGTGAACTTGAAATTTTAAAACTGTGATCATATTGGGTGCTAATAGGGGCTCTAACTATGGGACTGATTTTGATACAAAATCAGAGAACTCCAGCAATCTCTAGGAAAAGAATAGTGCCTTAACATTGGGTAGATAGAGTCAGCAAGAAAAGAAGATTGGGAGCTACTTGCAAAAAGGGCAGAGGGGAGCAGGCCAAAACCAACAACACACACCTAAACAACAAGCAAGCACGAGGCTTGCACATTATTTAGACTACACTACACACAACAAAAACTTATTTACAATATTTACAAAGGTAGGAAAAGAACTTACCATAGGAACCAGAAACAAGAAAAAGTCATGCAAATCCATTTACCGGCTGGGAGAAGTAGCATCCTTTTCAGAGCAACAAGTCATGTCTCATTTGAGCAACACCAAACCAGTATATACAGGCAACATCCTCAATGCAAACTGCATGCTGAAAGCATATATCAATATGCTAGCCAAACATTCCTTCCCAAAAAACCACAATTCATCATAGCATTCCTTTTCACTTGAGAATTGATCTTCCACACTCATCAGATAGGATTTCATTTCAAATTGAAAAGGAAAGACTATTTAAGTTTCTTCAAGAAAAGATGCATGATATCCAAAAATGTCATCATTAATACTCACCTTTTGCATGTGGCTCCTAATATCATGATCAATTTCCAGGCAGAAAGATGCCTCCCCTAACATGAGATCAAGTCCCGAATGTACAACATCTCCACTTCTTCCAAGAAACAAACTATCATCAAGCATGCAGTGTATGATGTCTTCTTTCTTTTCAAAGGTATCATTACATTTTTCAAAATTACTTCTACAATCCAGATCAGAGAAACCATGCATAGAAGACTGAAAAATAGATTCATTTACCAATGTTTCATTTTCAACTTGATTTGGATGAATACCTAAATCAGCCTGAGAGGAAAAATTTTACTTGAGTGATGATAGAAATTTCTGCATAATATCTTCTTCCTCATTGAAAAAGGTGTTTTTCAGCATTTCAGTTGAGTCATCAAGTTTTTCTAAAATAATTTCATCATGAGAAGCTCTAGCCTAGGGCATCTTTATCTCATCATAAACATCACTTTCATTTTTAGAGTGACAAGGTTCTTCAATGGGCTGACCACCATTTTCACAATCGAACATATCACTTTCAACCTTCTCATTAAAAACAAAAGATTCAACTTTTGGTAACACATCATTAGTAGTTTTTACACAAATAGGAACTTTCTCAACAAGCTAATCATCATTTTCTACATAACCACTAATATTATGGCATGTTCTAGTAGAGTAAAATTTTTCATTAAACACAAAATCTGCCTTTACAGGAATACTTGCTTCACTTGGTGGAAGTAAAGCATCATTGTTGTGCACACCAAGCATCCCATCTGCTTCTTGATTTATCAAATCATCATGGTGTTCAACCTCATTACCACAATCTGAATTTTTTATAGCAAGGTCATCTTTTTTGATAACTAATCTTTCTTGTTGTTGTTTTACTACATAGGCATGGTAATATTTCCGTTCCATCTCAACATTCACATTGTATAACAAATCTTTAGAGTTAGACAAATCATTATCATCAGCATATGTCATCTTATTATCAGCACAAGATTTAGGTGGAGAATATGATATTGCTTCATTATCACAAATGACAGATTCTTTAATTGGTTGATTAAAAATTTTAGAATGTAAAGAATCATCAATACTCATTCTTTCAGTGAGACTAAACTTTTGAATACCATTCTGAAAATCTTTATCATCTAGACCATTTGAAACTAGATAACATTTCATACCTATGGATTTGAGAGATCAAGCTTCTGGGCTAAAGAAAGAATGTAGTAAAACCTTGTTACCTAAATTTAGGAGCTCTTTAGCATTGCTTTGCTCCTCCTCATTATTTTCAATATGTGCACAGCAGAATCCTAACATCTTTAAAGCACCATGTTCAACCAGCAAGGGTTTTTTAAAGTCTCCATCATTAAAAACTATCAAATTCTGAAAATGAGCAACCTTGGGAGTAGGTTTGGCTTCTTCTAAAACATGCTTCATTTTTGTAGCTTCTTCATCAATGTACTATTGCTATCCACAAAGGTACTCTTTCGTTGGGAGAGTCTTTATAGATTTCATACCACTAAGAATTAAGGCATCATCTAAGCTGATTGCTTCTTTTTGCACATTTACCAAATTTTGAATTCCAAGGTGTTGTAACCAAAACTTGACTTTGACATCCATAGCAGAAATAAAGAAGCATACCTAATTTCTCTCATTTGGTTCATCGGCTAGAGGAATTTTACCAAAAGTCTGATTAAATCTATCAATGAACTCCCTTATAGATTCATCTTCTTTCATCTAAATTTGAAAAAGGTTTACCAATAATTTATGGGAATTGATTGTGGGCTGAAATCTCTCAAGGAATCTTTCCTCAAGATCATCCCAAGTTGTAATACATCCACCTTGCAAATATTGAAACCATTCCATAGCTTATCCTATGAGACTTTGAACAAATAACCTGACAAACACATCTTCTTCTTGCACACCAAGAATCTCGCATGCAATAGTAACCGCTTTGATGTGATCAACCGGATCTTGTGTTCTGTCTCCATGAAACTTGGGAAGGTATTCCCATGACCTTTTTGGTAAGGTTGAATACTGAGCCAAGGAAAATGGTCTGATTTGAGCCCCCCATGGTTGGGTTGTAACTACTACCATAATACAAGCTAAAACTCAAAAATCAAAGATTCAACGAGTCTATAATGTAGAGTCGCCAATCTCTTGCATGCGGAGATAACCATAAAATTGAGGAAACAAATGTTAGGCAATGATCTTCATTTTCTTTCCCCAGCGGAGTTGCCAAAAATCTATTAGTGAACATATTGTCCTTTGAAGAAATGCATGCAAATCTAACCCCAAATGCCCAAGTGAAAGGACAAACTATCACCAACAGTTGGATAGGTTATCATGGGAATGACAACCTTCCTCTGAATTTTATCGGGTACACCTCCCTGTATAAGATATTCAATGAATCAAATGTGGATGCTTTTACCAAAAATCATAAAAGGATATCAAACATCTACCCGTAAATACAGCGTAGATGCAAAAAATCTATATTACTGCATGGAAAGAAAGTACAGAACAACAAGTTACACAAAGTTCATTTGTTGAACACTGCATTGTGTAATGAAAATGACACTATGTTTTCCATCTTCTTGAGGGAATTAAAATTAGAGCTTTGAAGGATGACATAATAAAGAAACAATGATGTCAGACTGTAATTTCAAAGAAAACTAAAAATGACTCAAAGTTTGTAATCAGTGGAAGGAAAAATACATTATAATCAAAGTCTAATGTGTTTAACCTCCATTCTCCCTTCCCCGACTGTAAAAGATCACAAGGACTCTTTTACACATTACAATCTAACCATTATTCAAAGAAAATAGAAATTTTTTTCACAATATTACATCAAACACCAAAATTTTAGCATCTCAGACACACAGTTCTGAAAAGAAAGAAAATCTGCCCATGCTTTGTCTCTCACTGTCTTTGAAGAAAATGAAACAATTTTTGCAGCATCTCCTCCCGTCCTGGAGCACACAGTCTACAATCTGGAAGAGAGGAAAATGGAATCCCCTGAATTCACTTGCTGTTGCATATTTATTGTCTTTCCACTTCCCGTACAAAGTTTGAAAAACTTTATGATTTCCCTTTTCTTCTTCTTCTTTTCTCTCATTTATGTTTTGATAATATTATAAAACATTGATGTAAACTTTTTATAAGAATAATTTGACATATCAAATGAGACTTGGACACGTGGCACATTATTACATTATTTCAATATAAAAAATTCTTGATGCTAGGTGGATTTAAAATAACTCTGTCAGCAAACATAAGTCTTGGTACGGGAGGCATAACTAATTATCCCATTGTTGGATCTTGCTGAATTTTGGAAATGTTATCAGAATCCTAATCCTCCACATTCTCACCAAGGCGATTTTTAAAATATTGAATGATTCAAAAGTTACGGGTCACTCTTTGAGGGTCTATATGACTGTCAAAAAATCCAACTTGCTAAATTAAAATTCCCAGCCACTGATCATTGGACACCATTTTGAACATGTCTCCCTATTAATAGCATTATTTTTCTGTAATAACTCTTGTTTCCCAATCAATCTTATAGCATTTTGGAAATCACTTTGGATGTACATGAGCCCATAAATATGACCCAGGTATTGACTTTGTGGCCTAAACTCAAATCTATGCACTCGTGCTTTTCATAATGTAGTCGTTGCCAATGAAGGTAGATATGGGGTATCCATGCCTGAAACAAATGATTTTGCGCATCTTGTCAAAAAAACCTATGAGTAATCATGACTTCTACTGATAGAATGTCATATTCTTTCCTTACTGCCCAAACTTGAACTCACTCAGGCTGAATAAAATGCTTCATTATGATTGTACCTAATATACTGGTGCTCTGTATTTACCATGAACATTTCAATGACCAGACTATGTGCATCCCTGGACATGGTTGAATCACCTCCAAATTATGGCTTGGTTTGATCTTTTCAAACTCTTTGAATATAGCACTAACATGATTATCTATTATAGAAGTAAATGAAAACACCGACAAGATATAGAATGTTTCCTTCATCAGACTTGTATCAAGCTTTTATGAGAATGCTAGATGGAATGAGAGATTTTTTCTTTACAACTTGGTTATTGTTCCTTTAAAATTTTTTCAAGTGAAAATGTGGATTGCCATGACTTTCTCAACAAAAACATGAAGCATTACTTTGAAAATGCAGAGTATTCACATATGAGAAGAAAATCAGGCTTGGCATTTGATCATATCCAATATTGCAGCTTGATTAAATGATCCTTATACCTCTACTTTGAATCATTGGCACTGACAATTTTGAGCCTGA
The DNA here is from genome assembly GCA_028749045.1 of Cupressus sempervirens. NCBI lineage: Eukaryota > Viridiplantae > Streptophyta > Pinopsida > Cupressales > Cupressaceae > Cupressus > Cupressus sempervirens. The sequence continues at coordinate 307,215,207 of CM053785.1, read as the reverse complement.
GCCTTGATTCTGAATCTGCATGTTGAACTACTAAACCATTAAACCACTTTGAACTACTTTGAACCTCAATTTGAAGTGGTTCAAAAACTCTGCACCTTGCATCTTTTGAAATTGTTGGGTTAACTAAAACTTAATCATGAATAGGAACTAAATTTTAAATCTTTTCAAACTAACCGATCTGCATTATCAAAATCATTTGAACTGTCGAACCACTTTGAACTACTTTGAACTTCAGTTCGAAGTGGTTCAAAAATTCTAAACTTGAAATTTTAAAATCATGATCATATTGGGTGCTAACACTTTGTTGGGCCTTTTCTTTCCTTGTCTTTCTTTTCTTTCCTTTTAGGTTTTTTACTACATACTATTATGCTCTACCTTCTAGTGTTACCCCCATTTTGGATGTTTCATTTATTGCTTTATTGGCACTTTTGTTGATCTACTTATCCAATTTGGAGGGATTCTCCAACTTGAGGTTAAGGTCTTCCTATTCCAGCATGTCTGATAATTCAATTTGTCTTTGCTCTTATTTGTGCTTGGAGATTTATGCATATTTATAAATTGAAGACTTCCTTTTCTATTCTCGTGTGATGCTATGATTTATTCCTTTTGATATAACTTAACTTGGAGCATTAGGCTATTGTCATTTTTTGATTAGTCTAGTTTGAGTTTTCTACCATTCCATTTCCTAAATTATCCCTTGTGACTATTAAAAAATTTCCTTGGATGTGTGCTCCTTTTGCTTCATTCTTTGATGCCTTATTCTAATCATGGGGAAGGAGGCATCAAGATCTGATGAAGCTTGTTGAATTCTCAAGGAGATATTTCGCTTATCATCTAGACTGACTATTTCTAAAACTTTTCCTTCACACCTCTAAATATTTAGTTTTTAGATCGATCTATTGGTGATAAATTTGATTGGTTTGAGATTCATATCTTTTACCTTGCATTTAAATAGGAATTTTATGTTGTTGCAATACTCAAAGGAGGCATCTAATCCAATCAAGTCTCCCATTGAGTTTCCTATTCTTTTAATAATGTCTATCTATTTTAGCTCTAGAGGGATAGGGTTTATGGAGGACCAAGTTGGGATTAAGAAATTTAAGTTATCTTCCTTACAATTTGGTGACCATTCAAAAAAATTGACTGCATGACCTTTGAAAAAACAATCAGAAGCATATAAAAAGTCTTTTTTCACAAACTCATTACTACAATGGCTGTAGATTAATCTATTAGTATGGTGAGAAATACTTACCTGAAAGTGACAAAAGTCCTCTAGCCAATCAAATTAGGTTATGTAACTCTACTCTTGGACCATTCTAGAAAGAAAATAGTTCAACCTTTTGGCATTCCTGCCAATGATCTTCACTATCTTGGTCACTAATAATGAGGATCTTTTCTTCATAATCTGATGATGAATGGTTGTGGGGTTGAGGGGATAAAGTATCAAGATGAAAAAGGGGGTGAGGGTTCAGCGACCTATAGTCGAGAGGAATATAAGACTTTGAACTAAATGGGGCTAGGGTAGATCCAAAGGAAACATCATTCCTGACTTGCTTCTGATTACGATTTGAGGGGACTATGGAGGGTTTAATGGAAAAACTTAGCTATTGGGCATAAATAGGATTTAGGTTAGAACTTGCATATTTGATAAGGTTATAGAAAAATATTTGCTTATCTAAACTAAGAGTGGAATGGATAAGAGGTCAAACTCTACCTAAGTGTTGATGACAGAGGGGGTCAAAATGGTTGTCGTAAGTATTCTTTGGGGATGAAATCCTCAAACTCCTTGAGCTATTGGATTGGTTTATTTCCACATTAGCTACCAATTTGGAGATTTTTCTTTGAATATCAAGTGCCTATGGATCATGCAAGCCATCTAGAGTGGTAAAATAGTTCGAAGTATTTACTGCAAAGTTTAGATTCGTTTGTAGATTATCAAGTGATGGTCCCAAAGCATATTTGATTTTGAAAATGGTGTTTTTAACTAGTTTGTTAGCTGGTAGAGACTTGGAGAAAGTCTTCAAAAAACTTATCTTTTTAGGGTGAATATGCTTGCAATTGTGTTGTAAATCTACTTTCGAATAAAATGCCTTCGCATATTTCACTTTTTCGCTTTTTGTTTTGCTTGCCATATTTTTCTATGTTAACTTATATTATGTTATTTAATAATACATTTATATTTTATGATACATAACTAATAATTTGACTATTCATCTATCTTTTTATCTATCAATAAACTTTTCTATAACAATACATGCTAAAGGCAAGTGCATGCCACTACATGACACTTGTTTATAATAATATAGTTTGTCCTAGACAATATACTATTTATGAGTAGTTAATTAATTTCCTATTTTTGCATCATTTAAAAACAATTATTTAGCATAAATTTTATATTATATAAATTGGTTTTCTCATGATTGATTTGATTTGATCTTAGATGAACTCAACATTAAAAAAAATTCAACCATATCATAAATAAATTTGGGAAACATTTCTAATATGATCTTTATCAAAAATTTATTTATTCTAATAAAAAAAATTAAACTATTTTGTAAGATACTTATTTTCAAATTAACTAAATATTTATTTGATGTATTAGAATCCATAAATTTATTTTCTTGTTCCAAATTTCTATAAAATTAAGATATAATATTATAATAAAAGTATTAACTTTACTATTTATAATTTCTAATTAATGAAAAAAATATGATGACAAGTACATGTTACCAAATAGCACTTGTTTTATTTAGAAACTATTCCTTATATTTAACACTTCTTTTTTAAAAAGCTTTCTCTTATCATTATTTTAAAATCTAGATTAAAAAAATAATCTATTCATAATCAATATTTAATAAAAATTATTTCTTTAATCTATTTAGAAAATAAATAATTGTTGAAATAAAATAAAAATTACAAATAATAAATTTAAGCAACTCATAATTTTAAAGTTTTAGATTTGGTACATTTTATTATAAATTTGATCATTGGCTATTTTCATAAGCTTGATTTTGTTAAAACTCTTGGGAAGATTTGGAAAACTTGACAAACTTTTATTTCTTTAGAGCTCTTATTTATATTTATATCAATTGATTCTATTTTACAAGCAAAGTGAGTTTAACAATGGGGGAAGCTCCAAATATGGACTAGTGTGTAGATGGGTTATCTCCTTAAAAGTCCCAATGCTTCAGCTCTTTAACATTGTTGACTTGGTGGTTAGCACCTCTTTGGAGATTCATGACATATTGTCTTAACCACCTCCTATGGGTCATGTTCAATCTGGCATTTTTATTGGCATTAACAAATACATTTTTTGGTGCAAAGATAAATAATTTCAACAATTGTTATCAAAATCTTCCAGGTCATAGGGTCTAGTGTCTCTTCAGTGGGCGCTAAAGGCTTGGTGGGTCATAGGTTAGAGATGAGTTCTTGTGAACCACTACTCATGGATCAATGAGTTTGACCCAAAAAACTACACAATTGAATCCTTATGACAATATCACAATTATTTCTATTGTAAATTAAGTTAAATTGAATTGACCAATAAGTCATATATTAATAATAATAATAAATCTTGAATCAGCTATTACTCATTAATAGAGCCCAAGATTTTCATATTCAATCTTTTTTCTCCATCATCTTGTGAAGAAAAATTCTTCACCTCAAGAAAATTTATTAAGAACGAGTAGAAATGTATGTGTCATTATACAAAGATTCATGCCCATTCAAATTGTAAGACTTTAACTTTCCATCTTCCTTTAAGTTATTTAGAAGTATCCAATTCACCGATGAACTCTACTTTACTATTAAATAGTGTAAGCATTTTCAATATCCTTCAGAAGAGTTTTAGCTCCTAGTTATTATCTAATATCAAGTGCTTATAATGTGTGCTTCATAACCATTTTTCCTCTCAAATTTTAAGGAAAATGAGAACATCCCAGAAAGTCATATAAGACAAGTATGCACATATAGTATCCAAAGATTTCTTGAATAGCTTCTAATAACAACATGCGAGTACATACTACTATGTCATAAAAGAGGGAACAGACAGTTGGTTTTCCATAATTAAAGCCTTAAAGGAAATTGATTGCAATTTATCAATTCAAAAAAAAATTATCAACATTATAAAATATAGATATAATATTCTACAATTATGAAACTAGAAGAATGAGATAGATTAGACAACACAAATAAACGTGGGGAAAACCTTCCTAGGTAAAAAACTCCACACTCTAAACTATCAAGATAATGTATTATTCAACAACTAGTTACAATACATTTTCAGCTTTCACATGGAGATTTACATCTTGCTTCATTCTAGAGAAAATCTGACAACATAACGTTCTACAAAAAACTTGTCATCTCTCTCTTACATCTCTTTAGAAACTCATTCTATTTATAGAGTTTTTCATATAAAAGGAAAAAAATTCTAAAATGTCTACATTCAATATATTTGTAACTTATTTAGAAACTACTTTTATGGAGAACTCTTGCATTAAAAAAAGCACAGAGAATAAAGCCCAAAAATAAAAATAAAATTTCCTCCAATTCTTTCTCCATGGAAGATTTGGTCTCATTTAGCATCTTCCAAAAGTACATAAATAAAAAAGTAATAAAACATCATAAGGTTGAGTATGTCCGTATGGAAGACTCTCTCTCTCTCTCTCTCTCTCTCTCTCTCTCTCTCTCTCTCTCTCTCTCTCTCTCTCTCTCTCTCACACACACACACACACACACACACAGTCTTACTAACTAATTTAACATCCCTCTAACTCATAACTCTTAATCTTTCACCTTTTCCTCTCTAACTGACCTATAAACCCCCTCTCACACTAAACCTTAACCCACCTCCCCCCCCCTCTCTCACTCTCTCTCACTCTCTCTCTCTCTCTCTCTCACACACACACACACACACAAATTCCTAACCTTCTCACTCTCTCACTAAATAATAACTTCTCTCTCTAACTATCTAAGCACCTTGCCCCCCATAAACCCTCTCTCACACACACTCTTTCATTCAGTAACTCCTAGACTCTAGCTCTTACTAACACCTAATCTCTCGCATTCTCTTATGAACTAATAACACATCTCTCTAACTTGTAACACTTACTTCTCTATATCTATATATAAATAAGAGAGATAGAGAGAGGATTATGAGTCATTAATATAATTAGAGAGGTTAATAATTAGTAAGAGATAGTGAGAGATAAATATTAGAATTCAATGAGTATGTGGGTGTATGAAAGAGAGAGAGGGTTTTATAATTAGTAAGAGAGAGAGAGCTTATGATTGTGTGTGTGTGTGTGTGTGTGTGTGTGAGAGAGAGAGAGAGAGAGAGTTTAGGGGTTAGTTAGAGAGGGGGTAGGGGTTAGAGAGATGTTATGGATTATGAGTTTGATAGAGAGAGGTTAGGAGTTAGTTCAAGAATGAGAGAGGTTAAGTGTGTGTGTGTGTGTGTGTGTGTGTGTGTGTGTGTGTGTGAGAGAGAGAGAGAGAGAGAGATTGTGATATGGAGCCTAATCAAATTTAGAGTTTTATTTGGTGTGGCTTTCTCTCCATATTGTTTCTATGAGGGTTTGGGAGCAATGCTCCCAAGATAGGGTCAAGGGGCAACGCCTCTATGGGATTGAGCCAAAAATGACCTTATATTGTAAAATGCATTGGCTACTATTTTTCTATTATTCTAGCCCTAATTTTGTAAGAGAAAAAAATATTGTATAAAAAGGCTTAAGGTTAGGGATTGCATAATGTAATAGTGATATTGTAGCTTCTTATGATAATATTGAGCTATAAGGGATTACAGATTGTAATCAAGTTGTAATCACTGAATACTAATAATATTGGACTTGTTGTTGGTGGAAATAGCCTAGGGATTGGGTGAACCATGTTAAATCTTGGTGTCTTGTGTTCTTTAATGTCCAATCTATTATTTTTTGATATTGGTTATATTTACATGTAATTGTTATTTCTATCTAAGGTTAATCCTAACTAGTGGTATCCAAGCTAGGTTGTCATCATTTTTTTAGCCAAGTCGTCATCATTTTATTTTTAGTGATCTTTTGCACGAAGGTCTCATGGTTGAGTGAGAGCAATGGCAAATGAGAGTAAGCTAATGGTTGACAAGTTTAATGGGCATAAATTTTAGTTATGGAAAATGCAATTGGAGGATTAGCTTTATCAGAAGGATTTATGGAAGTCGTTGGAAGGAAAAACCAAGAATCAAGTATCTATGACAAATGACAACTAGGATCTTTTAGATAGAAAGGCACTTGGAAGCATTTGATTATGTTTGGCACCATCGGTGGCATTTAATATTACAAAAGAGAAGAAAATAAAAGAGTTGATGTAAACCCTAGAAAAATTGTATGAAAATCCCTCCACTTCAAACAAGGTATTTCTCATGAAGCATTTATTTAATATGAAAATGATAGAAGGGATTTGTTGTGGATCATTAAATGAGTTTAATACTATTACTAGTCAGTTATCTTCTATGGGTGTCAATTTTGATGAGAAAATTAAAGCTGGAATGGCTTGCTAATGGCTATGACTAATTCTATTTCTAGATCTAATACTCTAAAATATGATGATGTGATCAATGTTATTTTGAGTGAGGAAACTTGTAGAAAATCCTTAGGTTGATCTACATCAGGAAGTTCTTTGAATGCACAAAGTAGAGGTAGAATGACTAAGAGAGGAAATAATTTTGGAAATCATGGGAAATCAAGAGGGAAGTCAAAGGAGAAGAGGTCTCAATTCAAAGGACCAAGAGATTGATAGTACTGTGATAAATCAGGGCATAAGAAGAAAGATTGTGGACTCAAAAGAACAATGAAGGAGATAAACCAGAATGGAACTGTTGGAATGTCTTAATGGGAAGTGTGCTTCACATTTAAATAATCATGAAATGAAAGCATGCATCACCACATAACAAAACAGATTTTGGTGACCCAGAAAACCTCCAGGAATAAGAAGGTAAAACTAGGGTGGGGATGACACCTACAAAAATTACTGCAGTGATGAGTTCAACCACTTCTGATGGTTTGCCCTGTTAAAGGCATATCCTGTTAAAGGCTACAACACACTGTCAAATGTGACTTGTTGAAAGGATTTACAAACACTTTACATGAAGTGTCACCCTATTAAAGGATTTATATATAGGCTATTAAACCCACCTAGCTTAATAGGACTTTCTTGACCTTCTCCAAAGGTTCTCCTACCTAGCTGTTAAGCTAACCTATCACCATAGGATTTCAACCTCTAATACAATTGTGAGAGTATTAGAACATTTAACCTAATTGAATGCAATCTCAAATTGCTTGATTTAGGTACTTGATTTGCTCTTCTTCTTTTGATCTTTGCTAGATCTAATCTCTAAATTTATTCCTTGATCTATTTTGGTCAACTAGATGTGTAAATGTTGTCCTATCCACTAAGTCTTTGATGCCTCTATTTTGCAACAACCTTAGTAATGGGATCAGTTTCTTCTTCTTCTTTCAACAACCTTAGTAATGGTGTCATGATCTCCTTATAAAGAATTTTGGTTCATTATGTATCCTCGATTAGAATGTTCCTACTCAAATCCTTTGTTTTCACCTATTGGCTGCATGTTGTTTCCAATTTTCTAATTGGTTGCATGTTGAATTCATAAGTAAATGGTAGGATTTGATCTTATCTCCTTATCCTTTCTTGAGTCATGCATAACCATTTTACATCTTAGTTTGTGATAGAACAAACTCTTATGTTGGTCCTGTGTTGCTCAAAACATGTAGTGTTACTGATGCTCAACACATAATTTTTTTGGATTTCTCAACATCAACTATGTTTCCTAGTTTAGTCAACACCTGTTATATCCTGCATAGCTCAGAAAATGTTATTTCTAAATTGCTCGGCATTTGAATGATTCTGAATTACTCAGCACATGAACAATTCTAGATCACTTAGCACATGAACATTTATTGTATTTCTTGGCACATACTACACTATGATCTGCTCAGCACCAACTATGACTCGACACCAACTAAAATTTTGGCTGAACATACATTGTGTACTCGATATACATAGTGAAAATGGTTAACTATGTTGACACTCATTTGTCAAGACTATTCATTTGACCAATAATCTCCCCCTTTGACATGAGTGTCAAAAACACTTAACTAAGCATTTGTGATCCTAACCTTATTGAGTACATTCTTTACTTGCTCGGCTTACATGCAAAATTTCAAAAATATTGCAAGTACCTTATGACTCCCCCTAAGTTGTTTATGCCTTGTCAAGTCTTGAAATTTAAATTATGTGCCAATGTGCCTAATTCTCTCTGTCCTTTGTCTTGTTTCTGACCTATATCTACATTTTGAGCCTGTATGCTATATCTGATCTATGTGATGTCCCTATTTTCTATGTGATTTCCAAAATTTTGCGTCTCCCCTTCACTCATTTATTACTTATCTCCCCTTTTTGGTTATTTAAAATCATTCTACTTTATTCTCAAAATCAACAAAAAAATGGAGTGAAAGAATGTAATTAAAGTGATCAAAATTTGTCAAAATTTGGTAATTACCCATATTATCTGCATATCTCCTTTGATGCTTATTACTCCCCCTATAACATATCTCCCCCTTTTAGAATATATCTCCCCCTTTTTGACACTTATGTCAAAGGGTTCTATGGAGTAATACCATGCTTGGCCAAAAATGCACTATTTACTTCAAGGAGTATCTTTAGAGTTGCATCCTAGTTGTTTAGTGCAATGTCTAGTGACTTGTATTGGATTGCAAGCTCTACTGATAAATCTACAAGTCCTTCATGGGTAGAAAGATTGGGGTATTTCTTTAGGGCTATCTCTGCATACATCTACTCCTTGTGAAGTACTTCCAAGTGAGGGGTGATAGAGGACTGGATTTGCATTAGCTTAGCTTTTATATTAGCCTCCTCTGCTATGAATACAGCTAACTCCCTTTGAGTGTGAAGTGTTTAAGAAAAATGCTTCGCACTTTGAGCTAGATTTGAGGGTAGTTGTAGGCTAGAACTATTAAGATTTCTCTCCAAGCTCAATATCTTTTGGCTAGTTTCTTGTGTGAAGTTGGAAAAATCATACAATTTGTTGTAAAGGGAGAATATATTCCCAAGTACAAATTTGAATCTGTCTAATTTCTTAGCTAGGTCTACTTGTCACAAAATGTTGTCATTTGATATCTTTTGGTTGACCTTTCCTTGGAAGTTCTTCTTTGATCATTCCATAAGTGTGACATTGATATCATGGTCCTCATTTGTTACTTGATCAACTATATCTAATAGTTTCTCTATGATTGGTCTTGTTTCATCTGAAGATTGTAGGCTAAAGGCATCCATGAATATATCCTTGATTTCATTCAATACTTGCCTGTATTTATACTCTTTTCTTAGTGTCTCTTGTTGTATGCATGAATATGTGGCCTCTTCTAACACATACACTTCAACATGGTCATTGTATGTGGATTCATCCCAGAATGAATATTGGATTGTTCATCCGAAAATCAGCTGGCAAGGCGACTTGTTGCCTTCTATCTAAAGGGATTTTGCTTGTTAGATATCCTCAGATTTGAGGTGTTAAGCAACCATACCCTCTAAGAATGAAGGATTTAAGAAATGAAATTAATCTATATGATTATGCAGATTAATCTAGAATGAGAAATGCATTCTAATCTAAGAACAAGTAAAGGAAACTAGATTAATCATATGCATATTATGCTAAATGAAATTAAGCTAGAAAATGAATATCTTATGAAAGTAAGGAGCTCAAATGAATGCACAATCCAGCAGCAATTCGATGCAAATTCTCATTCAACCTCCCTCAAAATGAAGCGATGAGGGTCTCTTAAATAGACTTTCCTAGAATCCATCAACGGTTGAGATCGATTTCAATCAACTGTCAGGATTAAAGGTGAAGTTTAGTTATAAAAGAAGATTTCCAAATTAAAGGGAGTTAACTGATTTAATTTGAGTAGAATAAGGAGTTAACTGATTTAATTCCTTTTTGATCAACAGTGAACTGGAAATTTCCCTTTTTTCAACTGAAGAGAGATTTTGGTGATATATTTAATTTAATAAAATGAGATATGTTCTCATAATTACCTTCTTCATTTAATTAGATAATTCTATTTAATTAATTAGAGGCACTTTTCTTATTTAATTAAATAACTTCATTTAATTAATTAGGAATGACTTCCCATTTAGTTAAATAACTTTGTTTAATTAATTAGAAGTAAGTTCTCCATTTAATTAAATAATTTCATTTAATTAATTAAAATAGGCATATTTATTAAATTAAATAAATTTAATCCCATAGTACATTAGTCTTAGGATATAATTTAATTTAATAAAATGAGATATGTTCTCATAATTACATTTTTTATTTAATTAAATAATTCTATTTAATTAGTTAGAGGCACTTTTCTTATTTAATTAAATAACTTCATTTAATTAATTAGGAATGACTTCCCATTTAATTAAATAAATTTATTTAATTAATTAGAAGTAAGTTCTCCATTTAATTAAATAATTTCATTTAATTAATTAAAATAGGCATATTTATTAAATTAAATAAATTTAATCCCATAGTACATTAGCCTTAGGATATAATTTAATTTAATTAAAGTATAAATACTTATTAATTAAATTAAATATTAATCAATAGGGTTAATGTAACTAATATGAGTAAATACTATAGGAATTAAATAATAAGCATGATGAATGCAGATTAGGGTTTTTCTGCATCTGAAATTTAAGTCAAGTAGCGAGTAGTAGAATAAGAATTTTCCTAGTGAAATAGGACTTAGGATTAATCAGAAATAGACTAGAATTGGTATCATGGCAATGAGCCAATTTTGGGGTATTACACTTGTCTCCTTCTTTTATCCAATGCACTTTGAATCTCATTCATCTTTTCTTTTGTGAGAGTGTTGGATTCATAATAGGGTTTCTTTGTCAAGCTTAGGAATTCCATAATGAATTGTCCTGGCTACCCTAGTGGAGCTCAAGCCTAGTGTTCTGACTTGCAAGGCTAGCATGTCAGTACTCGGTTGCTATTCAGAATTTTGGTGGGAGTACCTATTTTTAGTAGTTCAAAAAAAGTTTGAATCATAGATTCCTCCTTATCTTTTTTCTCTTCCTTCTCTTTATTTTATTTCTCTTTTTTTGTCATCCTGGTTGGAGGTGTACCTATTGGTTGTCTTGATTTGCCTTTGCCATCCCTTGCTATTGCACTTGGCTCTTGAAGTGCTTGAGTAATTTCTTTAGGTGGAGATGGAGGTGGAAGGAGTAGAAGTCTAGTAGATTGTGTGGTCATAGGTGATTCTTGTGTTTTCACCTTGACATCCTTTAGTTTTTCTATTGACTTTTGGAGTTCATCAACACTGACCAATAGTGGACTTGTGTATAATCTCGTTGCTTGTACTGATTGTTCAAGGATCTTTGTGAGATCCTCTATGGTCGAAGGGTTAATGTTTTGACAAGAAGTGTCAACAACATCCTTTATCTTTATTGTCTCTACAGGTGTGATGGTAGAATGAGGAGGTCTAGGAGTTGGCAATTGTGTGTCCTGCACACTTTGGTCTTGCTACCCATCTATGTCCTTTTCCTCTTCTTTACTCATTTCCTCCTCCTTTTCTTCTTCATTCTGCTTCTCTTTGTCCACTTTCTTCTCCTCTACCTTCTTCTCCTCTACTTTCTTTCTTCTTTCTTCTTTAGCCTTCTTTGTTTTGGAACTTGCTTCTACCTTATACTCTTCATCAAATACATCATCAATTTTCTTGTAAATGATCTTCCACAATTTAGTGGATTTTCTCACCACTTCTTCAATTTTGTTTTGCAAAATGGAGAATGCTCTATATTTGGGAGTGAATCTACTATTGTGCCTCTTGACTACATTTGTTATTTGACTCTTGGTCAAATCAAGAAACATTCTAGCTAAAGTAGACTCCCTTATTTCCTTTTCAATTTGCAAACAAAAATGCCATTTATCCTCTACAATCTTATATAATTCCTTGGGTAATGACCCATCCAAGTCAAGAGGTGTATGTTTATACTCTACCATCATATTATAGATAGATTCCTCTATTTTTTTTTGCTCATCCTTTGTGAGCTTATTAAAATCTACATCTTTTAGATCATTCAAGTCTCCATTCCTAATCTTAGCACATAATTTGTCAATTGAAGACTTAGAAGGACAACTTACCACTTTGAATTGACTGGTGTCTTCTGATTCTATCTTCTTTTCATTAGAATTAGGTTGAGCTACAAATTTTCTTTTTTTCTTTGGCTTAACTTTAGTCTTCTTAGTGGGTTTCTTTCTCTTAGTAGCTTCTTCTTTTGCCTTTTGTGTGGTGGATCTTGTAGTAGCTCTAGTGGTCAACTTCTGAGGTGCAGGCTATGCCACTTTCTTTGGCTTGGGCTAAGGAGTAGGAGGTTCTTTTGCTTTCCTTTTGATGATCTTGGCCTTGATGGGTGCTTTCTTGGCTTGTTCTTCCTCAGTACTCTCATCCTTATCTTCTCCTAGGCCTTGAGTCAATTGTAGTGGCCCTTGCTCTAGCTCATCTTCATCTTTTTCATCCTCTTCCTCAGCATCACTAATTTCCGCTGCTTCCTCTGCAGTCCCTATTTCACCTATATCTGCTACAGTATTTCACCTATATCTGCTACAGATTTCTTTTTGGGCTTCTTCACAAGCTTGTCTTTCCTCTTGATTACACTAGTTGTTTTGAGATCTATGACCACTCTTGATTTAACAACATCATAGGTACCAAAATGCTTTGCAATTTTGTTAGTTTCCTCTACAAGCAATGTTGTTATAGCTATTGAAGCTTGATCCACATCAAACTCATAACCCAATGGTCTTAGCCATCTAACTCTAGGGATGACTGCTTGAATAGATGTGTAATCAATGTTCACTAGAAAGAAAATGTCTTTTACATGTTGCTCCACCAATGAGATTGGGATTCTCATTCTTTGTTTCATGGACTCTTTGAAGTCCTCAAAGTAGCTGGTCATTTGAGCATCAAAATTTTCACCCATTTGTGTAATGAGACCATTTATTTGCTCAATTATTGTCTTGCCTTGATTCCAATTCACCTTACCAAGAGAAGGAAATTCTCTCATCACATAAAAGAACATACAAACCAATACTGCACCAAACTTGCATTGAGCCCCTTTTGATTTCCTTATGGCTCCCAAGTTTTCACTAATTTGTTACATCATTAGCTCGACAAGATCTAGGTATGATCCTTTTTTCACAAGTTTATATGCTACATCCACTACTATGTAGGGTACACTATTCAACCTTCTAGATTGATAGAATTTATGGGATATCATCCTCACAGCAAAGTCAATTAGGGGGTCTTTGATTGTATTTATTGTCATACCCATGTTGTTCCACTTGGCACCAATGTTTTTCTCAATAGTCTCCCTCTTATCACTCCTTAGGGTCTTTGGCTAATCTAGAGTTTGGAAACTAGTCACCCTATTGACAATTTTCTTGGTAAATTTTACTGGGCTAGTCTCTAGCTAGAAGGCTCCATCATGGATTCTACTCAGAACAATCCTAATCCACTCAATTTTGAATACTTTAGGAAAAGCTAGGGATTTTTTCAATCCCTTCTTCTCAACTATTTCATATTCATCCTTTAGTTTTCCATTATTACACAACTTTTCATATGCATTTGCTATCTCTAAATCTCCCATTGCCCCTATCTTACAGTTATAGCACTTGCGTGCATCTTGAGCCATCACTACTTTTTCAGGGATCATGGATAGGGCACCAGCAAGATCATTTTTGTATGCGACCTTTGGGATAGGTTTCAATTTCAATTTTTTAACTTCATTGTTAACTGATTGAATTTTCAATCCTTCCTTTCCCTTAGCTAACTTGGAACTAGATGCCATTTCTAATCGAACTAGGGTTTACTATTTAAAAAAAAAATTTAAAACTACATAGCTTAGCACTTGAATGGAATACCTGGCAAATTGATGGAATTGAGTTGGGTAGCTGTTAGATTGCTGCAAATTGCCTTTTGATCACTATAGAATTGCTTGGTCACTCTACTCATGTTCACTCTTTGTTCGAATGATCAAAAAATGAAAGGTTTTCACTTTTATTAGGCTTGAAACCTACCATTTATTGCATTTTGTGCATATAGTTGTCACTCAGCTCCAAAAGATTTTCCAACTTGGCATCCATCTATTTCACTCACTCGGCAGCTACTATCACTTGGCATCTACTAATCTTGTCAATCGTTTAGCAACCACTATCATATCTTACTTGGCAGCTACTAGACTATTCAACTTGGCATGTATTGAGGTTTTACTCAGCAACCAAAGGTAACTTGGCATCATCTTTCAACTTTGATTGTGACATCTTAACTCATGCAAATTTCCTCTTTACTATGCTTCTATGTTCTTTTGGGTTGATGTATGATACATCTTTATATGTATCAGCCCTATGTGCATATCTTATGCTTAATTGAATGAGGTATGATCACTTGACCTCTTGGGTGAAGTGACACCTCCATTTGATGTGCTTGGTCCATTTATTTTCTACCATGTCTTCTTCATATCTGCCCTGATGTGTTCAACATCAACCTTTTCTTTGCCCTTATTAATTTCAGTCTTGGGTGCCTTGACCTTTGTTGGATAGTTCCTACTAACATGTCTAGTTTTCAAGCAACTAAAACAACTAGTATAATTTAACCATCTATTGTAGTTCCCCTTGAAGTGTGTCCTTATGTAGTTCTAAGGTATATGACCATACTCTTGACAATAGTGACAACTTTTCCTTACATTATAGTCTCAATGGTAGGCATAGTTGTTTCTCCTTGTATGTTGATTTGGTGTCTACATAGGCCTTGATCTACACTCAAAGGCTCTATGTCCATACTTCTTACAATTATAGTGGTGACCATAAAATCTTTGTGTCCTCATGACCTTTTTCCTACAATTTTGTGTTAGATGTCCTTGCATATTGCACTTGTGACAATACCCTTTACTTTTGGGTGTTTTTTGCTAATTGATCTTTCTACTCCTGCAAACATTAACAATTTGCCCCTTCTTATTATAGTAATGACAAGTGGGTTTTAAATTCTTACCTTTTTCACTCCTTTGCTCAACACTCTTTGATTTTTTACCTTCTTCAGTAGTGGTGAATCCAAGGTCTGATTTATCATGGTTTAATCTTGGCGATTTCAGCAACTTGACTCATATAAAGATGTATTTCTCATCAAGTGGATTTCTCCTCAAGTCTATTTGCAAGGTTTCTCTTGTCATCTTCAAGCATGGTTCTATCCTCAACTACTCTTTTCCTTTGTTCAATGATTTCACATAGCATCATGGCTTGTGATTCTTGTTCCATCTTGAGAGATCTTATCTCTTTTGCTTGTGCTCTATTTTTCTACATTAGTTTTGCTATTGCTACATCAAACTCTTTGGAATCTCCATTGACAAATACTTGTGTGGTTTCAATCTCATTGTAATGTATGTCATTTTTAGCTATAGCTATGTCCTTCCTTCTTTTTAAGGATTTTTTTAGTTCCTCTTTGGCTTCCTCTACCTTGTGTAGAGCAAGGTGCACATCAATCACTTGATTGTCAATAATCTTCCCAAGTTTGAAGACTTCCATCTTTTGATCTTTTTCTCCAAGCTGTTAGACTTCTCCTTAAAAGAACTTGGCTCTGATACTAATTGTTGGAATGTCTTAATGGGAAGTGTGCTTTTGAGGGGGGGGGGGGTGAATTAGCAGTAATAGCCTTTTAACCTTTTCAAATTCTTAATAACATATAATTGAAATTATCATGCATGCAAGTAAACATTTAACAATCATGAAATGAAAGCATGCATCACCACATAACACAAGAGATTTTGGTGACCCAAAAACCCTTCAAAAATAAGAAGGTAAAACTAGGGTGGGGATGACACCCACAAAAATTATTACAACAATGAGTTCAACCACTTCTAATGATTTTCCCTGTTAAAGGCTACAACACACTATCAAATGTGGCATGTTAAAAGTATTTACAAACTATTTACATGAAGTTTCACCCTATCAAAGGATTTATATATAGGCTATTAAACTCACCTAACTTAATAGGACTTTCTTAACCTTATCCAAAGGTTCTCCTACTTAGCTGTTAAGCTAACCTATCATCATAGGATTTTAACCTCTAATACAATTGTGAGAGAGTATTAGAACATTTAACCTAATTGAATGCAATCTCAAATTTCTTGATTCAGGCACTTGATCTGCTCTTCTTCTTCTGATCTTGGCTAGATCTAATCTTTGAATTTATTCCTTGATCTATTTTGATCAACTAGATGTGTAAATGTTGTCCTTTCCACTAAATCTTTGACACCTCTGTTATGCAACAACCTTAGTAATGGCCTTTGTTTCTTCTTCTTCCTTTAACAACATTAGTAATGGTTTCATGATCTCCTTATAAAGACTTTTGGTTCATTATAAACCCTCAATTAGAATGTTCTCGCTCAAATCCTTTGTTTTCACCTATTGGTTGCATGTTGAATTCATAGGTAAATGGAAGGATTCAATCTTATTTCCTTATCTTTTCTTGAGTCATGCATAACCATTTTATATCTTAGTTTTTGATGGCACAAACTCTTATGCTGATCCTATGTTTCTTGAAACATGTAGTCTTACTGATGCTCGACACATACTGCTTCTAGATTGCTTAGCATCAACTACATTTCCTAATTTTCTCAGCACCTGTTATATCCTGTATAGCTTAGCACATGTTATTTCTGAATTTCTTGGCATTTGAATGATTCTAGATTACTCAGCACATGAAAAATTATGGATCACTCGACACATGAACATTTCTTGTATTGCTCGGCACATACTACACACTGACCTTCTCAATACTAACTGTTGCATAGCACTAACTAAAATTCTAGCTTGGCATACATTGTGTACTCGACATACTTAGTGAAAATGGTTAAGTGTGTTGACACTCATTTGTCAAGACTATTCATTTGACCAATAGGAACAAAGAGGCAAATATGGTAAGTAACAAATCTAAAGAGCATGCTTTTCTTCTTTCTTTAGAAAGTATTGATGATTCATGAGTTTTAGATTTTGGTGCTTCATTTCATGCTACACCTCATAGAGATTATTTTATTGATTATGTCTAAGGGGATTTTGGGCTTGTTAATTGGGGGATAATGAACCCTGTCAAATTTTTGGAAAGGCAAAAGTTAAGATTAAGTTGCAGAATGGGAATCATTGGCTATTACATGAGGGAAGATATGTTCCAAGGCTGAGTAGGAATTTAATTTCAGTAGGGACAACTTGGGGATGAGGGTTGTGTAATTACTTTTAATGATAAAAATTGGAAGGTTTCAAAAGGTTCCCTTGTAGTAGAAAAAGGTGTGAAAGTAGGCACCTTATATCTTTGTATAGGTCATATTATTCCTTCTACTTTGATTTTTTCAGAGAAAAATGAATGTTCAAGAACAATTGATGCAGTTGAGTGGGGAGAAAAAATAGTTGTTGTAAATTATGGTACAACACTATGGCACAAGAGACTTGGGCACATGAGTGAAAAAGGTATGAAATTACTTCATTCAAAGAAAGTTATACTAGGTCTCAATATGGATTTCTATGAAATTTCTGTATATGAAAACAAAAGAGAGTGAATTTTGTGAAGACTAGGAAGGAAAGTAAAAGTGAAAAATTAGAGCTTGTGCATACATATGTAGGGGGACCAGATCAGGTATCTTCCCTTGGTGGCTCTCATTATTATGTTGCATTTATTGATGATGAAAATATAAAATTATGGGTTTATTTCCTTAGATAGAAATCTAATGTATATCAACCTTTAAAAAACAAAAATGCTTGGTTGAAATTGAGACTGGAAAGAAATTAAAATGTCTCAGATCTAATAATAGTGGTGATTATTGTAGTCATAAATTTGAATATTATTGTTTTGCTAATGGCATTCATAGATGAAAAAAATATTCCAAGGACTCCACAGGAAAATGGAGTGGCTGAACAAATGAACAGGACTATAATGGAGTGTGCAAGAAGCATGAGGTTGCATGCAAGGTTGCCTTTAAACATGTGGGAAGAGATTGTTAATACTATTTTATATTTAATTAATAAAGGTCCCTTTACTCCTTTAGGTTGTGGTATTCTAGAGGAAGCATGAACTAGTAAGAAGGTGAGTTATTATTTTCTCAAAACCTTCAATTGTGAAGAATTATTCTGAAAATAGAACCAAGATGGAAGCTAAGTCAAAGAAATGTGTATTTTTTGGATATGGCATTAATGAATTTAGTTATAGGCTTTTGGATTTTTTAAAATCATAAAATTATAAGAAGCATAGACGTCTTATTCAATGAGAAAGTATTGTACAAAGATATATTGCAGTAAGATGAGAAGATAGAAAATGATTATGTAGTGCTAGATGATACTTTAAAATTTGATGTTCCAACAATTCCTCATGATCTACAAAAACTACAACAATAAATACCACACAACCCAATGAATGTTAGATGGTCAACAAGGATAAGTAGACCTCTATAAATATTTTCTCCTTCTTTGTATTCTATTTTACTTATTGATGTTGGTGAACTTAAATGTTATGATGAAACTATGTAGGTGGATACAAAGACTCAGTGGGAGTCTACAATGAAAACTGAAATGGACTCTTTGCTAAACAATAAGACATAGGATTTATGCAAGTTTCTTGAAGGTAAAAAGGCTTTACAAAATAAATGGGTTTGTAGGTTGAAAGAAGAGGATAGAGGTAAGAAACAATTTAAAGTGAGGTTAGTGGTAAAAGGATTTGTACAAAAAAAAGGCATTGATTATGATGAGATATTCTCTCTTGTTGTTAAGATGACTTCTATTCGCATTGTTTTAAGTATTGTGGCTACTAAATATTTTCATTTGGAGCAGCTTGATGTTAAAAAAAACTTTCCTTCATGGTCATTTGGATAAAGATATATATATATATATATATATATATATATATATATAGAGAGAGAGAGAGAGAGAGAGAGAGAGAGAGAGAGAGAGAGAGAGAGAGAGCTTAGCCACAGGGATTTGAGGTCAAAGGTAAGGAGAACTTAGTGTGGAAATTGAAGAAAAGTTTATATGGCTTTAAGAAAGCACCTCAGCAATGGTATCTAAAATTTAATAGGTTTATACATGAGCATGGATATAGTAGGTTTCATTTAGATCATTGTGTTTATTTTATGAGGTTGGATGATAGTAGCTATATTATTTTATATTTATATGTTGATGATATGCTTGTAGCTAGGTCTAACATGGATTGCATTAAGGGGTTGAAATGATCGTTAGCACATGTATTTGCTATGAAGGATTTGGAAGTAGCAAAAAAAATATTTGGTATGAAGATTTGCAAAGATAGGAAGAATAGGAAATTGACATTATCTCAGGCTAATTATATTGAGGTGTTGCAACATTTCTCTATGGAGAATGCTAAAGTTGTCAGCACACCTTTACTTGGTCATTTGAAGTTGACTAAGGAGATATGTCCAAAGACATAAGAAGAGGAGGATAAGATGTCTAATATACCTTATGCTTCAGCTATAGGAAGTTTGATGTATGATATGGTATGTACAAGGCCAAATATTACATATGCAATGGGAGTTGTTAGCAGGTATATGAGTCATCTAGGAATTGAGCATTGGAATGTAATAAAATGGATTTTCAAATATCTGAGAGGAATATCTAGTAAGTGTTTACACTTTGGGGGCTCTACTACTAATTTACAAGGCTATGTTGACTAAAATTTTGCAAGGGATATTGATACCAGGTAGAGTACTACATGTTATGTATTTACCATTGGTGGGGCAGACATGATTTGGGTTTCTAGGTTATAGAAGGTTAATGCTTTGTCCACTATAGAGATGGAGTGTGTTGCTACTATAGAGGTAGCCAAGGAGATGATATGGCTTTAGTTCTTCCTAAAAGAGTTGAAACACCCTCAAAAGTATAATTATTTATTTACAAATAGTTAGAGTTCCATTCATCTTGCAAAGAATTCAACTCTACACTCAAAGATAAAACACATTCAGTTGTGATACCATTTCATTTGGTCATTTTTGGATGATGAATAGTTAAAGTTGGACAAGATACATACAGATGACAATCTAGCAAATATGTTTACAAAGGTAGTGAAAAGTGAGAAGCTAAATTCCTCTTTAGCTTGGATTGGTATTCTCAACTAAATAGAATAAAAGAACAATAGAGTCTAGGGTGGTTTGATATATTCTAGTAGGAGCTATAGGTTTAGCAGTGCTATGATCATTCTCCAAGTGGGAGGTTATTGTTGGGGATCCTGATCAGTCTCCAAGTGGGAGATTGTTGTGATATGAACCCTAATCAGACTCAAAGGTTTATACGGTGTATTTTTCTCTCCATATTATTTCTACAGGGTTTTGGGGGAAATGACCCTAAGATGGGATCAAGGGGCAGCGCCATAGGTGTGCTCCATGTCGTAGTATAGGGTGGGGTTGAGGGGCAATGCCCTCATAGTGGTTTTTAGGGGTAGTGTTCCCAAAGTCCAAAATGCTCTTATATTATAAAATGTGTCAGCTACTATTTTTCTATTTTTCTAGACCTAAATTTGTAAGTGGCAAAAAGCTTGTATAAAATGGCTTAGGCTTGGGGATTTCATAATATAATGGTGATATTGTAGCTTCTTGTGGTAGTATTGAGTTATAAGGGATTACGGATTGTAATCAGGTTTTAATAACTAGATAATAATAATATTGAACTTTTTATTGGTGGACATAGCCTAGGGATTGGGTGAACCACATTAAATCTTGGTGTCTTGTGTTCTTTTATGTGCAATCTATTTTTTTTTTGATATTGGTTATATTTGCATGTAACTATTATTTTTGTCTAAGGTTAATCCTAATGTGTGTGTGTGTGTGTGTGTGTGTGAAAGAGAGAGAGAGAGAGAGAGAGAGAGAGAGAGAGAGAGAGAGAGAGAGATTGGGATTTAGTGAGTGATTTGTGTGTATGTGTGCTTAAGAGGGAGAGAGATAAAAATCATAATGTTCTTATCTACCTATTCGCTCCATGTTTGGAAAATAATGACTACTTATTTTAGACTATGTTTGATTTAAATGTATGGAAAATAAAATACTAATTTCCTAGAACTATTTTAGTTGCATTATGTTGTAGATATATTCAATATCATTCCAATGCATTTTGAATGGAGTCAATCAGTCTCAAGATGCGAAAATTATGGCTTCTAGAGTAGAGCCAATTTTTTATTTCTTCAAAACTTGATCAAATTTTTTTAATGTATTTTGGCCATGCTTGAAAACCAAGCCTAGCCTCTTTTTGAAATTTAAAATAACCAAATTGGGTTATTGAATTTTTTTTTGTGGTGTCCACTAAATTGTACACCATCTTATTGCACGCAGCTAACTCCATGTCCATTTGTAGACCAACTCCACAACCACTACTAGCACATGTATTTGAGAGAGATAAACTATCAATAAGATTCTAGTGTTGAAAACAAATGATTAATTATGTATTATCTTTGATGTTACACAAAATGTCATACCATTGATACTCAGTGTATGTCGAGCTCACTCAAGCATTGAAGATAGTTTCCTATGTTTGTCGAGCATTCCAAAGTTTGCCTAGTTTAAAAGACTGTGTCTACCAAGATAACTCGGGCAACAAACAAAAGTTTGCAAAAGTTGAGTGTTAACTGAGCTCACTCAGTTTATGAAGGAAATGTTGGATGGAACTAGTGTTAATCAAGCTCACTCAGTTACCAAAAGAACCTTTTTAATATGCAATGTTAACTGACTTAACTTGGTTAACATAGGAAAATCTCTTTGAGTTAGTATCTACTGAGTAGGGTCAACTAACAAAGAATTTTCTTGTTTCAACATATTGAGTTCAATTGAATTTTTTGTTGGTTCTATTCAAATGAGAAGATTAATATTAATTATTCTAACTTGTATTCAAGCTAACTTGATAATGAGTAAGATATAGATATATATAAGGTCAAGTTGAGGATTGAATGTGTGGAACATAATTGAAGAATTGATGATGCTTAGAGGAAGCAAATTAGAAGGATAAGAAGAATATCCTTGATGATATGCAAGAATACATTTGATCAGGAAGGATCAAGTATACAAAATAGAATTGAGATTTGTAATCAAAAATTAAGTTGCATCAAAAATCAAGTCATTGCATTGTTACTCTCTAACCATTGTAGTAGTGATCTAAATCTCTTAACACAATTGACTTAACAACTATCTATAAATCCTCTAACTAGGTGGAATTTCTATTGAATTGTCTAAAGACCTCTAATAAGGCCACTCCTAATAGGGTGATTAAATCCTCTAATAGTGTCACACCTAATAGTTTTTTTTGTAACCTTTAATAGGGTTGTCTCCCAATAGGGCTTACTTCAAAATAGTGAAAATCAATAACTAGCTGCAATTGGTGGTTTTTACCAAATTGGGTTTCCACATTAAAAACTTGGTGTCAATTGTGTTCATGTTATTTCTTTTATGTGTTTGCAACTAAGTTAAAGTAACATAAATCACAAATAATATCATAAGATTTTCATGATAATCATTTATCAAGGTACATCATTTTTCATGTGTGTATACCGAGTTACAACAAAGATTAGTTTTAATTTGTATTGAAATTTAAGGGATTTGGGATTTATTTTAGTGGTCATTGATTCACCCCTCCCCTCTTAGTTACTCCTCATATATTTCCAACCTCTAGATCATCTAATGATCAACTCTATAGCCTCTATACATTCCAAGTAAAAAAAAGTGACATCTTCTAATACCCATGCATTAGGAATTATTTCGTTGTCAACCAAGAGCTCCAAATAAAAGTCATTTCAAAATGACCAACTCTATTTTCTCTATCTTCACAATCCTTCAAGAAATTCCTAATGTCTTCTAAAACACTAAATCTACTGCAAGACTTTCACTCATCAAAGGATTAATACTAGCCAATTTCTTCAAAAATATTCAAACTCTACAAGCTAAGAAACTTTAACAGGAGAAATATCTAGAGCCATAAATATTGACAATCCTCCTGTGCAAGCCACATGAAATTCAAAAAGTTGAGCTCTTATACCAATTGAAGGGAAATGAGAACATCCTAGAAAGCCATTTAAGATCAGCATGCACATCCAGTAGCTAAAGATTTCTTCAATAACTTCTATTGAGAAAATGCAAGTACATTTTGCTATGTCATCATTTTTTTATTTCTTTTAAAGTTTATTTCCCATAGTTAAAACCTTAAGGGAAAGTGATTGCAATTTACTAATCTAAATAAATTTCAATAGCATTATGACATAAAAATTAATATTCTACAATCATGAAACTAGACTACAAGACTTTCACTCATCAAAGGATTAATATTTGCCAAGTTCTTCAAAAATGTTCAAGCTAATAAATCTTAACAAAAGAAATACCTAGAGCTAGTAATTTAGAGAATTCTCATGTGCAAGCAACATG
This sequence comes from Cupressus sempervirens, assembly GCA_028749045.1. Taxonomy (NCBI): domain Eukaryota; kingdom Viridiplantae; phylum Streptophyta; class Pinopsida; order Cupressales; family Cupressaceae; genus Cupressus; species Cupressus sempervirens. Next base: position 307,191,693 of record CM053785.1, on the reverse strand, counting down.
CAATTCACAAAATTGAGCTCTGATACCAATTGAAGGGAAATGAGAACATCCCAAAAAGCTATATGAGATCAATATGCACATCTAGTAGCTAAATATTTCTTGAATAACTTCTAATAAGAAAATGAAAGTACATACTACTATGCCATCATTTAAGCAAAAACAAATATAGTTGATTTCCCATAGTTTAAACCTTAAGGGAAAGTGATTACAATTTACCGATCTAAATAAATTTTAATAGCATTACGACATAAAAATGAGACATAATAGAAAACAAAAATATACGTGGGAAAAAAATTTCTAGGTAAAAACCCCACACTCCAAACAATAAAACTAATGTAATATTCAACAACTAGTTATAAAATATTTTCAGCCTTCACATCTAGATTTGTGTTTTGCTCCATTCTAGAGAAAATTTGTCAGCATAACCCTGTGCAAAAAACTTTTTATATCTCTCTTACATCTATTCAACAACTCATTGTATTTATAGAGTTTTCATACAAAAGGAAAACATTTCTAAAGTATCTACATTTGATTTATTTAAAACTTATTTAGAAACTTCCTTTATGCACAACTCTTCCATAAAAAAGAAAGCAAAGAGAATAAAGCCCAAAAAAAGACTCTCTAATTTTTTTCTCCAAGCCTATCCTTATGAAAGATTTGATCCCATTTAGCATCTTCCAAAAATGCATAAATAAAAAACCAATAAAGCATCATAAGGTTCAGTCATATTATCCTGACAATTTTTTTGGAAGTAACCATTATTACCATCACCATAAAATTATATGCAAAATCTTCTTATAATGATAAGTCACAAACTTAAATTCACCTCATAACTCTTTTAGAAACCAAACAAGATTGATAGATAATGAAATAATAATCTCATTTTTCTAATTAAAAAGCTTTATGTCGATGTAATTTCCACATATTTCTCCAAGGTGAAAAAGTATTAGTTTCTCTCAAATTGAGAATCTGTTAGCATAAGGAAGAATATCTCCCTCTTTATCTTGCACTCAAAAGCTCCAACACTCATACATCGAATAACTATTTTTCATTCATCGTGTCACTCACTAACTATAGAAGTTCCAATTAAAGTATGAGAAGAATTAAATATCTGATACTTTACTACAAGGTAATTTTATAATAATATTATCAAATTTTGTATATATACAAACATCAATTGCACATATGTAAATAAAGACATACAAATGGGAGGAAAGAAAGAGGGCGAGAAAGAAAGGGTATGTGTAGGATCATGGTGCACCAAAAAGTGGCGATATAAAAAATATGTAGTTTTGAAATGTCTAAAAGTGTTTCAAAATCTTCTTTGAATTTTTTTGACTCATCCTAATACCAAACCAAAAAAGTAATACCTTTCCATATCGGGTACCCGATTTATGCACCAAAATCATGGCACCAAATTCAAATGCAATGGGAGTAGGGACCAATTTTTAAGTTATATAGTCCTAGTATAATATAGCTATAGTATAATTAAGGGGGACACCAGTTATTATATATAGTTACTAAGATCTATTATATAGTATTATATAATTATATACTATTTATTATTGAAGTTATAGATTGATTATTATATAACTATTTTATATTTAGTTAGTACTTATTATATATTATTATATAATTATATATTAAATATAATAGTAACCAAAGTTAATAAATTAAATGATGATGAATGTTCCTAGGGGTCCCCCTAAGGACATACATGTGTTGTTCTAATGGGTCAAAAGGTGTCATGGGATACTCTATGACCCCTTTCAATCTATTACATGACAACATTTGTTCCTAGGGACATGCATCTTGTGTTCCAATGGGTAGAAATGGGTCTTAGAGTATTCTATGACCCCCTTTAATCCATTACATGGCAACTTATATTCCCAGGGGTCCTAGTAATCCTAAGCACATGTACATGTTCTGTTTCAATGCTTTGAAAGGGGCCATATATTATAATATGACCCCTTCAATCCTTTATATGACAATATATCTTCCAACCCCTAGGAACATATGTTGTCATGTAATGGGTTGAAAGGGATCATAGGGCATCCAATGACCCCTTTTGACCCATTAGAGAAAAAATGTATGGCCTTAAGGATCTTAGGACCCATCATAACATATGTTATCATGTAGTGGTTTGAAAGGGCTCATAGGGTATCTTATAACCTCTTTCAACCCATTGGAAAACAACATGTAAGTCCCAAAGGATCCTAAGACCCCTAGGAACATATGTTATTGTGTAATAGGTTGAAAGGGGTCATACAATACCCTATAATAAATTTCTACACATTATAACACAAGATATATATCCTTAGGGGTCCTTATAACCCTAGGAACATATGTTATTGTGTGATGGATCCAAAGTGGTCATAGGTGTTGTGATGTGGAGCCTAATCAAACTCGAAGTTAATTTTTTCTCTACTTCATTTAGCATGGTTTCCCCCCATATTTTTCTTTGAGGGTTTAGGGTAATGCCCTCATGACAGGGTCAAGGAGAAACACCCTTTCTGATGCCCCATTGAGAGGTCATTTTGCACGATGCTAGGGCAGAAATTCTCATGAATTTCTCTCTTGAAAAGCTTATCAATGACCAAACTCCAAGGTTTTAGATGGTTTTTTTTCAATCCACTAGGTAAGTAAATCAAAGATAAATATGAATGTTCACAAGGAGGCCTTTTCTAATATCTTCCAATTCTACACAACTTTGTTCAAATGTAACTACAATATCAATATATTTTTGTATTTTCTATTTTATGATGAATGCAATTTCTTATCGATGCAACTATGTGAATTCCTATTTTAACCAAATGTTTGAAAATAAAATAACATACATAGGAAGATGAGAGAGATTTTAAGAAAATTTCTAAAAAGGAAATTCCTAATGGACACAAGCCAAAGTAATAACACATCTTCAAATTAAATTATCAAAAGGACCTAGTAGGAAACCAATGAAATTAGGAGCAACACTTCCTCAACTCCACTGATGCTTTCAACTAAAAGATATTTCATGATTCATCAAATTGTACATCCATGAAAAGTGTGCACACACAAGATAAAACTCTATGCAAGAACATTAGTGATCCTTTCTCTGATTCGTCACAATAGAAAAATTTGTAAACATAAGGTAAACACCAGAATTAAAAGATTGCACAATTATCACAATGCAATAAAACTATTAGCTCTATTATTATTCATGACATAGCACACTCCAAAAATATTTGCTACACTTAGAATGAGAGCACCAATATCATTTATTATTGCATCAAAATATCATCCTAAAGTACATATTACATCCATGTATTTATAAGAAACCCTCTCCTCTTTTTGTGTTAGGAGTGAGACCTCTTCTAATGCAAACTTATGCTAAAAATAATAAAATAAAGCTAATTATATACAAAATGACTCTCTAAATGGTGCTAAGTAGGTCTTCACCCTTGTTTATATCAAATTGACTCTCCAAATCGTGCTAAGTAGGTCCTCACCCTTGTTTAATGGATGAATGAGCCTTTACATTACTTAAAAAAATAATAGAAGTAGAAGATAACAAGAGAGAAGTCATTAGTTGATTTGAGAGCCATCAACAGTTCCAAAAATGGGAGCTTGGTTGTTTCTAGGTGTTTTGGGAGTGGAACTACCATCAAAACATGTTTCTAGTGCATGGAATGCTAACAAATAGTAACTAATAGATAACTATTGGTACACTACTTCATCTCCAAATTTTTTGGCATGCCTCTTAATTTGGTGTACCTTGTAAAAAGTGCACTTCTAGAAAAGTGCACCTTGGAAAAAGAACACCTTTCAGAAAAGCACACCTTTGGGTGACAAAACCAAAATTATCAAAATTTTCCTAAATGTCAAATCTCACTTTCTAGCACCACCTAGCATTAATTACTAATCTTTAATCTAGTATCTGCAAAATCTTCCAACCATGAATCCAACTTCAGTAGCGCTTCTTTTGTTTTGAGGATGTATCTAATATCATCTTCGAATGAAGCTACCTCAAATAATTATTTGAATTTTTGCACCAAGTTATTTCCACTAAAGAAAGATGAGTTCTTGACTCATCCCCATAAATTTCTAGGCTAATAGCATTATAGTACTTGTATGCTTCCAAAAATTACCTCTAAGATTTATTCTTTATTTCTTGGATATCCTCATATAACTGTACCATAACTTTGTTTCCTATTGATACCTTTTCTATCCAATGATATATTTTATCTAATTCCTCTTTCATATATACCTCCATCAACATCTAATAACTTTTCCCTTTGATAGTCTTCAATGCTTCCAAATCATTAGCCTAGGTATGTACTTCATCCATTGGCCCAAAATCATGGTTTGCCACAATAGCTGATTTGTCAATATCATTTTGGATGCTATGTAGAAGGTTCAAATTACCCTCTATTATTTGTACCCCTCCATCTTAAAAATTATGAGACCACCTTCTGCAAGCATTCAAAAATGAATCGCTTTCCTCTGCAACTTGTCTTCTTTGTTTATATTGTTAATCTCATATTGGTTTTGACATATGAGTGACAATAGAGTTAATTCATTTAATTAGTTTATTCCAAATAAGTAATACATGTCGAGCATAAAGTCGTCAGATAGTATATCCCTAGCAATAGATATTTAGTATGAGTCAAGTAACTAGTAAGTGCCGAGTCACTAAAGTGTTAAGGAGATGGTAAGTATCAAGCTATTCAGATGTCGATTCATTAGTGGATGCCAAGTCACTCAAAGGCTGAGTTACAACATTGAATTTTTAGTTGATGCCAAGCATTAGGGACTTCAAGTACCGAGTTACACAATTTTGACATAAATGTTTGTAATGGAACAAACTTTTATGTAAACCATTTTTGGGCTAACTTAAGGGTTGTTTTACAATCTTTGATGATAAGGATGAATCTTAATTGTGAATCCCTATGCATTACACATACCCAATCTGAAAAGGGGAAGGTTAAGAGGCAATATGGGTGGATCACAACTATTGATTCATACCTAACCCTGAGTCACCTAGTTCTTCTTAAGAAAGACAAACCCTAAACTTTTTATGAATGCTTAAGGAGAGTTGAAAAGATTTTACATGCACAAATAGAGCATTCATGGTGACTAAGGTGTTATGATTTGAGTTACATTGTAGAATTAGTTAAAGGAGAACAAAGGAAAGGAATCGGAGGACAACAGAGATACATCTAATAAAAAAGGATCAAGTATACATCAGGATAAAAGTGATCTAACATCATGAAACAGACTGCTAATCGAAGGATCATTGCTAAGACATTCTAACAGGTGAATTGAAGTTAAATATCCTAATAGAGTAGTCTTAACAAGCTATTGTAAATCCTTTAATAGGGCACTTACTTCATTGTGTTGGTGTTTGAAAATGTTACCCATTTCCAATTACCCTGATGAGAACAAAATGCATCTAGGGGCAGCTAACTCCCATTATCAACACATCCATTCAGACACCAGGCCAACTATAAGGCATGACCCTTCTTCTACTTCAGGCTCTGCAAAACCTAGGCGGGTAGACCTGTAGATTCTTTATATGGTACCAGTTGTCAAAGCATACACTGAATCTAATATGAAGCAGATAAAACCCTTATTTCTCCTGAATACTTATGAAATAACATATATCTGCAGTAGCTAGATGCAAAAAAATGAAATTCGTAAGATAAGTGAGGGCATTCTGTTTATAGCTCTTCAACATGAAAGGGAAATTCATTTGATTAAAGATGTTGATTCAACAAAACCTCAAAAATGCAACAGTATAACCAGTGATCCTATAAATGATCAGTGCCTAATCCATTGGGAAATTCCATGAATTCAAAACATACATCTGTGACATCAGGACGTATCTCATATACCCAGACATCATATCTATCAAACACCTTGTGATTCAGACATCAATGTTCATTCAGGTCTCATTCTCACAAAATATCCTTCTCAAACAACCAGTAACCTTGTTTAAACATATCGAGCATTTACTTGGCCCTTTGGTCCAACAGCAAGATACATTAAACATACAACCTGAAAGGGATGCAAATGGGTCTCAAATCTTTGTTCCAAAACCACATAAGACTTACAGATTGTTGAGACAGGAGACAAGAACCAGAACAAAACTAGTGAGATTGTTGCTCATATGTATTCATTTCCTTGAAACTATACATTCAGATGCATAAGATTAAAACATGAAACAACCTAATATCTCATAACTATCTATATTATCTCTACAATGCTATTCACATGAGAGTTCTGCTAAAGAAAATGGTGTCACAGTCATGGAAACATGTCAAAATACTGGAACCAATGGTCTCACAGTGCAAAAATTGGGATCCCAAATGGTATCACAGCAATGAACTTTTTTCTTCCTAGAAACTGGAACCAACTGGTTTCTCAGTGACAAAAACTAGAACCTCTTGGTTTCTCAGTGACAAAAACTGGAACCTCTTGGTTTCTCAGTGACAAAAACTGGAACCTCTACAAATGAAAAAAGAAAGAAAGATATAGCAAGAAATGAATTCTCGGATCTGATATGCAATTACCAGGTGTCCACTTGAAATCCAATCCTCTGTAACTGAAAAACCTCTTTCTTCTTTCATCCCTTCTGATCTAATTTTGTTTCATCATTAATCTGTAAAAAACTTGCAAAATATCCTTGCCTAATGATGAAAACCCTTTACTTGTCAAAATATCTGATTGCCCCATGAAAAAGCCAGTGAAAATGAGTTTTTACTGAGTAAATCAGAAAAAATTTGACCCTAACTGCATTTCCATTGCCTTCTACTGATATCCAGGTCATTATCTTGACAAAAAACAAATCTGAACTTCCTGGTATGAATATGGTTGCACTTTAGGTACCTGATAGAAAACCTTGTGTAGCTCAAACTGACTGATACTTGTGCAAAAACTGACTCCAGAATTGGAAAGTTCGTCTTCTCTCAATTTCGGCGATATACAACATCGCCTATTTTGTCTCCAGGAAACTCCCGAAAAAATCATTTTGAAAATGACTCCTCTGACTGAAAGTTATGTCTGCACATTTAATTTTTTAAATTTCAAAATTTAAAATATCTAATGTTTGAACATTAGAATGGATCTCTTTTAAAATAATTTTTGAAAACGTGCATATCTTGAAAATAATTTTAAAATTATTTTATTTTGTCCAACTCTTCAATTTCGAGGTCAAAGCTCTGTTGACCCATGCCACATGGCTGCATTTGATTGGCCCACATGGTCCGGATCATTTGCCACATGTTATTTCCTAATTCTCCCTTGCTATGTCGCTATCTAAATCAACAACCTCCACATCATTAGCGACATGGCGACGAAACAACACGTGTCATCCTCTGCCACCTCAGAACTCGTGCCACGTCAGCCTCGCTATCTCGTTATAGTTAACTAGTGAGCATCTTCGCGTGGCGAGGTAATGAGGGCCGCTCGATTCGCCACATGTCATCATCTTGTCACCTGGATCACACTAGCGCGGCAGAATATTTGTTTAAAATTTTGAGTTGGTCGACCGCGGCTGACATCATCCACACTTAAGTCAGATTTGGAGGCCCACCACGTGGCCGCGGCCTTTGGTGTCTTTAAGACACAATCATATATGTGTAAAATTGTATTTAAAAAGTGAAAACTCTTCTCACGTCTCAAATGTGGGATAACTGGTTTTAAAAGAAACCATGCCCTGTACGCAACAGCCTGCCAATCGCTCCTTCGATGCATTGATTCGGCTCCTTTTAAACTGTTCTGGCATTTTCATTTTTGCTTGATGATCATTGGCAGGTTATTGACTTTGACAACTGCGGGTTCATCTTTCATTTAATCAACGGTTTGGAGCTTTGGTTTGTTTCGCATTGCGTGAGGGCTACTTTGAAACATGTGTTGCTCCCAATGAATTCACTGCTATACGTTACTTTTTCATGCATGAGAAAAGCTCCTTGCTTGAAGTCATTTGCTCTTCCTCATCTAAGGGTTTTCCTTTAGCAAGTGTGATTTCCTTTGTTATGAGACGCCTCCCCTGTTTGGCTATGTGGCAGAGTTTTGAAGACACCTCCTTCTCACGCATTCCTTCTATGCAGGATTTATCTCTAATCTACTGCAAGCTCGTCTGATAGCGTGAGCTCATTGCATTATTGGGTGGCTCATCTTCTTATGGAACTGTCTTTTGTGCAAACTTCATTTCTCTTTAAAATTTAGTCTGCTGCCTTCCTACTTCAACGTGGGAAAACACACCTCCTCGTTGGTGAAAGACGTGTTTCAAACAGCATCTGCAACAACTTGTAAAACATTGTATTGACATGGCATGGTGTTATTTTTTTTACTTGCACTGATTTCCTCCAAAAGGGGCCGCTCCCTCTTTTATGCAAGGATCTACTCCTTGGCTCAACGTGGGTTGCCCCTTCTAAGCTGGCGTAGCATGAGAGCTTCCCTTTGAAGTTTCTTCCCAATTCATGGAGTATGGCTCCCTGTCACACGAGATCCCATTGTTTTTCTTTTTTGAAATCCGTAGGCATGGGAATTTTTAAAACAGTGTCTGATCTGTTCTATGTCATGAAGCTCCCATTGACTGTCTTGTACTATGTGCTATGTCTCCTCCAAATGAATGTTTGATATAGCTAGCCTAGACACTACATCACTTTGATATGTTAAGGCATTTTCTTTAGCCTCTTGATCTTCATGACTTGATTCATCCATAATCACAGAAACTACGAAGATAGTTTTCTATTCTTGGCATTTGATGAAGATTTAGCCGGGCCCCAAAGCGGGTCTGACTAAAAAAATTTTCATTTCCAGAACACTAACTCTTCAAACTGATCTTCAAAACATCTGATACTAACTGAAAACAAATTCCATTGCCTAAAAATCAATTTGAAACTCATCTTACAACTCTTTGTAACTCGCCAACTTTGTGCCAGGAGGTCTGTTGATTGGCTTTTAAAACTGACTAAATCACCTGATTAGGCTCTAAAAATTGGCACACTGAATCTCGGTTCTGCATTCTTGCACCCTGCCAAATTTTGTCTCATGAAAAATTCCCAGTCAAAAGATATCAACTGTTAAAGTTACCCTTCTAGATTTACCTACAAGAAAACACGTCAGAAAGCAACAAATTGGGTTTGGAATTGGCTTGGAAAACTAGGCAAACGGGAACTTGGGAAGACAAAAACTGGGGCATTAAAACTTTTTCATGAGGACAGTATGAATATGCAATTTGGGCTCATGATGAATCACAAGACGCATTTGGTGGACGCTCAAAGTAGGCTACTTGGATTTTGCAATTAGAAACACTGACTGAAAAGCGACTTTGGCAAATGGAAATGACCCTGAAAAGTGCGCATTCGGATTCATCACGTCTTACAAACTGACACACTTGAAGTAATTTCAGAGGAAAATACAGGGGTACAATCTATTTGACTTGACCTATCATGGATTAGGAGATAAAATGTCACGAACAGGGCTACCAATCAATCTGCACTTACTGACACCAATTAAAACTTATAAATTGCGTTCGAAATCACACTTGAAAACTGACCAAATGGATTCTTCATAAGCTGAAACTTGGAACACAACAAGTCTCTGACATCTACAATACAATGCAAATGGAACTTTCTCATTTGGGTCAACTGGTCAAAAGTTATTGCACGTCAAACAGGGCTTCCCAGAATTAGGTGCAAAGTGCAAAAGCCTGAAAACAGTAACTAACCAACTTTGAGGGATTCAAAACCTATTCAAACGGACTCAAAATGACTCGAAATCTGAAACATAGGTTCTCAGGTATGGACACTAGACACTCCCAAAGTGGTGGATCACAGAACATTTCTGGGTGTGAGATATTCCTTTACAAACAGAGCCTCCTGTCGCTGTTTGACACTGGTGAAAATGCAAAATTGATACTAGCTCAAAAAAAAATTTTGCCAAATGACTCAGAAACTCAATTTAACTTCACAAAACATTTAGGCACGCTGAATGGAAGGTGCCAGAAGCGTTAAACACCTTAGGGGTCTCAACTGGACAACAGGGTACAACCAAGCACATGCATTTTCAAACATGGTCAAATTTGACCACACAATTTTTAGTGCCAACACGTTGTAAGTTAAAGTCCTTTTATTAGGCACACTTTTAGTAGGGTATTTAAATCCTTTAATAGGGTAAGATCTAACTAGGGTAAACTTTAAGAAAGCCCGCTCCAGAAAAAGATATAATTTATTGGCGAATCTTTCATTATTTTGAAAAACCAAAATATTTTTATCAATGAATCTCTCAATTTTTTTATTTTAAATATTATTTACATTGGTGATTGTTTTTGAATCATAATTTTTTAGTAGAAAATTTTGGCGAATCTCAATAATAATAGGAAGTTTGATAATCATAATGGAATATTGCACATCAAAATTGAACATGTTTTATCTCATGGAAATTATGAGGATAATTACATTATATTTTAAATCAATAGTGAAAACAAAATATTGGTAATATATCCCTAAAGTAACTAATAATTATGATAAGTATTGGTGAATTAATTTTAATTTTTTTGATAATATATAATATTTAGGTCAATAAAATCTAATCATGTATCGAATATTGTGGCAAATCTTTGATTTTAATTTTTTTAATAAAATAAATTGTTAAGCGATTTTAAATATTTTAGAACTAAGTTTAATAAAACTATGGCAATTTACGTTGCATTAAATCTTAAATTATTAGCCAAATTACTAGTGAAATTTTTTTAAAATTCACAAAAATACTAATGTTCACCTCTAAAAATGACCCTAGATGTAACAATCTTGTAAGCCTTTAACAGGGCAGACCTTTCATAGGGTAGATCATGTTTCATGATTAAACATAGTAACCTTTATTGGATACACTTTATTACTGAAATAGTGAAGATTTGTATGTGTCATCCCTACCTCATTTTTACCTTCTCCTTGGAGGGTTTATATGTAACCAAACTTCTTCTGTCATACATGTGTTGAATATTTTACTTTCATGCTATGGATCTATATGCTTAATTTGGTATTTTAGTTTATACGCATAGATTGTGAGATGAAAGTTTTAAGGGTTGATTCAACTCCCCCACTCTTAGAGTTTATTTCCCTATTGTATTTCCAACAATTGGTATCAAAGCGTCATTTTCTAAAAGATCTTGAAGATGGAAGTCTATAAGTTGGGTAAGACTAATGAGAACCAGACAATTGAAATACAACTTGCCCTACATTAGTTGAATGAAGCAAGAGATGAGTTAAAGAGATCATTGAAAAGAAGGAAGGAAATTTCTATTGAAGAGAATGACACACAATACCAAGAGATTGATTTACTACTAAATTATTTGCAAATGGAAAAACCAATGAATTTGATGTGACAGTTGCAGATCTAATGGAAAAGAATGGAACCCTAACTGAAGAGCTCTAAAATCTCAAAAGAGAACAAGAAGTCCAATAATTATTACTATGTGAGGTGATTGAGCTAGAAAAAGAAAGTTAAAGAGGAAAAAGTCATGATTCAAGATGAAAAAAGGGTTTTGACCAATAAAGTGTAAGAGAAAACATCGAAGGTAACTAAGATTTCTAACATGCAATTGGAAAATTTGAGTAAAATGATGATTGAAAATCATGAATTGAATGCAAAGTATATTGAGATCACAACTCTAAAGTTGTAGAATGAACAACTGAGAAATGATCTGAAAAGAGAAAAAAAGTTTGTTAACAATTTCAACAAACCTAGTGAAGCCATCAAGTACTTTGAACAATTGATAAGATCTCCTAGATCAAACAATGATACTTCTGGATTGAGTTACACTAGTACTAAAGAAGGAGAATCATCCAAAAGTGGTGACGAAAGAAGTAAAAAAGGTAAGAACTCCAAACCTACTTGTCATAATTGTGGTAAAATAGGTCATACTACTAATGTTTACAAAAGTAGGACTGTAAATCAGAATCCTAAGCAGAAGTTCATGGGTCATTACCACAAATGCAACAAACAAGGACATAAGGCACATGAATGCAGAACCAAGACCATGAGAAAACAAAGATTTGAAGGATACTATTATAACTTCTAGAATTATGGATATAGAGCATATGAGTGCATATCTAAGCTTAAATGGTCATTAAACAAGCAGACAAAGGTAAAGCACAATTGCAACTCTTATGATTGGGATTGTAATACAAGGTATAGTTGTTACTATTGTCAAGATTATGGACATGTTGATGAGAATTGCAAAAAAAATATTTTAGAAGTGAATAAGAACATATTTTAGAAGTGACTAAAAAAGATGGTTGAGTCAAACCACATGTTTTAGCTATTTGAAGAATGGTCACATAAGCAGGAATTGTCCAACAAGGTCAAAGGCACCAAGCAGTGAGTTCAACAAAGGTTACTGAATAGAAAAAAGAAAGCATGGAAGACAAAGTCATGATTAAAGATGACAAAAGAATTTTGACTAGTAGACTGGAAGAAAGAACATCAGAAGTAACTAGGATTGCTAACATACAATTGGGAACTTTGGGTCAAATGATGATTGCAAATCATGAATTGAATGCAAAGGATATTGAGATCACAACACTAGTTGTAGAATGAATAGTGGAGAAATGATTTGAGAAAGGAAAAGGATTTTTTTGAAAGCTTCAATAAACCTAGTGAAGCCATCAAGTACTTTGAACAATTGATGAGATCCCCTAGATCTAACAATGATACATCTAGATTGGGATACAGTAGTACTAAAGAAGGAGAATCATCCAAAAGTGCTAAAGAAAGAAGTGACAAAGGTAAGAACTCAAAACCTACTTGTCATAATTGTTGTAAGTTAGGACATATTGTTAATGTGTGTAGGAGCAAGACTATAAATTAGAATGTTAAGAAAAACAACATGGGTCAGTGCCACAAGTACAATAGACAAGGTCATCAGGCACATGAATATAGGGCCAAGACTATGCACACTCAAAGATTTGAAGGATATTGTTATAACTATAAAAAGTATGGACATAGAGCTTTTGAGTGTAGATCCAAATATAACTAGTCATCAAACAAGCAGAAAAAAGTAAAGAACAATGGTAGCTCTTATAATTGGGATTACAATACAAGGTATAGTTGTCACTACTATCAAGAGTATGGACATCTTCCTGAGAATTGTATTAGAACACATTTCAAAAGTGGCTACAAAAGGTGGTTGAGTAAAACTACATGTTTTCGCTATTTGAAGACTGGTCACATTAGCAGATACTATGCAATAAGGTCAAAGGCACCAAGTAGTGAGTTCAACAAAGGCAAAGACAAGGTAGATATTGAAAATGTTAGAAATGAGATGAACAAGACATGGAAGAGAAAGGAGGATTGCAGCACATCAAGTATATATGTGATCACTTCACCCAATGGTTCAAGTGATCGCACCTCATCAAACTAAGTAATCAAGAGGTATGTGTTATTATTATTTTAAAGATATACTATACATTAGTTCCAAGGATTTAGTTCTAAAAATATTACATATTTATGAATAAAGATGCAAGGTGTTGATTATAACCTAGAAGAAATCTTTAAGTTTTGTTAGTTTTCATGTAACTATCAAGCATGAAAAGTTTCACTATGGTTGTCGAGTGAAATGTTAGTCGATGCCGAGCTATTAAAGGTGATAGTGTTGACCAAGCTCATAGTGGTTTCCAAGTCAAAAAGGAAACCTCATGGAAGCTGAGTGAGTCAAAATCTCTATTGAACTCAAGCTTATAGTTGTGTAAGAACTAAGCATTAAATGCAATATTTTAAGGTCTATATGATCAATTTTTACTCATTTGACATCATTCAAATTTGAAGGAGAGCATAAAGAATGAAAGGTGAATTGAAAGAGATCACTCCAGCATTTGTAAGAAGACTTCAATAGTCACTCAACACCATAACAATAGATTTGTAAAGGTATTTATCGTGTGTTAAGCTACATAGTTTGGATTTCCACAAACCCTATTTTACATAATGGCATCTAGTTCTTCAACTCCAAAGGTTAAAGAGGGTAAAGAAGTTTTGAATTTGCAACTGGTAAGCAATGAGATCTGACAACCAAAATTTAGAGTCATTCTTAATATTTCTTATAAGAAAGATCCATCTAGTGCATTGTCAATGATACCACCTCGAGTTTTGCTGATTCAAGATGTAAGATGTTGCTACACATGAAAGGTGGGTATTATAAGAGACATGGAGATTAAGGAAACCTATGGTAAATTATGTAAGAATGGATCATTAAAGGATGAATTCAAAATTGTAGAGAGAAAAGGGTTGACCCATACCCTAGATTTTCCAAATGTATTCAAGATAGAATGGTTTAAGATAGTTTTAAGTATAATTCATGATGATTCAATATGGTTGGATAATGGACCAATGAAAATCACCAAGAAAATTGGACATAGAGTAACAGGGTATCCAACACTTGACTGACCTAAAACACTAGTACATTTGCACTTGTTTTTCTACCAAAATTTTTGACCAAAGCTATAATTCCTCCTCCTTTTTTCTTTTCGTTCCTGCATTGGTCGAAAATAAAAATTCTATGGCCGATTTGGTCAAAATTTTGACCAACCTATGTATTCTTAAGTTTAATTTTGACTAACTCAATGTTATAACCAAAAAAGAAAAAGTTTCATTCATTCACGGGTTAAAAAGAAAAAATTTCATTCATTCACAAGTAATGCATTTCCTCATGCACCTATTTACGCTAACTATTGGGATTGCTTGAGATTTACTGCCAACAAGGGCTTGCCACAGACCTACTTATCGCATGAGTGAGCACCTAGGTGAAGTGTACGTTGGTTTGTAGCCAGGCAGCAAGCCACAAGTCATTGCTTTCTATTTTTTTTGGCCGAGTCATGCACTGCAATGCCCTTTCTGATAATGCTTGCATTGTTGGCTACAAATAACACAAGAAGCAGACAATGAAAAATTGGAGAAGAGGTCTAAATTTGTGACATTGTTTGGTTGGTGCCAAATTGGTATTTCTCCATTCTCCTTTTACTAGGGTTTCAACTTTATGCAGCTGCCTGCATTTTCAGACACTCTCCAAATGTAGGTGTTTCAAGAATTACCATATATTCTAATACAACTCATTTCAAAAATGCTTGTTTAATCCATGAATATGGGATGAATTTATTGTATCCTAAAAATTTGATTTGTAATGGCTATATAGTGACTCAAATTTTCTTGCAGCTCATCAAAAAATACTGTTCCAAGGAAACATTTTGGTAGAATAAGTGATTGGTAAAAGCTATGATTAAAAATGCATTTGCACATCTAATTTACTCTAACCAAAAACATTCTTAAGCATAAAATAAGGATGAAGGATTAGGAACCTCTTCATGAGCCAAAAAGGTCTCTATTCAAATCAATATGCATATTCGTGCTCATTTCTTCACTAGTCTATAAATGATTTTTAATTTTTAATCTCCAAGATAACCATGAACTAGATGAAATCACCAACATCCAAATCCTTTAGGTTAATTTAAGTGAGTGGAATCCTTCATGCTCAATTGAAGCGTGTGGTTTCCCTTATAGATCTATCTCTCTATATTAAAAGGAGAGAAAGCTGTCTATATTAGATATCCATATCACAAAACTACCATATTTTTCTCAATTTATATAGTCCCTTTTGGATAGTTTTGCCTCATTTCAAGGAAACTATACTCAAATGTTAATTTTTTTCTTGGATCGATTTTGTGATAGTTTTTAGCATCAATGTTTTGGATCATCCTACGTGATTTATCAACATTACTCTCTTGTATCCTGATGATGGATCATGTAGTATGATCCAAAATGGTGATGCTAAAAAATCTCACACAATTTATCCCAAAAACAAATTAGCATTTAACATGGATTGTGAAGATCTGGTAGACTTACTTGTATTTAAGTCATGTCAATTATTCATGATACATTCTTGGACATTTATTATCATGGAATCTGTTTCTACATAAACAAGATAGGAAAACATGGCTTCATGCCAAGCAGATCTTCATGCTAAATCTTATAGTTTAAATCTCATTGTGATGATAAAATAGAAAATGCCAGTGTACTTCAACCATGAACTTTACATTGGTTAGCATGGAGAATAAATAGAAAGAAAGCACAAATTACTAATATATGTATACTTTTGATTTGTATATTTAGAAAATAAGAAAAGAACATAGATTAAATATGAGGGGTTCCAAGTAGGTTGGTTAATACCAGTCTCTTTCTAATTTATTCCTCTGATACAAAACTTTAGGAATACTCAAAAAATTGTTCCTTCCTGGTATCCAATTAAACATCTTCACATTAGTTCAAAAACCCTAGGTTTGAAACTGAATACATGCATGCTGAAGAAGTTATAAAAAAAATAAGATAGAACTCAACATATCTTAGGAAATTAAAATATACATAAATCTGGTATATTTGAAATAGGATTGAAGCATTTCACAAACCTTTGTAACTACTCCTCTAAAACCTCGCACTTGGTAATGGCATCTTTGCATTGCATGTGCTCTTCCTAAAGCTCTAGCTCCAAAGCATCCACTTTTTCAGACAACCCTTTCATCTCAGTTTTTGTTGCCTTGAATTGAGATTTAATATTTGGTTTATGTGAAATCATGGCTTCTAGTTCATTCTCTAATAATTGCTTTGATTCCTTAGCAGATTCAAGCTGCATTTTCAAGTTTGCTAGCATTTGTTCTGATTTAGTAAGTTGACTTTCTATGTGTTCAAGTTTCTCTTTAGTTGCAGCTAGGACTACCTTTTAGATTAACATTGTCACTCTTAAAATGCATAAGTTTTTCCTCCAACTCTATAACTTGATGTTGGGTGTGATCAAGCTTCTCTTTTGTTATAGTGAAGAATCCTTCCAGATTAGCATCCTCACTCTTGAGACATATGAGCTCCTCTTTTAACTCAATAATCTAATATTGTGTGTGTCCAAGATCATCTTTGGTTGTAGCCAAGACTATTTCTAGATTTGCATTCTCACTCTTGAAACACATAAGCTCCTCTTCTAACTCTCTGATTCTGCTTACCTGGGCCTTCAACTCAGATTCCAAAGATGATTTTTCTACTTGAATGCTATTAAGCTTCCTAATTATGTATAAATTGCCACCAGCTAGTTGAAAGCGTAGGCTATTAGCCTTTTCTTCTCCTGAAAGATCCTGAGCACTTTCTTGTCTTGTAAAATTATCTGTACTAATCAAATTACAAAGAAAACTAGATTGCATCAGGTTGGGAAATTGGTTGCCAAAATATGTGGCTTCATTTTGGAAGATTTCACTAAAACCAAGAGCAAACATTTTCCTAAATTGAGATAACAAAGATATCAGTTCAACAATTAACTCTGTAATGTTTTCTTTGCACTACAAAAAGTAATCCACTAACTGAGAAAACTCCTAAATTCTAAAAACTAGTTTATCAGTATTTGATGATTTAAATTTTTGAGTCTTTTTAGGGACTTGGGCTATAGATTGTAAGAAATTAATGATGCTGACAATAGCAATTGTAAACTCTACATCAATAGAACTAATTCTAATCCTAGTATCAGAATGAGAAGTGAAGTTAGCTTTCATAGAAGACCAGATATGTGTCTAAGAATCTCTAGTACTTTCAGCATCTATTGCCATGGCATATTTGACCTCATCTAGTATTTTGTGTAGTCTACACCCTCAACATCAACAAAAAGGATCATATCATGCTTTTCTTTGAGACTAACTAGGGTAGATTCATTCCTAGTGTTTCTAGCTTGTAGAACAATTAGATTTTCTTGTAAATGGTTTATTTTTTTTAACAACTCAAAGCATTCCTGATTGATAGTTTGAATCTTTGATTATTTTTGTGCAAGAGCTTCTTCTAAGAAAGCTCTATCTTCTTGATTAGATGAAATATCAAAACTTCCTAAAACATTCTTATCAATTATTTCATCTAAATTTCCTACTTCTATCTAATCCAATCTAGTTGAATCCATGGAAGCCAATCTCTCCATCTCAAGGAAATCATCCATCAAATCTACCTTGGACACATCACTGAGCTTCTTAGCTTTGCGAATGACCTTTTCTATTTTTATATGATCCAACTCTGCAATTAGTGCTGAAGCCCATGACTCTGCACTAGGGTCACCATCATTCGTGTCCTCAAAAATGGAAGACAAGCTTGGTGGATTGCTTGTACTTTCATTTCTTGATCCTTCCAAATGCAACTCAAGTGCAGGTTTTCCTTGCCTTCGCTTCAAAGATTCCAACTATTGTTTAACAGTGGAGAGTTTGGTAGCTATTCTAGCACACATGACTCTAGAAGCCTTAAGCTCACTATTTTTCTTTGAGAGAGCATCTTTTAGCATCTTGTTCTCTTCTTCTATTGCCAACACTTTTCCTATATGGTATTCAGTTGCTTTCTGAGAATGTTCTTTGTGTCTATCATTTAATGTCTCTATTGAAGAATGTGGTGAACCAGCACCCTTACTAAGTGACTTCCTCAATTTGATATCCCCAGACTCCCTTCTAGCAATATCTACTTCAAGTTTCATTTGAGCCAGTGTAGTTGGCCCTGGTCATCATTTTTTAAGTAGACCTCTTAGCCTCTGACACTCGGCCTCTAACTTGGTAACTTTCTTAACAATTTCTATTTGTTGCTTGCTAGTAGCTTGGGTAGATTTCTTACTAATATCCCTTTCATCAATTATTATACCTAGTTCTTTGTTAAGCACATGAATTTTATATTTGAGGCCAACATTCTCACTTTCTAACATCTCAAGTTTAGTTTGAAGAACTTTAGCCTTAGACTCAACTTAGTTTCTGGCTTCTTACAAATTAGATAATGCTTTTGAATTTTCTTGAAGAGATGTGGATGCTGCATTACTTCTTGTGCCTACCTCATTTAGTAGCTACTCTAGTTCTACTATTCTAGAATCAAGCTCACATTTTGATTTGTCCCATTCTCTAGTCTTTTTCACCACAGCCTCATGAAGCTTCTATTCTTGCTCCTCTCTTGAACTCCTAAGCTCCTGTGAAATTACCTAATTGAGCGTCTATATTTTTTAAATCAAATAATATTTAAGGGTTCATGATGAAGAAACTCTAAAATTAGTAGTCAATATTTTGATTCTATGACAACTTTTTGTTTAGCATGTTTAACAAGAGAAAATCCAAACATTATTGCATTAGGAGAGAAAGTATTTAATTTTGTAAAAGTTTGTTTACACTGTATTTATTAATCAAAGAAAATATGGGAATTTCCTCTATACAGATTCATTAGTACTAATTCAGAGGATTTCACAATTAAAGTTTGCCCCAAGAAATTCTCAAGTGCCACAGTTAGGCTTTGAGACTATCAAGAGAGGTAAAGAGAAACCTAAACAAAAATCTTTCGGTTGTGGGAAGGATTAGTCTAGCATGGTGGATTGTAATGGAAAGGATAACCTCAAAGTGTTGAAGGAAAAATCATTGGGACCAAAGTTAAGGCGTGAGCATTTGTCTCCTGTAAGATCTTTCCCAAGTAAGAAAACCTATTGATTGTGTCTTTGTCTCCACCACAAGAAAATCTAAACTCCAAAACCCATTAAACATAAGAGGCCCAGACTTACATTGAATGAGACTACCACTTTATGTTTTTTAGAGTCTCCAACTGGTACTGTACCTATAAAAGAGCTATTTAGCTAAGGAAATCAAATAAAGATTGAAGAAGTAGAAATAACCTCACCTTCTCATGAATTCACTATAAAAGCCATGGGTGTTGGAGACTCCCCAAGACAATTCTACATAGTACCTCCAAATAGCAGAGGATTTCCTTTGATACTGGCAAATTCCAAACACCCAAACCCCAGAATTAACACTTCAATCTAACTATCAGTTATATTTTAATGCAAAAATGCATTCACATGTGAAACATAATTCCCACATAGCATAAGAGGGAAGATTGTTCATACACAATGGTTCAAGCATGAGTCATGGGTACCGACCTAGCCATATTGTTGTTGGACAAATATCTAAAAATGGGGCATACAAGTTAAATACTAAAACAAAACCTAGCATAAGATGAACCCAAATGGAAAATAAAATATGTATAAAGAGTAGAGCCTTACAGAAATTCTTCAAGAAGTGGACTTGATATTTCATTGTTCTGCAATAGCCTGCACATGTCACAAAAATTAGCGCATTTGTCTCATATAGTAATGCTCATACCTTAATTCTCAGGCATTCATTTTAGAAAGTGATGTCTTTTTCTTTTCGTTAGAAATCAGTCAAAATGGATACAAAAATGTTCTTGTCACAAAATTCCCCAAAAAGACCTAAATAGAGACAAATAGATTGAAGTTTGAAGCTATTGGAACACACTTGCTGATCCAGTGGATAATTTCAGTGAAAATTGAAGTGTCTTCAAATCTCCAAATTTTTGCACAATCAAAAATATCTCAGCGTCCTGATTCCAATGCAACTTGAACGGAGCAAAAAGGAGTCCATTCGTGCAAGTTATGCTTGGTCAAAGTTCTGGTCAATAGGTAGACCAGAGGGCTAGATAAGGGGCAAAATCAAACCATCTCAAAATTGGTCAACAATGGGTTTGAAATTAAAGATCTCGCCACAAGCTTTCCGATGGCATTCGTTTCATCAAAAATGAACTTCATATGTAAAAGTTCTGGCAATTTGAATTTTGGAGGTAAAAATGTCATTTGAAAGTTGATGATGTCATCATGATGTCATGGTGGCAATTTTAAACCAAAATAAAAAAAGTAAAAAAATAAGATAGTGGTGAGATTCGAACCCCTAACCACATGGTAATGTCAAATTTGTTTTTTAAATTATGCATGCCGCCAAAGCCATTTTAAAATGTGCATCGGTGGGAGTGAACCCCCGACCAACCGGATCCTAAAATAGTTAATTGCCACTGTGCCAAGCACGCATTTTGAAATTCATATGGGTTAAAGCGTGTTTATCCTGTGACTACCAACTGAGCCACCCTTAAAATAGGGATATATGGTTATTTTGTTACTTGTCTTTAACCTCAAATTCATGTAATGCCAAAATTATTAAATGGCAAAGAGGTTAATGACGAAGCATGTATTGTTAATAGGCCTATTATTAAAAAAAAAAAATTTTGGCCTAATTTAACTAAATTTTTTGTATAAAAAGGGGGAGAGAGTGAGTGGTTTTCACTCATAATTTTCAAGAGTCTTTTTGGAGGAGAATTTTGGCCAAGTATTCTTGGAGGAAGATTTTATTCTCTTCAAGTGATGATTTATTGAAACAGGCATTGTGACAGAGAGGTCTTGTAAGGAGATTTTTGTACCATTCTTGTATCTCGGAGTTTTATTGCTGCTAAAGTGCTCAAAGGAATGGTCTTGGTGCTTTGTAATTGATTTTTGGAGATTAATCAGATAGGTCATACTCTATTGGAGCCAACCCAGAGACATAGTCACATTTGTGGCAAACTCTAAAATCAAACTATGTTTGCACTTTCTATCTTCTTCTCTCTCTCAATTTTGTTTCTCACCTTAAGTTTTGATGCAT
The DNA here is from genome assembly GCA_028749045.1 of Cupressus sempervirens. Lineage (NCBI taxonomy): Eukaryota > Viridiplantae > Streptophyta > Pinopsida > Cupressales > Cupressaceae > Cupressus > Cupressus sempervirens. The sequence goes on along the minus strand of CM053785.1, from coordinate 307,170,196 downwards.
AATTTCATTTATGTATAAATGTATTAAGACTTCCGCTAATTCAATTTTATTTAAGCATTCAATACTGCAATTAGTCTAGATCTGTCCATCAGATCAAGTGGTATCAGAGCTCAGTTGACTATTATTGCAGTTGTTTTCTTGAATGCTAACAAGATCCAGGATTCAGAAGGGCAAAGGCAAGCTTGAAGAATATAATCCTGAGATCGGGAAGTGAAGAATATTTTTGAAGATGTCTATTTCTGGAATGGATGTTCCTGATGAGATTAGTGAGTAGGAATTTCAAAGAGCATTCCTTGAGATGAAGGCTAAGGTGGACATTTTTTTTCAAGAGAGACAAGAATGGAAGGAATGTGAAGGAGGTTCATCGAAGAAAGGAGATCGTGAAGGCAAGATAGGGAAACACCATGGAGATGGTGATAAGCAACAAGATCTATCCTCTTCTTCTTCTCCTCCCTCTTCTCCTTCTTCTCCATCTTCTCCTCATTCTACTTCTTTTAATCCTTTCAAGAGTGGGTATAAGCCTAAGATCAAACAGGATGTAAAATTTGACTTGCCTAAGTATTGTGGTGAGCTTAATGCTGAAAAATTGGATGATTGGATTCAACAAGTAGAAGTCTACTGTAGAGTCCAGAACCTATTAGATGATGTTGATAGGATTCAATTAGCTACTCTTCAATTAGGGGGTACAACTTTAACCTGGTGGGAGAGTAAGACTAAGGTAGAAGTTTCACAGCATGGTAGAGTCAGTTTAACTTAGGTAGAGTTTGTTAATGATCTTAAGAAGTAGTTTTATCCCCTAGGACATATGCAATAGTTAATGATGAACTGGCAAATGTTTAGGCAAGGGAAAGATCAAACTATCCAAGAGTACACCCATGAATTTAGGAAAAGGGCTATTGCTTTGAATGTTCCTTTGTACACCCAAGATACTTTGTTGAAGTACATAGGAGGTCTTCATTCCTACCTTAGACATTCTATTTTGGTTTTGAACCCTTGTAATTTGGATGAAGTGTCTATTCAAGCTACACACTTAGAGTCAAGGGGTAAAGGATCTTTTATTGATAAGTTTGATAATGATGTAAAGAAATCTTCTAAGAATGCAGAGACAGAGACAGGAAAGAAGGCAGCTACAGTTAAGAAGGATGAGAAACTTTCTTGCACTCATTGTGATAGGAAGGGTCATGATGACAAACATTTTTGGAAGTTGCATCCTAAATTGAAGCCTAAGTGGGCTCATAAATTTGATTAGAAACAGAAAGGTAAGGAGAAAGTAGCAAATGTTGTTATGGATCTTGGTTCAAATTTAGATGATGAGACTAAGATAACAGCTATGGATTTAAAAGGTAAAGCTCCTATTTCTAGTGTTTCTGTTGCTAGTTGTGCTTCTACTTCTACAGTTAATGATTTCTCTAAAAATAAGAAAAGGAATGAGATTTTTTATTTAAGGGTTGTTGCTAAGAACACTAAAATTGATGCACTCATAGATAGTGGTTCTCAAGTGAACTTGATTTCTGAGAGTATTGTGAGAAACTTGGGATTGAAAACCACATTACATAAGAAACCTTATCCACTAGGTTGGATTTGTGAAAATGATAAGTTGCAAGTAACAAGACAATGCACCTTAAGATTCATAATCACTAGTAAGTTTGTGGATAAAGTATAGTTCGATGTGGTTCCACTGGATATCTGTGGGATTGTGCTTGGTAGCCCTTATCTTTATGAAAAAAAAGAAATTTTCTACAGGGAGAAGAATCATTATCACTTGTTTAAAGATGGCATTTAGTATATTGTGCATTCTCATAGGATTAAGACTAATTGTTCTTTTGCAAACACAGGACAGTTAAAGAGGGTAATTAATTAAAGTAAAGAGTTAACTCTTATGTCTGTCAGTACAGGTGGTTCTACACTTGAACTTGGAAAAGCTAACCAGGGTCAGATGTTGCGGGATGCACCTGCAATACAACATGAGGGAATGATAATTGAAAGCATTGATGGTTCCTTGGGTAAAAATGTTCCTGTTGTGAAGGATTGATATGTTGTTGATTTATTCTCTTTCATTTCTGCATTATTGTTCAGCTTGATGCTAGTCAACGTTTGTTGGTTAGTGGCTATGACAATTGATGTAGATACTTATGGAAGTGATAGAATAATTTTTATGTTCAACAATATTTCTGCAGTCTTCATTGTGCTTATGACTAGGTATTTAGATGTAAAGATGATACAGGACAAGTGGGCAGGCCAAGTCCTCACTTTATGTCAGACTAAATGTCACTTTTGGAGGTCCAAAAGGTCTTCAATGGGGAGCCCTAATCCGATGGATAATTTTAGTGAAAATTGAAGTGTCTTCAAATCTCCAAACTTTTGCACAATCAAAAAGATCGCAGCGTTTTGATTCCAACGCAACTTGAATGGCGCAAAAAGGAGTCCGTTTGTGCAAGTTATGCTCGGTCAAAGTTTTGGTCAATAGGTAGACCAAGGGCTAGATAAGGGGTGAAATAAAACCATCTCAAAAGTGGTCAACAGTGGGTTTCAAATTAAAGATCTCACCACAAGCTTTCCTACGGTGTTCATTTCATCAAAAACAGACTTCATATGTAAAAGTTATGGCAATTTGAATTTTGGAGATTAAAATGTCATTTGAAAGTTGATGATTGTTGGAAATATTCAAGATATGACAAGTTACTGAGAGGGGAGGGGTGAAACAGTAACTTCTAAAATTTCAAACAATAAAACTGTATACTGATATATTCATCATTCATCCAAGTAACCTATTGTAAGCATGAAACAAAATCATTTGCAACACTTGAACACACAGATTTGGTGACCCAGAAACCTTCCAAATAGAAAGTAAAACTGGGGTGGGGATGAAACCCACAAGCTTCGTTACTGCAGTATGAAGTTGGCCGGTTAAGGCTTACAATGACCACTTGTGGTGATCTGCCCTGTTAGGAGCACAAAATATTTCTAGATCCACCTTGTTAGAGGATTTCCAAACATACAATAAAGTATGCACTCTGTTAGGAGATTTAAAAAAGACTGTTAAGTCTACCTTGTTAAAGGATTTGCAAAAACTGATTCACCTATTAGAATGAAACAGTGGATCTGATTACAACTGATTGCTGATAAGATTCGCTATGCTTTGATTCACCTTGATGTGATAGATAAAACTTTTCTGCTTCAAAACTAGACCTGCTGAATATCTTCACAATTCAGCCCACATACTTTCACACACATGTATTTCTTTCGCACTTTCACACATTCACACTTTCACATTTCCACCCATTACCATTTCCATAACTATTGTTTGAATGATACAATACATTGCATATATATACTATCAATATAAATAATACATGCAAGGTCGGCTAAACAATACATGCAAGGTCGGCTAAAACAACAAGTGCAAATCTCTATACAAAGTTGGCCCAAGGTAAAAACTCGGGTTCACTGAACTGACTCGGTGTCCTTCTGATACTCGGCGTCCACTGCGTTACTCGGCATCATCATGCACTCGGTAGAAGTGAAGGCACGGTTCATACTAAACACTTCGAATAGTTCTGAACTCGATAACCACTGGAGACTCGGTAGAAGAGATGTCACTCGGTGAATACTTCTATCTGAACTGTTGCTCGATGATCAAAGGAAATACTTGATAGAACCTTGTGACTCGGTGATAGTTAGTTTCCTTGATATCCATCTGAGCTCGGTAAAAATTAATTTCCTTGATAACCTCAGGAGCTCAGTTATCATGAAGTTCTCGGTTACATCTTAGTACATCTTTACTCGGTCAAAACTGATTCCTTTCTTTATCTTGAACACTCGGTAAACACTGATTGCTTTGTTCACCTTGATCACTCGGTAAACACTGATTTCTTTGTTCACCTTGATCACTCGGTAAACACTGACTTCTTTGTTCACCTTGATTACTCAGTAAACACTGACTTCTTTGTTCACCTCGATTACTCGGTAAACACTGAGAACTAGGTAAAGCTTGGTTTCCGGTGTGAGCTCGGTAAGCATTCAGAATCCAATAAGTGTTGTAACTAATGACAAAAATGTATCATAATGCCAACAATCTCCCCCTTTGGCATTAGTGACAAAAACACTTATGAGACAAAATTTATCTGACATGCTGATGACTGATTCTGAATATACATAGCTTCGTTATATACAACTCCCCCATAGAATAGCTTTGTTATATACAACTCCCTCATAGAATGTACATACATTATTTACATGCGCTGTATATCTCTTCCTTTGTAAAAATTTTGAAAACACTTATTCACCCATAGTATACATATCCAACAATAATCTCCCCCTTTTTGACAATAATGCCAAAGAATAAAGAATATATATACTTATATGGAAACACCAAAATGAGAGATGAACTCTGAATGTACCTGGAGAATAAGCTGGAGAGTCTTATCCCAATTCTCTTGCAAAATTTTGCAGGTAGAAAGAGCTATTTGAATTTCAGCCAAAAGTTCAATCACATGATCTACAATGGAGAAGTTATTATCATGGATTAATGTCTTTGAATGTGCAATATGCTTCTGCATTGAATCCATGATGGGAAGGATCATGTTTTGGATATCTCTCAATGTAGATCGGATCCTTGCCTCTTCCCTCAACAACTCTGCCTGCTTCTCTGACAAAAATTTGATTCTGAGGTGATGAGATGAGCTTGAACTGGGGTCAAGCTTCAAGTTCTATGTGCTTACCTTCAGATCTTCATCAATTTTATTTAGTTTTTCTCTTATTCCTTTAGTGTATTCGGTAACATCACAAAGTTTAGCAAAAAGAGATGTTACATTATTAAAAGAATTTTCCATATCTGCCAAAACTGAGGTTAATGTAACCTGATTTATTGCAATGTTCTGGGCAATGTGCCCTAATACCTTATTATCAAATTTCTTTTCTGCACGCTCAATTAGCTTTTCTTGTCCGGAGGCATCTTCATTGAATTTATTAACTGCCTCTTCTTGTTGAATCAAAATGTGTTGAGAAGTATCAACATCAACACCTATAGCCTCAGTAATTATGTTCCGGGCTTCCTCAATTATCCTATATTCCTTATCCCTTTCTGATCTTAACTGCATCTGAGTAGCCTTTTTCTCAATAAGTTGACTAGCATACCTCATTTCTTCAATGGTAGCATTATCAAAGTCAATCTTTGGAATTACTATCTCTGTGTCCAAGTCAATATCTTCAGGAATTTCCTTTCCAGTGATCATAAGTCTTAATGGTTGCTTTTGTTTGACTTCTGGGATGACTGGTTTGACCTTTGGAATAGACACAACAGTAGAGATAGAAGGACTAGCAGTAAAAACTGGGATGTTTGAGGTTTGAGTGCCAATAGAAGTATGTACAGGGTCAAAAATTTGAGTGCTGGCCAAAAATGGTGATACACTCGGTAATATAGTATCTAAGCTCACTGTGCCTAAAGTAGATGGCAACAAAATTGTAGAACAAATTTGAGTTGTCAAAATTTGAGAACTTACAGCAATGCCAACTGATGATGATGGAGTCGAGGAGGCTAACTCGGTAGATGAAAAGGGGTGCAGCTCGATAGATGAAGAGGGATGCAGCTCGGTAGATGAAGTGGTAGTCACTTCCACTGATGATACTTGGAGCTGAGATATGGCAGGTGTAGATGGTAAAACTGGTGTAGATGAACCTGTTGAAGCTGACTCCAACCTTGATGATGTCATAGGTTTGTCTGGGGAGTGAGGAAGGGATGCAATAACTGCTACTGCAATTTTTACCGTATCATCCTTCTTATCTTCCTCTTTAGCTTCTTCCTCTTTGTCTTCTTCCTCCTTTTCTTCCATCATTGCATGCAACTCTCCTGGTGTAACTGTGATGGATGGAGTGCTATCTGATTCATCACTGCTGCTGCTGCTGTCATCATCCTTTATTTCTACTGGGTCTACACTAGGCTTATGTAGATGATAGATGTTTTTCCACATTTTTGTAGCATCATTTACAACATGCTCTATATCTTTGATCAAAACTAAACAAGTGTGGAATCTGATCATCATTTTACCTTCATAGGTTTTCAATTCAGATTTTACCTCTGCTCCAGTGAGACTAGGCCAAAGATTCTTCAGGGATTGCTCATATATATCTTTTACCGTCTTGGTGGCTAACTCCCATCTTGGCTGTACTCTCTCCAGTAGTTCTTTAGAGATATGAGGAGCAATCTGGTCCGGGGAGTATTTCCATTTTCCCATTTTGTTAAGTAGTAGTTCCTCAATTTGCATTTTCTCTGCATCATTCCTTGTCTCAAATCTCAATGCCTTGAAATTTGCAATGCCAGCTCCTTCTTCCAATGTTTTGAGCCTTTGCTCGAATGTAGGTGCAGGTTTGACCAATACAGGTTCCTGAATACCTTTTCTCGTTCTTCGAGTGAATACTGCAGTAGGCTGCTTCTTGGGCTTGGTAATGATTACCTTGCCTTTCTTCTTTGCCAGTTGCTCTTTTTCTGATTCTTTTTCTCCTTCTTTTTCTTCTTCACTTTATTTATCTTCACCTTTTCCCTCGGTGACCATAAGAGAACTCATTTCAGTTTTTAGTTTGGCCATTTTCCTTTTACCTTTGCTGATGGCTTGTGGAATTTTGATTTCTAGTTCAATTCTGGCCTTTGCTTCATCATAAGTACCAAAAATTCGTTGCCTTGGGTCTACTGGCTCATTTACCAGTGCTTCAATGATATCCCTGGTTTCATCAATATTTACCTCATATGGAAGAGGTTTCACCCATGCAACTCGGGGTCTAACTGCCTGTATGTATACCTTGTCACAGTCAACCATGAAACAGACATCATCCTTATACTCTTCAACAAGTTTTGGAGGTATTCTGAATCTGTTGTTCATCCTTTCCTTGAAATCTTCAAAATAATTGTCCATTACTTTGTCAAAATTCATACCCATATCTACTATGAATTCATTTATTTGATACAAAATTGGAGTATCTTTCCTCCATACAACTGTACCTTTGGATGGAAAGAATTTTTGTACATAGAAGAATAAACAAACTAGCAAAGAACCAAATTTACAAGGGTTTGTCTTTGCAGTCCTTATGCTTTCCATGTTTTTATTGAATTGTTTTAATAATACATCAGCTAGGTCAAACTCCATATTTTTCTTTACAATTTTATATGCCAAATCTACAGCCTCGCAAGGTACACTATTCAGCCTGCTGGAACTATACAGTTTGTATGCAATAACATAAATACCAAATTTCAGTTCTATATCTGAAACATTGTTGAGTTTTAAACCTCTGCCATCCCATTCGGCTTGGGTTTTCTTCTATAACTCATCCCGTCCTAGGGTTTTGGTGGTTTTGGCTTTGCTGAGCATTGGGAGACCCGTGATTTTGTGAATCATCTTCTTGGTTATCAAAATTGGTTGTTCCAACCACAACTGACCATTATGTATTCGGCTCAAGATATGCCTCACCCATTTCACTTGGAAACTTCTTGGCAGATGCGGGATATGGGTTAAGCCTTTGGTTTCCAAATGTTTGAACTCAGGTTTTAGGGTTCCATCCATGCATAACTCGGCTAGGGTGCTATCCATATCTAGTGTCCCTATTTCTTGCACAGTACACTTGAAATGAGTACAAATATCATTGATTAGAAGTACCTTTGGAGGAATCTGTGATTGAGCTCCATGCAGGTCGAGTGATTCAGCGATGGCAGGAACAAGCTTGAACGTCGGTGCCTTCCATTCCGTTCCCTTCACAAGCATTTCGGATCCTTTCTTCACCTTGCTGCTGCTGGTGCTTGCGGAAGCCATTGCTGCTCGGTGAGTAAGAAGATTTCGTAAGAATACTTCGCTGGAAAATTTCTTCAACTCACTTGAATTCGCTTGAAAGCCCTCTTTTGTAAATCTCGAATTCGCGGTGAAAAAATGAGGTTGAAATCTACCCTTTTGATGAAAAATTTGTCATTAATGTTCAGTACGGAGGTAGCTGCGATTGACAGGCTATCATCCACTAGCTCGACTTAAACTTCGCAACTCGGTGACCAAAAGAAAATAGGTTAATCCGCCCTTAACTCGGTAAGAGAAGAACCAACCATGCTCGGTAAGTGCAACTTGGTGAAAGAAGCCTTATTGCACCCGACTGAGCTCGGTAAGGTCATGTACCGACCATGATCCTGATGTATCTGAAATACTGATTTGATCATATTTTCATTCTAGGACTGCTTAGGATATTTCTTGTGGATATAGTCCTGGTCTTATCCTGATGAGTCTTAATTGGAAATGGGAGAGTCACTCACCTCTTGAGTGATCATTCCATTACTTGAATTATCTGGCTCGGTAGACTTTGGAATCCATTGCTACTTCATTTGTTTCCGAATATTGTCTACTTTGATTTTCTTCTCATCCTCAACTTTCTTTATGTTCATGCAGTTTTTAGATATATGACCAAGTTTTGTACATGTATAACATCTTACAGTGGTATCCCTTTTTCTTAGGTGATGCCTTGCACAGTTTATGCTAGTATGACCATATTCTCCACAATAATGACATCTGCACCAAGTGTTGTAGTCCCAACCAAATATTGCTTTGACAAGTTGTTCAGCTGGATTAAAAGATTTGAATTTGCATTGTGATGCCTTATGACCTTGCTTTTGGCATTTGTGACATCAACATCTGTTAGATGTATGACCTAACTTACCACAGTGGCTGCAAGTAGGTTTTTGATTCTTTTGAGTACCCTGTTTGGAGGATTCACCTTCTTCCTTGTATCCAAGGCCTGCTTTACCATTTTGTTTATGAAAGTTTTCTTCATTTTGCAGATTCAATTGATCCATGTCTTTTTGAGATTTTACCATTCTCTCATTGACTTGTTTTTCAGAGATTAGATCACTTTGTAAGCTTGCATTGATTTGTCTTTCAGTAATTAAGTCATTTCTCAAAATCTCATTCTCAGATCTTAGATTCATAATTTCTTCATTTGCATTAGATAACTGAGTTACAAGATTTTCAAGCTGAGAGGATTGATTATTCCTTACCTCTAAGTCTTCAGCTGCCTTGTTCCTTTGCTCCAAGATTTCGCATAGCCTGATGGACTGGATTCCTTGTTCCCTTTTGAGCTTTCTTACTTCTTCCTGCAGAGATCCATTCTTTTCTAAGAGTTCTTTGATTGCTTTGTCAGCTTCATCTGAACTATTTGATGGTGAGAGATCTTCAATCTTTTCTTCAACATACTGATGGTCATTCATTTGCTTTGCAAGTTATTTTCTTCTTTTCAAGGATTGTAAAAGATGCTCTTTTGCTTCATTGAGTTGAGCCATGGCCATTTTCAGATCTAGCTTTTCATTCTCAATAGTTTTGTCAAGTTTGAATATCTCCATTGTCCTTGATCTTTGCTCAAGTTGTGAAGCTTTTATCTTGAGAACCTTATAGCTCTGATACCAATTGTTGGAAATATTCAAGATATGACAAGTTACTGAGAGGGGAGGGGTGAATTAGTAACTTCTAAAATTTCAAACAATAAAATTGTATACTGATATATTCATCATTCATCCAAGTAACCTATTGTAAGCATGAAACAAAATCATTTGCAACACTTGAACACACAGATTTGGTGACCCAGAAACCTTCCAAATAGAAAGTAAAACTGGGGTGGGGATGAAACCCACAAGCTTCGTTACTGCAGTATGAAGTTGGCCGGTTAAGGCTTACAATGACCACTTCTGGTGATCTGCCCTGTTAGGAGCACAAATGATTGCTAGATCCACCTTGTTAGAGGATTTCCAAACATACAATAAAGTATGCACTCTGTTAGGAGATTTACAAAAGACTGTTAAGTCTACATTGTTAAAGGATTTGCAAAAACTGATTCACCTGTTAGAATGAAACAGTGGATCTGATTACAACTGATTGCTGATAAGATCTGCTATGCTCTGATTCACCTTGATGTGATAGATAAAACTTTTCTGCTTCAAAACTAGACCTACTGAATATCTTCACAATTCAGCCCACATATTTTTGCACGCATGTATTTCTTTCGCACTTTCACACATTCACACTTTCACATTTTCACTCATTACCATTGCCATAACTGTTGTTTGAATGATACAATACATTGCATATATATACTATCCATATAAATAATACATGCAAGGTCGGCTAAACAATACATGCAAGGTCAGCTAAAACAACAAGTGCAAATCTCTATACAAAGTCGGCCCAAGGTAAAAACTCTGGTTCACTGAACTGACTCGGTGTCCTTCTGATACTCGGCGTCCACTGCGTTACTCAGCATCGTCATGCACTCGGTAGAAGTGAAGGCACGGTTCATACTAAACACTTCGAATAGTTCTGAACTCGGTAACCACTGGAGACTTGGTAGAAGAGATGTCACTCGGTGAATACTTCTATCTGAACTGTTGCTCGATGATCAAAGGAAATACTTGATAGAACCTTGTGACTCGGTGATAGTTAGTTTCCTTGATATCCGTCTGAGCTCGGTAAAAATTAATTTCCTTGATAACCTCAGGAGCTCGGTTATCATGAAGTTCTTGGTTACATCTTAGTACATCTTTACTCGGTCAAAACTGATTCCTTTCTTTATCTTGAACACTCGGTAAACATTGATTGCTTTGTTCACCTTGATCACTCGGTAAACACTGATTGCTTTGTTCACCTTGATCACTCGGTAAACACTGACTTCTTTGTTCACCTTGATTACTCGGTAAACACTGACTTCTTTGTTCACCTTGATTACTCGGTAAACACTGAGAACTAGGTAAAGCTTGGTTTCCGGTGTGAGCTCGGTAAGCATTCAGAATCCAATAAGTGTTGTAACTAATGACAAAAATGTATCATAATGCCAACAGATGATGTCATCATGAAATCATGGTGGCAATTTTAAACCAAAATTAAAAAAAAGTAAAAAAATAAGATAGTGGTGAGATTCGAACACCTAACCACATGGTAATGTCAAATTTCTTTTTTAAATTATGCATGCTGCCAAAGCCATTTGAAAACGTGCATCAGTGGGAGTTGAACCCCAGACCGACCGGGTCCTAAAATAGTTAATTGCCACTGTGCCAAGCCCACATTTTGAAATTTATATGGGTTAAAGCATGTTTATCCTATGACTACCGACCAAGCCACCCTTAAAATAGGGATATATGGTTATTTTGTTAATTGTTTTTAACCTCAAATTCATGTAATGCCAAAATTATTAAATGGCAAAGAGGTTAATGACGAAGCATGTATTGTTAATAGGCCTATTATTAAAATATTTTTGTTTTGGCTGAATTTAAGTAAATTTTTTGTGTAAAAAGGGGGAGAGAGTGAGTGGTTTTCACTCATAATTTTCAAGAGTCTTTTTGGAGGAGAATTTTGGCCAAGTATTCTTGGAGGCAGATTTTATTCTCTTCAAGTGATGATTTATTGAAATAGCCATTGTGACAGAGAGGTCTCGTAAGGAGATTTTTGTACCATTCTTGTATCTCGAAGTTTTATTGCTGCCAAAGTGCTTGAAGGAATGGTCTTGGTGCTTTGTAATTGATTTTTGGAGATTAATTAGATCAGTTGTACTCTATTGGAGCCGACTTGGAGACATAGTCACATTTGTGGCAAACTCCAAAATCAAACTGTGTTTGCACTTTCTATCTTCTTCTCTCTCTCAATTTTTTTTCTCACTTTAATTTTTGATGCATAATTTTTGCTCAATGTATTAAGACTTCCACTAATTCAATTTTATTTAAGCATTCAATACTACAACTAGTCTAGATCCATCCATCAGATCACTTTCCTATTGACACAAATGGATATTTTTAGGATATATGAACATAATTGGAAATGCAATGAGTCCAATTCTTTAAGATGAATGCAGCTTACAGCCATGAAAATCAATTTCACTTGGGTTAAATTTCATTCTGCATATGTTGGTTTCAAGTATACATTTGACATCTTTCCTAGAAATGGGTTTATTAAGTAATACGGTAACATAGAGGAGTAACACAAATTGTCAATGTTTAGTTTATCTAGATTACCATGGTTAGCAAGTAGATACGAACAAGATGGTTTCATAAACAAAACATTAGAAAGTACTATAATTTTTTCCTTAAGAAATGTCAGGGTTAGGTCAAGAATCATGGATGCGATTGCAAAGAAGTTGCATATTCTTAGTGATTGCATATAAAAAATGGTGGTAGAATGCAAGTGTAAAGCCAATTTACACACTCACTTAGCATCTTTTTAACTGAGGAAATTTGAATGATTCACACTCATTTATAAACCATTTCAAGAAAAGAAATAAACATTCTCTAAATGGGAAAATACAAACCAAAATGGTTGAGCATAGCCATTGTTGTAGATTCTGAGATTTCTCCAACCCACTACTATTTGCCTCTACTACTGTATACCTAGTTGTTGTAGGCAGCAATACAAAAGAATATCATAAGTGTATACCTAGTTGTTGTAGGTAGAAATACAAAAGAATATCAAAAGGGTTATCGAGAAGCAGGAAGCATATTTAATCTGTAGCAATGCTAGAAATTTACCTACCCTTGTTGTAATTTGCAAGTTGCATACACAAACTCACGTGCTAATGGTTGTCTTAGGCTTTTTCTTCATCCTTTTTTGAGAACCTGGGTTTGCTAGGTTTTGGCGTGGGACTAACAATTTGTTTTTTGTTTGAAGATGAGCTTCCCTCTTTCTATCATGTTCTAACTAGATTTGAATTTTGCATTACTCTAAAGCTGCAACATTATTTTAAATAGTTTGATCATTTTATGTTGGCCCCTTGGTATTTCAATCAGCTTCTAAAAAAGATCCACCCTATTTTGTTTTGTCAAACGTCTTAAACTTTTTTGCATTATTCACTAGTTGATGGGATCACAACTCTGATGCCACTATGAATGCCTTAACTAATAACTTGATAACTATCACTTAGAGGATAATGTTATGTTAATTTACATTATAAAATTTTATGTACATATGTAGAGGATAATGTTTTTTAATTTAATAAGGTCATATTGTTGTCTGCATTAACCAATGGAATGCTCTAATTTCAAAGATACCCTTCCTTGTGTTTCTTTCAAACTTTAATTGTATCTTTCTTGCTGGATGCACGTGCCTTCAATGGAAAAATACACAAAAACATTGTGTCAACTATAAATTTGGATTGCAAATTGGATCTCAAGGCTATAGCTCTTCAGGCTAGGAATGTTGAGTACAATCCCAAGGTAAGTGGCTTGGATATTATTTCTATTTTCTGTAAAAGTGTTATCACTTTACTATTCATGGTCACTCAAAATTAAATCTCTCTCCATAGAGAAATACACAAGCAAGAGATGCATAACTACAGTAGTATATTGTATGGAGGATTTGAAAATTTAAAAATTACTAGAAAATGCTTGTGGAAGGAAATTGTAATAAAAGCATTTCTATCAACTCTGTGTTCTCCAATAAGGATAAGATTGAAAACTAAGAAAATATTACAACTAAAAGCATAAAGAATATTCCTAAAGTCTATTGGAATAGCTTAGTTGACCATTATAGATTTATAACTAAAATTGCAATATTATTTTAATAATGGGGATGAGAATGAAAATTCCCCTTCCCATTGTACCTAGCTTGTAAAATGATTAGGACATCCCCAACCTGATGCCCTCAAATAGTAATATCTGTAAAATCAAAGTTACACATTTCATATATGTAAAAACTGACAGCTACCACCATATTCTGAAAAAAGCTTAGTATTGAAACATAATTATTGTGGGCTGACAAAGTATGCAAGGCCCCTCTTAGACACCAATCCTTAATAAAGAAAGCTATGTGTGGCCCCATTGTCTATAAGAATAGTGATGCCCTATCCCAGCAAGACTCCACAAACTTTAAGAGAGTATGGAACTTGTCCCTTGGGTGGTCTTCAAAGTACAACCAAGATGCTATAGTTAGTTCCTCCTCTCACTATTTTAGGTTCCTATTCTTCTTTATGAGCTTTACCTCTTCTGTCTCAGCCTCATCATCATAGGAAGCCTCAATATAATATGGCTTTAATAACTGGGTTCCCATAACTCCTAAAAATTGAAGCACAATAGACTTACTTCTCAATTCAATAGTGAAATTCACATACCCTTTTATTATAGCATTAGATTCTACACTTCTTTTTAAAATTAACATTGTATTGATTCAAACGGGGTGCTCCAAAACTGAATTTTTCCCTTGGCTCTAAAGATTCTAGATCTAGGGACTTTTTGACTACATCTAAAATTACACAGTTAAATCCTGATATTCATATGAACTGTAGATAAGTTGAAAAGTTGAGTCTTAAATTTATCGAGTTAGTTTTAATTAGTAGGTTTTTAATTATGGCTATTTTTAAATTCAGATAGCTGTATGTATCTTTAGAAGGAAGTAGAATGATTTTGATGTTACCGAACAACATTAATGGCAACTATAACAAAATTTTTATGTTTGGTCGGGATTGTGTTAGTTACTTTAGAACTCTTACTATTACATTTTATTGGTAGATCCATATTGTAGATTGGCTTTCTCACACAAGGAAAAGCTTGAATGTAAAATATAGTCAATGGTGTATATTCGTGATAGTGATAGGAGATGCATTGATGATTATCCTTGGCTATAATTTGAATCCTACAATTTGAAATCAATCAAGCATCTACAACCCATTTTTTATGTTGATAGCAATTTAACTTTCCTGTGTATAGTAATTATTCAAGAAACATCCTTCAAAATATAATTTATGAATGTCTAATCTGCTTCACTGAAGCTTTTCCTAAAACTTACATGTAAATCATTGATGCAAAAAACTAATATCATTACCTCTCTCTTGATCGGTAGGTTTTCCTATCATCCTAGTTTTTAAATTCAGCTTACCTTGTGGATCTTTATGTTTGATGAGTATTGGGTCAGTGGTTGTCCAACTACTTCCATGATCCATCCTAGGTATTTTCTCACACAGAAAAAATTAGTGCTTAATTTTTCTATAATGTATTTGGCCTTATTAGTGTCTTAACATCATTTGGTAGAATTAGAATGTATGGATGAACTTTGAGTTACAAGCTCTAATTTAGGAATGGGTAACTGTTTATAATGGGTTAGGAGCTTTGAGTTTTAGCAATCTAGATATTTAAGTCAAAAATAAAGAAAACAGTTTAGAATTGATGTCTCCACAACTGAAATTTACCTATTCATGCTCTATGAGACAATTTAAGCACCCTTACTTTCATACCCCACCCCTTTTTCAAAAAGCCCAAAAGTAATAGTATTTTTTTGTTATTTGTGACTTGGCAATGTAGTAAAAGTTACCCAACCATAGCCTATAGTTCTAATCTTCATTTAATGTTTTGAAGATGTGTTTTGGAGTTGTAAGTTGATAGTTCCAATTTAAGCCAAGTGGATTTTCATATTTTATTTTTAGTTTTATATTTCACAAGACTATCTCTATTTTGTAATGTGCACACTAGGTGCGATCATTCATTTCATCCTTGATCAAATATCTCCTTGAAGCAATCTAATCAGACATGGTGTTGCATGTTATATTTCATAATTGAATTGTGATGGAAGTATGATATTTGGGACTTTGTTAAATGAATTAGTATCCTTTCTTTTCCTTTCATAGAGATCCATTGACACCAATGTCATGAATTCCTTCAATCAAACAATTCATGTTCTTTGTACATGTTTTGACCATCTGGATTAAAACATTTCATAGCAAGTTGATTGTGTAGAGAAGTTGCAGGTGTATCACATGCACTGAGCCGATAGAGTCAAAGCCATTTTTGACATAAAAAATTGTGTATCATGCTTTCCCATATGCATGTCCATCAATCAGCATTCTAAGCTCTATTTTGGGCATTCTATCAAAAAAATTGATATCTTACTAATCCCATTGCACTATGCATTTCAAGTGCCAAGTTTTGTCTTTACTAAGGCCATTGAACGGTCAACAATCTCTTTGATGTTTCTTGCATTTTCATTGTACATCTGTGCACTATCTCCATGAGTCCATGTTTTGTCCTTAGCCTTTTTGCAATAACCACATGATCAATGATTTCCAAATAGTGCCAACATACTATGTGGAAAGGCCCTTTCTAGATCATATTTCAATGCAACAATTTATCAAATGATGGTGCTTTGAGGGGACTTTGATCATCTTCAACCATGTGACTTTGGCTCATTGCTTCAAATTTCTTAGAGGATATAGAAACTTACTGACTGTAAACAGTAAGTATGTTCTTAAAAAAAAACCATAGTCACTATAAACAGCAGGTATGGACTTAATGCATATTTCATGAGTTTTGGTTCATAAAAACCCATACTCATCAGCTTGAATTTTTTTTTTAATACCCAATGCATTGAGGTGACGCTTACAATTTGAGTTCATAACAACCATTTCTCATCAACTTAAAATGTTTGTTTAGTACCCATTACATTGAAGTGACACTTACAAGGTTGAAGTATTGCAACTTCCTAGAAGGTCTGCCTACTCAATTCTGTGATGATCCAACTTTCCTTGACCATAAAATTTTCCCCAAGATTAAGCCTTCTTAGCTTGCCATGCCATTTGCAAAACCTTCAACAAGTTATGTGCCTTATTGTAGAATTGCAAGGTTATTTTGTGGGTGATGATGGTGCAGACCATGGGCATATCATGATAATAGTTGAAGGATGGAACACATGGAATAAATCTAATATATTTATTTGTAGGTACATGAGGACAAAGAGCAAAAGGTACAATCTAGTTGCAGGGTTTGCTATTGGAGTACTTAAAGACTGGAAGAAAAGGAAGAAGACTACCAATCCAAAGGGACTTGGATTGCTTTGATCCTTGGGAGAATGATGTAGGAGCATCAAGGTCAAGGTTGAAGGCATGAGAAGATATTAAGGTCTCAAGATAATCAACATGACCATGTTAGAACATTTGATGTAATAAGACCCTGTGAAGGTCCTTTTTGATATGTTTGTAATGATTAAAGTTCAAGTTATTAGCCATTCTTGGCATCAAGATGAAAGGACAAGGGTCATTTATGTAATTTAGTAAAATTTCATGGGAAAAGGGAGTCCTAGAATGTACTAGGTTAGATTGATTTGTAATTAAGTGAAATCTAAATTCTTCTTTTGACCCTTAGGCTAACCCACTTAGGCCTATTTTTGAAAAAAAATCACTTGCAATTATTTCATGGCTGAAATTGTAATGATCTTAGGCTCATGATTTTTTGAGATTTACCCATCTTTTGAGCTCACATGTTCTTGATTGAAGATTGCATTAATATGTTTCAATCTTTTAGTCATCTTCATTAGTCAATGCATTAATCAGATTAGTCATGGCATGTTGCTATTAGCACCTAAGTAACGTTCAGCTTGTGACATCTCTTTGAGGCATTTTGCAAATAACTAAGATACATTGTCTATAAATTCACATTTTGCAAACATCTAGGCCTTCTAGAAATTATAATGTGCTACTGGAGGAACATGGAGGTGTGAATATCCAAGATTAGGATAACACTCCCATGAAAGAAGATGATAATGTACCAGAGGACATGATTGAAGAAGATGGTATTAGGGAAGGTGATGAAGAGGCTCACAATGATGGTACTAGCGAATCTGATAATAATGATGAAGGTGGTCTTGATATACCTTTACTTGAGAAGGCACACAAGCCCTTATACAAAGGCTCCCAAACAACTCTACTATTGGCTATAGTGTTGTTGGTGAACTTAAAAGTTATGAATAGTATATCCAATGTAGCAATGTCATGTATGCTAAGGTATGTCAATTTTGTCATCTTCAATGTTACCATACAATTACTATTCCTTATATTAACAATGCATATTTTTTGTTGTAGGTTGATTAGTGAGTTTTTGTTACCACCATCAAGATTTGCTACAAATATAAGCACTCTTCTATCAAAGAAAGGTGATTCTGGGCCAAGGTTGAAAACATGATTGGCATACCTTCTTCAAGGTAAGTCATGTTTTCTATTTACAGTATATTTGTAAGATTGAATGTAGTACCAATTGCATTATTTAATAATATATTAAAATGATCATTTTTTAATGATTGCAGTTTGTCCTACATCTATGCCTTCCACAATAGTTTGAAAATAGTATTAAACAAGTTATATATGATCTTGTAAAATACATGAAGTTAGAAGAGTATTTTTTCTTAGATTTGTAGCTTTTTATCTAAAATCTATTGTATAATTTTATTTGAAATCTCCTTTATGTGTTTTTGTGTGTTGAACCTCTTTTAGGTGGTTATCACCTAAAGAAATTGATAAAAAAGATATAAATTACTGGAAGAGAAAAATTTCACAGCTTATGTGTGAAATGAAAAAGTGTTTACCTCCAATGTTTTTCAATGCTCAAGAACACTAACTCATACATCAAGTTGAGGAGATTGAATTGTGTTGACCTATACAAGCTAGATCAATGTGGATGGTTGAGAGGCACTTGAAATTAATGAAGGGCTTGGTTCAACAAAGAACACATCCTGAGGGTTCTATGATAGAGGGATATATGATATACCAGAACATGGTGTATATCACTGAATATCTTCCAAAGTTTGTAGTAGGTATCCATGTAGATCGCATTTGGGATCCCAACTGTAATGACAAATTCAAAGGGGAGTACCTAATGGGGAAAGGTAGATTGAGGAGGGTGAGAGGTAATTATAAGTTTTTTTTTGTAATTTAACAATTCTTATCCATCATCAATATATATAAGTTGTTTCTAATTGGTGTAATTGTCTTCTTTATAGTTGTTCATGAGTGGGATGCACTACACTTGTTTATTGCAAACAATCTTGATTGAATGACAGTATGGATTGAATAGTCTCAAGAAAATGGTTGCTCATTAACATGGGATGGTGTTGCCTTGTTGGTTAAAAAATCTCATCATAATTGAGATCACAATGTTACGCCAATGGTACTTGATCTAATAAATGGCTTAAGAGATACAAAGGTATGCATAAGATTACTAATCATGAGACATAAGTTTAATATCAACTCACAGATCAATGAGAAGATTCTTGACATGTTTGAATAATTGTAGGTCAAACACCACAAAGCTATGTACTACCATGGCTATAAATTCTGCACAAAAAAGTTAGATGAAATGAAGAAAACATGTCATTCTGGGATAAGTGTTGTCTTCGCGATCACCAATATTTCATCTAGAACTAACATACATCCTCAAAAATTTGAAAATTGATACTATGGCATTTTGGATGATATACTTGAGTGCAACTTTAATTCATTCAAAATAGTTCTATTTTTCACCAAATGGTTTAGGTTACGACTGAATCAAAATGATCCTGATAGGACTATTATTGAACACGATAATGGATTTACTATGATTAATACAAGGTCATTTGAGCCAGTCAGAGATGAGTCCTATGTTCTTCCAAGCCAATATGAGCAAGTATTTTACTTTGGTGTTCCACACAAACCAAGTTGGTCATTTGTTGTTAGACATGACCTAAGAGGAAGGCCAGTAAAGTATAATGTGATCAAAGAAGCACAGGAGGAATTAAATGATTATCAGGAACGACAGTTACCCAGTGATGATTTTGGTCATGCTAATGATAATGGTGATAATGATGATGATGATGCTAATGACGATCATGATCGTGGTGATGAAGATCGTGATGATCATTGCGATGATGGTCATGGTGATGATAGTGATCAAGAGGATGATGATGGTGATGAAGATGGTGGTGGTGACAATGATGATGATGATGATGACATGGATGAAGATCATGATGATCAATGAAATGTCCAAGTAGGATCAATGTCAACTATGATGGGGTCTTGTATGACCAAATATTTCTTTCCAAACCATATGTGCACATATAAAAAATAAGTAGAACATGTCAAATATTTTTTTAGATATAAACATTAGTTATGCTAAATTTTTAACTTAAGACAAATGATTTACATATACAATCTACCTTATTATTAATATTTTTTTGGTAAGTCTATTACTTTAATTTTGCTGTTGATTTCTAAGACTTACTAATTTTTTTCCTAGGGCGATATGGATGCACCATCTCAGACACCTTCAATAGAGGTAAACATTAGTTATTGTAAATTTTAATGTTAATATAGAAACAAATTTCATATTATTATGTTCTTTTCTTTATGGCTTTGGAGTTATTTTGATGAATGTATATGAACATTTGATGTCACAAATGATAGGAAAAAGCTACAATGATCGCTGATCAAATGCAATCTGAAATATGGGCATCATATCTACATGACATTGGCCTTAGTACTGATCCTATATTCATCACCCAAAAAATTATGCAAAGATACACTGATGAAATTATTAACATTATCATCAAGGGTGACAGAAGTGAGGAGAAAGAGGCACTGAGAATAGAATTGAACCGTAGAATCCAATCTTTGAAGGTAAATAGTAATTCGACTAAAGCAATAATAGAAGTTCAATAGATATTAATATTTTATAGTATCTTATGAATTATGATCTCTAATTTTATGTGTTCTTGTATAGACATATGTGCCAGTTGCGACATCACATGGTGAACATGGTTAGGGTTGTTGCGCAGTACCTTCGTGTAAGTAACACTTTGTTTTGATCAACGTTATAACACTTACCTTTTTTTTTGTGGACGTTTCTCACTAGTATCCCATTTGATCTTTATCCATTGCAAATGTCTTTGCTAACAATATTCTATTCTTTAGCTCATGATGAAGTGTGGACTCCTCCTTCAATTGGAGGTCCACTATTGTCTGCTGCATTGTTGGCAATAAGGACCATGCAAACATCATCATATATGCCCACTAGAACTGGTAAAACCTTGTTTTGCTAAATTTCGTAATGTGCTATATTTTGTAATGTCTTTCTACAAGTTGATGAACAATGAAGTAGCATATTAGTACTTAAATGATGTCTACAGAATCCTGTATACACACAAACACATGCATACACACACCACACATACATACATACATACATACATACATATATACCCACACATAGAGAGACATGGACATAGGTAGGGAGGTAGAGCAATAGAGAGTAGTACTACTGAAGCTGATCCATTTCCTAGAGCAACTCATGTGATTAGTACTGGTTCGTATGAAGGGACATTGTTGCTGAATAAGAAAACTATGTTTCCATTAAAAGAATGAAAGCTTCCAGGTGCTTTAAAATTGATATTATTTAAAGTGTAAATTTAGTTTACTTTTACATTACTCATTTTTGACTAATAAATCCTTTATCTTTTTGTAGGTAATAATGCTTTCTTTGAACATCTTTTTCATATGACATTGAGACTATTTGGACCCACCATACGTAAAAGGTATGTAGTTTCATATCATCACTGCATAATTTTTCTTTTCTTCTATTTATTGTAATATATTAAAGTTATTGATCTAACAATCTATTTGTTTTTAAAAAGGTGGAATTTACAAAATGTGGAATCAAAAAGTCAGCTAATTGCATCTATTGAGGAGAAATTTGGGAAAAACATTTTTGACACTAGTCTACTTCTAAAAAGAGCAAGAAAGCATATAAAGACTATGAGGGATCAATATAGAAGGGCTCTTAAGGATAACCCAAAGTACGACTGTCCTCCTATGATTCCGCCGATGGAGTGGAATGAAATAATAGAAGATGCAAAGGAGAAAAGGTTATGTGAAGATAGAGATAATGAAGCAGCACAGGGTAAAAAGAGGTATGTCATTATAGTATTAAGTACATTGTAATCATGCACTAAGTATTGATATTTGTAAATATATAATCTAAGATGTTTGAAATTGTTCATAGATTGCAGGATGCATTTATGGTTACAAAAGCGAGAGTAGAAAAGGTCGGCCAACACAAACTAGGCTCTAGTGGCTATATGAATCTGCAGTCTCGACTTGTAAGTAGAGTAATGAATTTATTTATTTATTTTTAATATAATGTTGGAAATAGTTTTGTTTAATGAAACCATACATGGAAAATTGACGTTATCAAGAAAAAAACATAGGGCACAAATTTCAATGTGGAGGTCATAGATGAAGATAGATTAATTTCCTTGAAGTAAGGCTATAAAATTGTGGTTGCATGTCTACGTGAAGAATTTGTAAGCCTTGCCCAAGAATCCAGTGCACCAAATGATATCTGACAGGTAAATTGGTCAGATGAAAAGTAAATGAAATTAAATAGTTGAGAACATTCTTTTTTGGTATTAGTTTTAAACATAAATTGACTACATAACAATGTGCATAACATTTTACTGCAGCCTTCATATCCTACCACAGAACCTGTTCATAACGAAGGTCATGATGTGCATTATAGTGGTGGAGGTATTAATTTTCTATTGGAAATTAATTATGCAATTATGAATACAATTTAACATCTTCAATTAGAATTTGACATGTAACCTTTTTTTGAATATTTCAGAGCATGTTGAACATCATGTTGAAGGGGTGGACCATGTTCCAAGTGTTCAACATGTTGACATAGTGGCAGATCAAAATTTTAATGTACATGATGTGGCATTGTTAGGTAAGAAAAATGCATTTTATGTTGTACTCGTACTTAATTACAAACTTTTAACAGTTAGAAAAAGAAAAAGAGTATGCCAATTTATCCCATTCACTTGTTCTTGCAACAGAGCCCCCTTTAGTGCAGCAACCTCCTACTCCTCCAAAGAGAAGGAGCCATCATAATTTGACATTACACGTGCTAGAAGAGGAGGAGAATGATGCAGATATGGATGCTCCTATGAGCACTTTTCTTAACAGAGCTCAGAAAAAAAAAAATTTAAAATGATGTTTTAAAAATCTTCTTTGATAAACCTTGTTGGATAATGAAAGTACTTTGTTTTAAGTAATTATGTATGAATGATACATATTAATATAGGTTTTTATTTTATGTTAATGAATATTGTTATGTGTTAATGAAGTCTTGATTAGTATTGTGTATTAATGAATTTTATATCATATTAATGAATGTTATGTGATTGTATTGATTGAAAGTTATAGTTCATAAATGGATGAATGAATGAATGAAGTATGTAATTAGATGATAATGGGTACTTTAGACTGATGTTAGGGGGAGGGGGATGAGGCCAGATGAGCTTCCACCTTCATGTGGTTGGCCTTGTTAAGTAGAGAATATTATAGTATTCTTGAAACCAAGTGAAGCTCAAACTAACATAAAATGGACACTTTGCATGTCGTAGGTCGAAAATGATCCACAACTACTGCTGCCCATAACATACAATGCAAATGTGATATGGGATTTATGTGTGGCTACCTACAATGTTTGATATTTGATCTTTTTTTCCCTTTATATATTTACCCATTTTTTTCCCCTCAGCAATAGTTGTCAATAATGATAATCTGAACTATGCATTAGGTGACTTAAATGACCATTATGGGTAAATACTACAATATCATTCTAATAGAAATGGTTGATCAAAGATTCATCTCCATCTTTGGGGAAGAATGTTGACAGGATTGCTGACGAGGGCACATGCTTGCTTGTGAGTGAGCTAGGTTCTATAGCTATATGTCTCTTGTTTTTCCTTTTAATGTTAGCTCAGTTGTTGAGGTGAATTGTGTTTATAGGCCAGGTTTGTTTAAAATCTTTGATTAGAATTGTCATACTCGTGAGATTGTTTCCCTTTGTTATATTTTGGATAACTAGTTGAAAATGTTAAACTATTGTGGATGCAATGTAGAGAGTTTGTTTTAACTCATTTGTTAAATGTGTTGATCATGAACTTCTTGTGTTTGAATTGCTGTTGACATCAACAATAGTATTTATTCAGAATATGATAATAGCTTTATCAAAGTTTAAGAATTTATGGTAATATTTAGGTCAATAAGTTATAGAATAATACAAAGTAGATCAAATTGTGATTTTTTTGTGAATATTCTGCAAATCTATTGAATTAGAGGGCTTCATTAATACCAAAGACCCTATCCCCAGTATGTCAAGTGTAGGCCCTAATATGACAAGACTAAGGACCCTGAGTGTATATTATATATATGCCATATATTTGGTCAATATATCCATCTCAAAGCTTCAAGCTAAACTCTTTATTCTACCATCTGCATGCAACCTTAGGATTCATGGCACTAAATTTTGTTTTAAGGTTACATTATGATTTTAATATGAATAATGACATAGTATTTTATTAATATAGTTTAAAAAGATTAATATGGTTCTAGCTTTTTATGGATATAGAAGTTTTAGGCCTCATATATATATATATATATATATATATATATATATATATATATATATATATATAATCTATGTCTTGCATTGACATACCCAGATTGTACCCTAACTTCTATTGCTCGACTAGAAATGTAGGCTTAAGAAGGGGTCGCTATAGTGATAGTCGTGCATCTTCCAATGACCATATATAAATTGATACATGTAACCTTCTTCAAATAGTTTTTCATCACTGAAAGTTCTTAATATTTAATAGCTGTGTGAAATCTGATTTTGTTTAATAGAGTTTAGTCAAATTTTATAAAAAATCAAAGTATTCAATCAAGTTTTATAATGATTAAATATCAACATAATGATTTTCAATGACATTAAAAAATTGAATATGCTCATACATGCATTAGTAGTATTCAAGCTATTTTAAAAGGCTTACATTTGTAATTGGAATAGCTACAATATGCAGGGTCTAAAGCAGGGAGCGATTATAGATCTCGTTGGACAATGTCATACTTACAAGCAGCTCATGATGCATCTTGTCAATACAACTTCGTAAGTTACATTTTCTATTTATGATTTTCATTTGGAATCCATTGTTATAGTTCTGAGATGAATTTGGTAAAATTATTTTTGAAATGAGTGAAAACTCTAAAATACTAGAATGTCCTTTGTAAGTTATTATGTTGAAACATTGTAATCATTTTAAATGCTAACTTTCATTGGACATACCAATTCTAGTTTGGGTAACAGGGTTATACAAAGAATAACCTCTCTTAGTGCAATCTTCACATTGTCTCCAATAATGAATGAATTGTACTTAAATAGTTTAGATTGAAGCTAGTGCAAAGAGATTTGCAGATCTGGAAATATAGGTAAAGCATTTTACATATGCCAAATGTCTCAACTGTAACTCCTAAAAACACCTATAAGGATTTTAATTCAAAGCCTTCAGACAAACATAATTACAGTTCCAAGTACTTCAAAAGACCAAGAAATAGCATTGTATTGTCTTGTCCCTAGAAAACACACAATGTAACTTTCTTGTTGGTCTGATATGCCATGTTGAGACCACAGCACCTCATGCAATAACAGTATTTGGCTTCTTGTGCTCTCTTATGGTTGGTCATTAAATTATATATACTTTCATAAAGTGCTTGAAACACATACAACAATTATTACAACAATTCTTCACCTATAGAACCTATTGTTAGACTCGTAAATACATAAAAGATTTTTTGCCATCTCATCTGGAATAACTGCAGCCCACATCCAAATTTTGTTTAGTTGCATCTAGATGGTCTTCTAAACTTTGGCCAGTGATAATACTTTTACAAGAAAGAATTTAATTTGATCAGCTTAAACTTATTTTATTAGAAGTTCCTAAGAGTCTTGGTTTCTATACCCAAATGAATAGATACCCTTTGCCTACAACATAAATGTACAAGTCAATAGAAAGTGCCCTATATGAACTCAGCTTAAAGGTACTAATCAAAAGAATATATCCCATCCACATGGCCTGTGACTATGCAACAAACTAAACCTCAACCTTGTATAAAGATATACTATTGAACCTCATCTAAAGACAACCTTTAAAAAATACAAAATGACCCCTTGGTAAGGCATGTGTTCCAGTTTTTTGTTTGGACGTTTCCCTTTGCATGAGTTTCCCCTTCATAAGGAATGCATTTTAGTTTTCTCCTTAGATGTTTCCATTTACATGCACCTTAAAAGCATGTGTAGCAAAACTTGTTGCATACAACTATTTAGTTTGTGCACCTGCAAGTTTAGACAGCTATAAATTGTTGCCACTTCAAGAGTTATAATATACTATTTCTTGGTACCAATAAACAAGTGTTAGTTGAAGGAAACAACTTCCCTTTTGATTTCAAAAGGACACAAGATCTATTCAAGTTGAAAAATGTTTGGGCTTTTCAAGGATTTAAATGGCCAAAATCAGAATATAAAAAACTTGCGACAGAAACTAAATGTCACATTTCCTTCAATTCCTCTCTCACAACACAAAGGAATTTCCTAAGCAACACAAAAAGCTTACTACATCCACCATTTAACACATTACATGAATCTAGTTATTATTCAATATAAATAAGGAAATAAAATCATTCAGGTACCATGAGCCTAATCATTCAGGTAAAATTATTTTGAAACCCTTGCACCCATAAAGACTTGCAGCCCCAATAAAAAACTTTTAATTCTGTACAAATGTTTTCAATTCCTGATATTGCCAAACACTTGGTTGATGCTAGCAATCATGCACCAATTTCTTTGTCTAATATCATTATTAGCCCTCACAATGCACAAGAGTGCTACTCATCTAAATATAGTTTTGAACTCCTGCCCACCTTTTAAACATCTTGAACCTTCTTTTTCTCTTTGCTTGGTTTAGTATACTTCTTGACTAGATAAGCAACCCTGATTGGCCTATCATATAATTTCACATTATATTTTTTCATGGCATTTTCCAGGGATTCATCATCAGAAGAGAATACATGTCCAAAACCTTTCGGGCAAGCCAAACTACGTAGATTGCTTCTTGGAACATTTCCAATTCATACTAGTCCAATTTTGTAAACCCCAGGTATGTGCACTGCAAGATAAACCCTTCAGCTGCATTTCGTCATCGTTAGCCTACGACTCCTAATATTTTATAAATTTAATTGTAATATGTTTGTTTCCAAATTTGTTTGTTTTCAAAATCCTTTTTGGGGTTGTTTTGTTGCAGATCATGGAATCATTATCTGAATTAGTTGAAGTGAAAGAAACTATATTTGAGATGTCAATTGGGGATCAAAGATTTCTTGATGAACATTCTCCTATAGACTTCTTTAGGTCATTGGAAGAACTTGAGAAATCTTGTACCAAGTTATGCCTTGGTAACATAGATTTTGGAGCAAAGGCAACCCATGTCGTAAACAGAGTCTTGATGGGTATTTAGAAAACTTTAACAGGGGTGGAACTTTTAAATTTTGTCATCGAAAGGTCTGAGTCTAAAGCACTTGAGGTCATTACAATATTGTCATCTACTTTAGAAAGGTGCATGCTCAGATCCTTGACTTTTGATCTATATGAATTGAGAGAGAAGGGAGTTAAAGCTTTTGGAGCACTCTTGAAATCTCAGAAGATGCTCAAGAATCTGAAATTCGTAGATACCCACATTTTTGAAGAAGCTGCTAGATTCATTTGTGAGATTCTTCCATCTCTTGAAAGGATTAAGGGTTTGCATTTTTGTCACAACTACTCAGAAGATGATGTGGTAGAGGCCCTTTCAGTGCTTGTAAAAAAATGCATTGCTCTAGAGGATTTTGAATTCTCAGGAAGTTGTATAGATATCTAAGGTGTTAAAGCTTTAGTAGGAGCTTTGAGCCAAGGCAGTAGGTTGAAAACACTCAATTTATTAGATAACATGTTTGGGATAGTCGGTGGTGTTTCTCTGAGCCAAGTCATCCATGGACAAATAGGTCTCACAAAAGTTCATTTAAACTATATGAATCTTCAGGATGAAGGAAAAATTGCCATTGTGGATAGCCTCAAGGATGCTGCTCCATCTTTAAGAGTTCTTACAATTGCTGGAAATGGTATCACTCTAAAAGTGGCTCCAGCTTTGGCTATATGACTTGCTGAAAAAAGCTTGTTGACAAAGTTTATTGTAGCACAAAACAAACTCAAGGACTATGGAACAATCATGATATGCAAAGAAATTACAAAACGTCATGAGCAACTTAGAGTGCTTGATTTGAGTACTACTACTATCTCTAGAATTGGGGCTAAGGCTGCTATAGAGGCTATTGTAGAAAAGCCTGATTCCAGTTGGCTTTTTATCTATGGGAATTTCATTACTAAAAAAGGAATTGAGACAGTAAAAAATGTGCTAAGAAAATTAATGTACCAAGGGTGAATATGTTCTTGGACTGCTATATCAATATAAAAATGAGGGTCTCAGTAATAGTGACTATGAAACTAACAGCGAGTTAAAGTCGTATGGCATTTATGATTAAGAGCACTGCAAGAGGTTTTGATTTCAAAGAAATTAGGAAAAATTTGTTAAGTCTTCAAACACACATCCCAATTCTCTTTAATGAGACTAAATTTTTTTCGCTTGTAATAGTCTCATTGTAGTCATCTTTTGGTTCCTTGAACATATAGTCAACGTGGTCTTTTTTGTTTCCTTGAACATATAGTCATGTTTTGGT
This sequence comes from Cupressus sempervirens, assembly GCA_028749045.1. Taxonomy (NCBI): domain Eukaryota; kingdom Viridiplantae; phylum Streptophyta; class Pinopsida; order Cupressales; family Cupressaceae; genus Cupressus; species Cupressus sempervirens. Next base: position 307,141,798 of record CM053785.1, on the reverse strand, counting down.
TCCTTGGTGTTACAGCCCTATTTTATATGATGCTAAACTTACTGACTCTATTATAGAGTCCTTGAAGAATTGTCTGATATCATCTTCCTTAACAACTCAAGGAAGGTTACCAATATATGCAATTTTGCATCCACTAATTTTAACTGGTGGACTTTTTTTCTTTGGTCTAACCTTGGACAACTCAATTTTAATGGATATGACCCTCTTGAATACAAAAGTAGAAACAAATAAAATTTCTTTTACATTTAATTAGTATACCCTGACTCGTCGAGTCATTGTCGAGTCATGACCAAGTCCAAGCTGGGTCACGAGTTGAATTGCCCTTGTTGAGTAAAAGCTAAGTTTGAGTCTCGTTACTTTGGGTTGAGTAACATTGGAGTTGAAAATTATAGTCAATAATCATTACATGTCCTAATAGCCATATTACCAGATTTGTGCATCTACCTTGTGGACTAGATCTAGGTCCATATTGGGTTTGGATTCTTGAACCAGTATGTACTAGATTTGCATAGTGTTCAGATTTGACCCTATGGATTTGTGATCTGTGAATCTAGAAAAACCCACAGGGTCAAATCTAAACCCCACATGAATCCATCATGAATCCATATGAATTCTTATGTGAATCTATGCAAATCCCTAGAGACCCATATGCCAAACATGGAATAAATACACATGATTCCATACATAATGCATGCATATGTTCTTATATATAATACATATACACATGAATCCATATGAATCATTAAAAGAAAAAAAATGATGAATCATATTTTGGTACCTAAGTCTCTCCTTGAATCTGAATGAGCAACTTAACCTAACAGTTGTAATGTTACTCCTATAAAAATGCACATATTTCTAGTTACTCATAATCCTAGTTGTGGGTTTTTTTTACTGTTGTACTGAATTTTGTTCTTTGTTTTCACTAGTTTATAGTGTACCCTTAACACCTCAATTAGTTTTAGATTATTGGATCAAAATTGTATTCTCAAGTTAGTCAGCATTTAACAAGCACATCCATTTTTAGCCTATTAAAATGTTTTCCATATCGTTAACCATGTTTTCAACTGGTTTCAGCTCACAATATTAATTTGATAATAATTAAACTCTGTGATTTTAGTTGCATTTCAAGATTTTTTCCCTGCAAATTATAGCTTGTGATTTGTTCATAGGAGTAATAGGTCATGTTTCATGATAGATTTTCTCACTTGAATCTTCTGTGCAAACATTATTAAGAAATTCAGGGTTAGAAGAGGCAAGCTTTGTACATTTCATTGTTGCTTAAGTGACCAAGCCATGACTGGGCCACAACAGCTTAATAATGTCTGCATTACTCAAGCCAGGGTTGCGAATTCCACATCTAACAATAACATTGTATCTTGTGAAAACCAACTACCCCCACCTTTTCCTCCGATGGGCCAAAGGAAGATGAGGAAAAGACTAGCATCTAACGATTCCACCACGCATTCTTTACATGATGCTACTAGTCCAGCTATTGAGCAGTACTTGGAGATGTGACTAACATGTATAAAGATGGAGAACTGGCTTTGCAAAGAGTTAGGACAGGTAAGGTAAAACTAAATTTTATTTTGCATACTTATGTTGGTTTTAACTTTTATATTTTGCATGTTATTTCAAGGAGATGATGAGAAATGACAGTGTAGTCTAAATTGTATGGTAAAAGTCTGCTTTAATTTAGTATTCTATGTACACTAGGGTCTGGATTTAAATTTTGCATATCTTCAAGAGAACTTGATAGTATTTGTGTCATATCTCCTCTATTCTCACTATTGTATGTTGAATAGTTTACGGTTTCCTTTCAGATATATATAATTTATTTGTATTGTGATATGAGCTTAGGTTGCATCCTTGGGTAATAATAGCAAAGGAAAATGCCAAGGAATTATTTAGAATGTCAATATAGATACCAAAGTTGCAAAAATTGAAAAGGATGTGATACTTGTTCCTTGCCATTCCAAGGATCATTCTTCTAATGATGATGTTGGGATTGGTGAAAAAAAGAGCAATGGAGAGAATGCATAGGATATACAAGCTAATTCTAAAGATCTAACTACAACTACAGAAAATATACTAGTGCAATTACAATGCAAACAACTTGTAGCCAAAACAAATAATGGAAATGCTTCAACATGTGCTAATGAGGCATTAGTGTCTTCTCTAAAGCAACAAATTTGCCAAAATCAGCACATATCAAGAGAGCTCAAGAACAATTCAAAACAAAGTAATTTGACTGGGATTTTGTAAACTAATTAAGAATACCTAAACATATAATTAATTAAGTTTTGTTTTTTATTTTGATCAATTTTTCCAAATTCTCTTCTTTCTACTTTTTACTCACAGTATTGATCTTCTACAAATGTCAGGAGTTCCTGCCATTCTAGTCAAATCTCGTGAAGGTGTGGGGTGCTCAAGCTGTTCTCACTATATTGATATTGATTTGGACCATGGTGATCCTTAGATGTGTACTACTTATGCCATAGAAATTTATGATAAATTACACATTATAGAGGTTTGCTCTGTTCACAGTGATCTTTTATTCTTGGTCCAAAAAAATTATATTGTTCAATTGAGCTTATTTGTTTCTATGCACTTTTCTAATGCTTGTTAGTATAATTCTCACTATTGTTAGATGTATTATGCTTTTAACAACTTCAGCTTATTGTTGTAAATTTTTTTTTATAGGCATATAATTGTAGATCCTTGGATGGATCTACAATGTTCTACAGAGGAAGTTGTGAATTACTTTGTTTTTATGTGGTGTGCTAGATATAGATTTAGTTGATACATATCTTCACTAAAAATTGCAAATTTTTGTTGATGTTCTAAGCTTAAATGAAGTAATATAGGTACTTGAAGCAAAAAAGTTATCAGTTTTCATGTGTCAAGCTAGACTAAATTTATGACATTTTCTTGAAGCTTCTTTTGATTAATACTTACAGTCATCAATTACATTTTCAGCTAAAATGGCGAGCATTACCTTGTTACATTGAAACAATTCAATAGGAGATCAATGTAAATATGAGGGGCATGCTTGTTGATTGGCTTGTTGACATTTGTTTATTATTGCATTTCTTCATGCTATATGTATATTTATTTTTCCCTATTGTAGTTGTGCAATTAATTTTATATAATCAATACAAAATTAGATTGTTGTAACAGGTTGCCAAGGAGTACAAGCTTGTGCTAGATACACTTTACTTAACTGTGTCCTATATTGATCAGTTTCTCTCTGCAAATGTTGTAAATAGACAAAAGCTTCTGCTTCTTGGGGTTACTTGCATGCTTGTTGCCTCGTGTTTACTTCTTACCTATTGTAACATTTGTTTTCTTTTCTTTTCTTTGGTCAGTTTTTAACTACTGCTTTGATGTCACTTTCAGGAAGTATGAAGAAATTTGTGCTCCACATGTGGAATAATTTTGTTACATTACAAATAATACTTACACAAGAGAGGAGGTACAATTTTTCTTTTGTATTACAAGATGATTTGTCACATCTCTCTTGGACAGTATTCTTAAAATGAGAATTATCCTTATCTTAATACTAATAGGTGTTAGAAATGGAGATTGATGTCCTAACTTATTTGTGATATGATCTTATAACACCAACAACTAAGAGCTTTCTCAAGTAATTTTTTTTGTGGAGCAATCTTGGTGACTATTTTCATCGAAGTTAACATGAAAAACAAAAACATTAATATATTCAAATGTAAGCCACAGAACGATCATGATAAATTAATGTTGTACTCATTTTTCATTTTCTCTTCTCAATTTGAATAGGCGCTTTGCCCGTGCTACTCAAACATGATATAACGTAGCTTTACATTCTAGTTTTTTTTGTTGTATGTGGGAGATAAAATTATTTAATATATAAAAGTATTTTATTCTTACCTTCATAATTTTTTTCATTCAGGTTCCATCTCTACATTTGGAATTCATGGGTAATTGTCTTGCTAAACTTACCCTTGTTGAGTATGAATTTCACCATTATGTTCTGTCAATGATAGTTGCATCAGTTGTATTTGTGGCAAGGATGACTCTTGATCTTGGAACTTGCCCCTGGGCAATGTAAATTCCATCGAGTCATTTTTTTGTTTGGTCTTGTCTGTACTAAAATTTGAACAAGATTTTATTGTCCTTGATCTTCAGAATCCTATGCTAGAACATTATACAGGCTATAAAGTATCAGAGATGAAGGACTATATTCATGCATTGTATAATTTTCAACTAAATAGAAAATGGTGTGCATTGACAGCTAAATTTATCACCCCCATGGTCAATAATTTCTAGCATCTTTCTTTTGTATTTAAAGTTCAAATGTGTGCAAACATGTCTCCCCCAATGGCAATTTCTCCTCAGTTCTTGGAAAACCAATAATAATGAAGTTGAAGCTAATATCTTGAGGGTTGAGTGGCTCTTAATTTGGAATGGGATTCAACTCACTACCAATAGATATATCAAATTTCAGTGTTCAAATATATAGATTGTTTAATAATCGACATCCTTTAATTTTTTTCACATTATCTATTTTCAAAGTCTACTCTATGTAAAGTCTATAATATGTACTATTTGCATGACACTCCTTATTGTTTTGTTCTCCATATATGTTTAGAAAATGGAAATGGCTGAAAGAATTTATTTTTCAGGTCCTCAAATGCTTTATATAGTCTAGTTGAAATTATTTAACTTGTCCCCAGTATATATGTCAATATCTAGTGTTCAGATCCATAGCAAAACCACCACCTTTAGTTTTTTTTAGATGGTCTATTATAAAAATCTAATCCTTGTATTTAAATTCAAAAACTAGCTATAGTGGCTAAAATATTTTCCTTTTTCATGTCATCAAACAAGTTTGTATTCCTACTTGAAATGATATATTTGCTTCCCTTGTAGTATTGATCATGTGGAGTTTTTTTCTACAGCATATACACTGGGCATCAAAGAAGCAATTCCAGCATATCTGGATGACAATCTCGCCTCAGATGATTTTCTTACCAGAGTAAGCTTCGCTCTAGCTAGCTGTGGCTATGATAATTTTATGGTAAGATCTTCAAACCCTAACCCTGCTCCATGTTGTTTCATTGATGGTTGTTATTGGTGTTATCGATGTGAACTATCGTGATTTTGACCGACTTGATGACATTGTGTAATTTTCAAAGTTTGTGATCTAATACCATCAATCTATTAGGATGGTAGTTTTTTCACTTTAAAAGTCCTAAGCTTTTAATTTTTTGGGGCTTGCATTTAATTTTCATTTATGTGGTATGGTTAAGAATTACTATTCCAATCTTCAGAGAATTGATGAATGACTACAATATTACTAATTTTAAAAGGCCTCACATGTTAGAGATATAGATAGTGCAAAGCCATTTGTAACATTAAAATGGAATTGACTATGAAGTATCACAATGATTCTGGATGAGACATTAATGTACATTTAAAACGCTCTTTCTATTAGCTTAGAAAATGATAGAGATGTTAAGATAAAAACTTTAATGCTCTGCTTTCACCATAGTCATATCTTAGATAGGAATAGTGATCATTATGCATTTTATTAACACTAAACCAACCAATGAAATTGAAAATTCTTAGACAAGTTACTGCTTCGAAAAATTAAAAATATGATTTTTGGAAATTCACTTGCTACTTGAAATTTAAAGTATGATATTAGGAATTTGAATGATTATTTCACTTTGATTCTTTGCAGGGAGCTACTGATTTCTTTTTGCAGAGCAATAGGACAAAAGCCTTTGTGAATCATATTTTATAGGTAATTTATTTCATCTTGATTGGTTTTTGTGGTGAGATTTAGTTCTAGATTTCTCATGTCTCCTTAGTGACAGCTTTGGTATTTCTTCAGAGATGGTGTTAGTGAAGGGCAGTTTTACGAAGTTCTACTTTATGAACTGGATGCTATTCGTAGGGTTAATTTCCTAATACTCACAATAGTACTTGCTATTCAATTGAGATTGGCATGGCTCATTAGTTTTTTTGTATTCTCTTTGCATTTTGTGGTGTGAATAGGCTTGTGCATCTCTTGAGCCAAATTACCAACCCCCAGTGACATTTTTTGTTCAAAAGTGGCACCATACTAGACTATTTGCAAACAACCATGCAGATAGGCATTCTATAGACAGAAGTGGGGACATCTTGCCAGGTATGAAGGTCCTATAAGGCTATATAGTACTGTTATACTCTATTCAAAGGTGTCAATTTGTAATGTTGATGTGGGTTTCCTATATTTTTAGGCACTATGGTTGATTCCAAAATTTTCCATCCTACAGAATTTGACTTTTATCTCTGCAGTCATGCTAGGATACAGGTATAATACTTATTTCTTAGATCAACTTGTCATGCTTTCTTTGCCATGTATTATAACAAAAACTGATCTGGTTTTTATCATTTATAGGGGACCAGCATACCAACACATTATCATGTGCTTTGGGATGAGAACAAATTTATAGTTGATGGGTTGCAATCATTAACAAACAATCTTTATAACTAGAAGTAGATTCAACTCCAAAGACGAGTCTATTTTTTTCTAATTCTGGCATGTAGCTTTAGGAAAATAGCAACTGAGTGGTCAATAAAAAATCTCTCCCCTTTCTTAGGAAGGGTTTCTCCATCAAACATGAATGTGGCATTCATCTGGCTGGTTCATATTGCCCCAGGCCATGGCCAAGAAGATTTTTTGACTGGCATGAAATATAGCTTCTAGTACTATATCCTAGATCGAAATCTGCCCAAACTTTTGATGGATGCCTATAGCTTATCCCAAAGCTCTCATTCAGCAGTTATGAGATGATTAATCAAGAGGAAATAGTTGAGAGCTTAGAGTGACATAATTTTCAGATGATCATATGAAATGAAATGGGCGTGCGAGTAGAAAGAAACTAGAAAGACATTATGTACACATGAAGGCATGAAATGGATGGTTTTGGAGCACTCAGCATAGACACTCAACATTCTATACATATCATCATTCGAGATCAAATGGGTGTATGGGATTATATGCATAGTGAATAATAAAGGAGGGAATTGAACCCTCCCTGAGGCTCACAGTTGTTGAGGTCCACTTTAGAAATGTCCCTTCCTGTGAAATTGTCATCTAAAACCTTTCTAATGAGATAATGTGTTATAAACTCTTCATCAGTGGGATGGAACGTGAATCCAGGAGGCAGTTGTCCATCACCCATATCATGGTTCATGATATGGGTGATGCACAACTGCCTCCTGGATTCACGTTCCATCCCACTGATGAAGAGTTCATAACACATTATCTCATTAGAAAGGTTTTAGATGACAATTTCATAGGAAGGGCCATTTCTAAAGTGGACCTCAACAACTGTGAGCCTCAAAAAAAATTTGACCAAGAATGGGTCAAAATTTTGACCAATGCCTAAAAGTTTTCTACCAAGCATTGGTCAAAATTTTGACCAATTCGCAGTAGTTTACCACCAAGAATGGTCAAAATTTCGACCAATTCCCAATAGTTTTCTACCAAGAATTGGTCAAAATTTTGACCAATGCCCTATAGTTTGCTACCAAGCATTGGTCAAAATTTTGACCAATTACTAAAACTTTTCTACTAAGAATTGGTCAAAATTTTGACCACTACTTGGTAGACTATGTCCTTGCAATTACAAAAGTTTTTGACCAATGTATTGTTCAAAATTTTGACCAACCAATAGGTTGGTCAAAAATTTCCTTGTCAAATTTGATCGAAGTTTGGTCAAAAATTGGGTTAAAATTTTGACCAATAAAGGTCAAAAAATGAGCCCGAATGTACTAGTGAAACCATGAGGAGTGAATCTAAAGAGGTCATTGAGAAGAATATAGGGGCAATGTGGAAAAAAAAAGGCATGATAATTGATACAATCTCAAATCCCCTAATTGCATTTGCAATGACAATAATAGCACATAAATTCTACCAATCAAGTAGGCTCAATAGTGTATGATGTATTGCTATTGACATGGGCTATAAGATAGTTAAGAAGGATCGTACCTATGACCTTGTTGAGTTTCAAATGCAATAATTGTCAAAAAAATTGGGAGCTATAAGGAAGACCAAGTGTGTACAATTTAAATTTGGTTCAATTCTTGTATGTATGTTCTTTTATGTACATAATACATTCCCCATAATTGGTAAAGTTGAATGGAAAATTAAAAGGTCTATTGTAATGCAGATAGGTGAATTTATTGAGAAACTATGAAACAATTTTGAGAAATTTATGACCATCTACTTTGAGGACTTCAAAAAATCAATAAAGAAGAGACTAAGGATACCAATTTCACTAGTTGAGAAATATTTCAATGATGTTTTCTTTCTAGTTGACACTAATTTTACTTATGTTCAAGCTATTGTTCCAAGGGTACGGTGACTAAGGCCACTAGGCTATAAACTAAATGTTAATGAAGCCTCTTAAACAATAATGACAATACTTTTTAAAAATGTAGATTCTAAGGTTACTGCCTTTGGGAACTATGACATGCCTAAATCTAATATAACAATGGATTTTGAAGACTACCCCAATCATTAGAAAGAATAAAAAAATTGTCAAGAAACTTAAAGATAAATTTGGTGAAGGAGTAGATGAAGAAAAAGAAGAAGAAGATGATGAGGAAGAAGAAGATATACCTCTTCAAGAACAATTGGCCTTAACTCAAGGTCAAGGAGAAGATCAAGTAGAAGAAGTAGAAATTGAAGAAGGTGTTGAGGGAGAAGAAGCCATTGAAGCACCTGAGAAAAAGAAGAGGAAAGCTAAGATCCCATCCATTAGAAAACTAAGAAAGGTTGCAAAACCTAAACCTATAGTTCCCTCTACAAGAGAAAGCACAAGGGCTACTATCAAGAAGGCTCAAAGAAGAAGATAAGCCAAAAGAAAAGAGGGCTAGATCAACTAGAAATGAAGAGGAGCCTAAGAAGAGATCTAGGAGAAAGTACATATCTCTAGTTGAATCTAATAAAGAGAAGATAGAATCTAATGACAATAGACAATTTCAAGTGGTAAGTCACCATCCTTCTATAGATTTAGATAGTATATGTGAGAACATAAGGAATAATGTTGATTTATCTGGTCTCACACATATTAAATTTGATCCACTTGGAGAAGTTGAGATGAACCAAGTAGAGGAGTCAATAATGCCATGATGGCAACATTTAAACAAACTCCAATTGAGATTTCTAACTCTCAACCAAAGGAATTATTTGATAGAGTTGAGCAAAAATGGCAATATAGTCTAAACATAGAAAGACAAGTTTAGAGAGACTACACTTGCAAGAGTGATGCTAGAATTGGATAGGAAAACAATGGCTAAGGCATTAAAGAAGCATACTAGAAAATTTGAACCAAAATAGAGGGAATTCGACATATTACAGAAAAAGGTTGAGGATTTTGTACAAAAGACCACTTTGATTTGGAAATTATTAAATGGGTTGACAACACCCAAGGAAATTATGCAAGAACCTACTAAGGTAGGTGAGGAAAAAGAAGAGCAAAAACAAGTAACTAAGGTAATCACAGTTGACACTGAGACAATTACACAAGAGGAAGGCAATGAAACACATGAAGATACATAGGCACTAGTTGAGAATGAGAAGTAGACAAAAAAAAGTGTACCAGATACACTAGTGTTGAGTGTCAATCCTCAACATGAGGTGAATACAAAAAGTGATACTATAAAGATTTAGGATATTTCTAACACTATCACTCAGAACATCAATCCCTTCATAGAGGATGACTTGAAGAAATTACTGGTGGAATCCACTATCTAAGAAAAAATTTGTGAAAATCCTATACTGGTGAGTGTTGATGAGATTGAGAAGGTAGAAAAGGTATCTGCAAGGGAGAAAGTACAAAAAAAAGTGACATCTATAACCCCTCTTCAATTCACCTTGATATAACCTACATTACCCTTTGTGGTATATCAAACAAAGGAGGTAACAACTTCCACTGTTAGTACATTGGCACAAAGTACTCTAGTCTCAATCAATATAAAGGAAATTGAACATGAAAAAGGTGTGATAGTTGAAGAGCATAAAGATGAGACAAAAAAGAATGAAGAAACACAAGTTCAAAAAGGTCAAGTAGATACTCTTGTACCTATAGCACAAGACTAAGGTACATCTATAAATATAGAGATGGCAAAGGATAAGACTAAAGAGTTAGGTATGAATACAAAACTTGAGGAATAAATTGCAATACAAACATTGGTAACTTTACCAGAAAATGCTACTCCTCCTAGTCAAGCTCTTCATAGGCTGAGTATAGAAGTTATACCCATACAATCATCATGTCCAAGTCCAAGTACATATAAGGTAGATGAAGTCACATCATTTTTTGATGTGAAATTGGATGAAGTGATTGAGTTGCCCAAGTTTGATTATGCAACCATCACTATTCAGTAGATGGGCATACTCCAAGATGTTTTTTGGAAAGAAGAAGAATCAAGAACTACTTAGATAGGAGCATAGGTAGAAGAAAGCTTTGATATATATCAAGGAAATTTTTCTTGATGCATTTATTCTTCTACCACTAGAAGCAAAAAAATTGATCACAAATAAGCTAACTAGCTTAATGGAGAAGCTAAACAACATAGACCTAGATTCAAATGTAAAATTACTTGAATGGTCTGAAAGGAAGTTTCAACATAAGGTTGATGAAAAGATATCAAGTGCTATTGCACTATCATAGGTTGAGTTAGCAACCAAAATTGATATTGTGAAGAAGGTACTAGAGAATATTTTCTCTGTGTACACCAAATTGTGTAATCTCGCACTCTTCACACAAGAAATAAGGAGTCATATTCAGAGTTTGGAGAGTCTTAGATTGTCATTTGGTATAACTCTACCAAAGTCTCCAACTCAGAGTGAGAAACATTTTAGGGATCTCCTCAACTCCTAAAGAGAGTTAGTAGTACTACATACAGATAAGGAAAACATTAAGGCTAAACTGGTCTACATCTAATCAATTTTGACTCGACATATGGAGATATTGCACAAGGAACTAGCTTTTACTAAAACACTCATGAAGAAAGATCTAGATCTTTATACTCGTGATGGCTTAGTTCACCTTGCTGCCAAGATGGCCATCTAGATCAACTCATTGGAGGTAGCTTGTGATAATTGGGATATTGCATCAAGCATCATGCTTGAGGTCCACCAAATATTTTTGGACAAATACACTCTTAGTGTATAACCCTTTGACATCAATGTCAAAATAGGGTAGAAATAAGAAGTATGGGGGAGATAACATTTTTGAGAAAGCATTAGCACAATCAAAAAATCTACTCAGTAGGAGAATAATTTTGACTTCAGATAGAGAATATCATAATCAACTCAGGGGGAGTTATTGAATTTTGAGGTATGATTGATGAGTCATAAGCTTTTACAAAATTTTAAAGTTTTTGAAGTTTTGTATGTGTATGGATATTATCTAAGTTGTGCTTGAAAGGTTAAACGTTATTTATACATGATCAAGTATTTGTCTAGTCATGTCAAAGGGGGAGATTGTTAATCTTAGATTGGTTTTGACATATGAGTGACAATATACTTAAGTCATTTACTTAGTTCATGTCAAACAAGTAATACATGTTGAGTGATAGATATTTAGTATGAGCCAAGTAACTAGTAAGTGTTGATTCACTCAAATATCAAGTAGATGGTAAGTGCCAAGCTATTCAGATGTTGAGTGATCAATGGATACCAAGTCATTCAGAGATTGAGTTATAGCATTAAAGTTGTAGTTGATGCCAAGCATCAGGGACTTCAAGTGTTGAGTTACACAATTTTGATATAGATAATTATAATGGAACAAACTTCTATGTAAACCATTTTTGGGTAGACTTAAGGATTTTTTTATGATCTTTGATGATAAGAACAAATCTAAATTATGAATCCTATGCATTACATGCATCCAATCAGAAAAAAGGGAAGTTTTAAATGGCAATATGGATGAATCATAACTATTGATTCATACCTAACACTAAGTCACCTAGGTCTTCTTAAGGAAGACAAACCCTAAAATTTTTATGAATGCTTAAGGAGAATTGAAGAGACTCTTCATGTGTAAACATAGCATTTGTGGTGACTAAGGTGTTATGATTTGAGTTACATTGCAGAATTAATTAAAAGAGAATAGAGGAAAGGAATCATAAGACAATAGAGATACATTTGATCAGAAAGGATAAACTATACATTAGGATAGAGGTGATCTAACATCAAGCAATAGAGTGTTGACTGAAAGATCATTGTTGAGACATTCTAATAGGTGAATTAGTTAAATCTCCTAATAGAGTAGTCTTAACAGGCTATTGTAAATCCTTTAACAAGGTTCTTAATTCATTGTAAGTTAAAGTCCTTTTACCAGGAACACTTTTAGTAGGGTGTCTAAATCCATTAACAAGGTAATATCCAACAATCTTGTAAGCCTTGAATAGGGCAAACCTTTCACAAGATAGATCATGTTTCATGATCAAACATTGTAACCTTCATCAGATACACTTTATTACTATAGTAGTGAAGATTTGTGGGTGTCATCCCCACCCTAGTTTTAGCTTCTCCTTGAAGGATTTCTAGGTAACCAAATATCTTGTGTCATACGTGTTTTGAATATTTTACTTTCATGTTATGGATGTATATGCTTAATCTAGTATTTCAATTTATATGCATAGATTGTGAGATGGATGTGTGGTGAATAGTTTTTGAGGTTGAAAGTTTTAAGAGTTGATTCACTGCCCCCACCACCCCGAACTCTCTCAAATTTTACTTCCCTACTATATTTGCAACATATATGTGGTAGAAGATATTTTTTCTAAAATGGCTATCATGGTGGCCTATAAAAAAATGATTTCAATAGAGCAAACTACTAAGCTATTTTTTGAACATATTTGTGTTGCCTAAAAAAATTATTTTACAAAGGGATAGTAGGCTCCTAAATAATTTTTGATCTTCATTACAGGCTAGAATGGACGTTAAGTTGACAAAGTGCACAACATTCCATCCTCAAATAGATGGTCAAACAAAGGTATTTAATAGAATGATTATCCATATCCTTCAAATGCACCATTCCAAACGCCCATGTACATGGGATGAGAGCTTGCCTTATGTGCAAAATAGCTATAACCATGCACTCCACACTACTATAGGACATACTCCTTTTGAGGTTTTTCCTGGGTATCAACCATTGGAACCTTTAGTTGTAGCACTACCCATCTTGCAATCTAGTTAGCCACTCAATATTGAAAAGGACACAGATAAAGAAAATAAATTTATTGAAAAGATCAAACAATTACAGCAACAAGTTCATGATATTTTAGAGTAGAGCAATAAGAAGTATAAGGAAAGACATGATCATCATAGAACTCCCCATCATTTCTAGATTTGTGATAATGTATGGCTACATCTTAAGAAGGAGCACCTCCAAGGACCTTCTAGAAAGATTTTTCCTATTTGGTATGGTCCATATACCATTAACAAACAAGTTGGTGAGAATGCTTTTGAACTTGATCTACCACAATTCTGGGATTACATCCAATCTTTAATGTGGAATTATTACGACCCTATTTTCCTCCATTATTGCACATCTCTCAAGATATTGAACATATTCATACTACATAGTGGAATCCATCCACTACTATGCCATTGCAATGTGATCATGTCACTAAATTCATGCTAAAATCTTTGAGAATCAGAAAATTTTGCTATATAGGGTGGTTCGATTTGGTCAATTCTCTCATTAGGGAAAATGGTTAACCAAGGAAAAAATTGAAGAATAATTCTCTCATCTATTGTAGAGGATTGATGCAATGGGGCCCATTACCTCTTAAGGGGGGAAGAATGAACTAGATTATATAGAATATTAAATGTTTGAAAGTATTTTTTTCATATTTTTTAAAAATATTTTCTTTGTCTTTTTGTTTGGCATTTTTGGAGGTCTTTTGCTCAAAATTTCAAGCTAAAACTATCATTGGTCCCCAAAATTAGACAGCCGTAGGCTCACTTTTTAGGGACTATAATTAAGTTTATTAATTCTTCTTTCCAATAGTGTAAGCAGTTTTGAATTCCAAGCTCTAGGTCAAAAGTTATGACCCTAACAAATTGGGAACTTGGGGTAATTAGAAACCTAATTTTGAATAGATTTATTTTAATTTTGTTGTTTTTATTTTAACCACATAAAAATTTTGAATTCATGGCTATGGTGGCTGTTGATATTCCATCATTGCATATATTATTTCAATTTCAATTAATAAGATGGCTTTTTGTTTGCATACAACTCTTTCAAATTTTGTAACATTTTCCAAAACTTGAACATTGGTATTGTAGGAATTTGATTCACCAGATATTGTGTTTTCAGCCCACTTCTTAAATTTAAATCACCTAGAGAAATATCTACATGATGAAGGTTAATTGAACCTATTATTTCATTTAAGAATCCCCTTAATAGTTCATTCTCCTTTCTTCAAACCCAAATTTGTGATTCAACCTGATCTAAGTGCAAAAGTACTTTTAGAGGTGGTGATCAAAACTTATTTTTATCAATTGTGGTCTTTCCAAGCACCATCTCCTTCATCTGGTAGTCTCTTGGAGACACTTCTTTTGTATCACATTGGGAGGCAGAATGGAAATGTGTGCCAAGAGATCCTCATTTTGGTTCTTCATGATAAAATCTAGTGCCTTACCATCACCCTTGGTAGGTTCTCGTAGCTTGACTACTTTTATAAATTTCAATATACCCTCCTCCTTTGTGAACTACATATCTTCGCTTTTTCAAGTTAACACCTCCCTTTTTTCCCATGTCAAAGTAGTTCCCATGGCGAACATGTGCTGAGAAGATGGCATAGGTTCTAAAGTAGGTCCTTTCCCTTTATCACCTCATTTTGGAATTTTATCCTATCATGAGAGGACCACTAATTGAGCTTCTATTTTTGCCTATGTTAAGGACCTAGTCTCTACTATAGGAGGAACTTGTTCTTCCTCATCAATTTTTCCTTCTTTTGATACTTCATCTATATATAACTAGACATACTCAACTTCCTCTATGGTATGGCTTTTCAGCTCTATTATTGAAAGAGGTAAAATAACTATTTCCTTTTCTTGCTAAGGAGGTATAGATGGAAGGTATACCAAGTGGACCTTTAGGTAAGGGAGGAAACTATTCCCAATCTTCTCCTAGTGACTCATTCCAAGGGGTATCTTGTATCTTTTCCCATACCATTTATGTGCCCATTGGCATTAAGTCAAACTCTAAAATGTTGAAGAAATCAATCCCTACTCTTCCCATCTCTATTATCCATCTTTCCTATTCCTAATTCAAGGCTTCTATTTGAATCGGTTGTTTTGGGATGAAAGGTAGTGTTCAAGTTAAACTCTTCATCCTTTCTTCTTCTGTAGCTCTTCCTAAGAAGGTTCTTCTATTGAGTGGGATGTATTCAATTTCCTCCCCCTCTTCCTCATCTTGAGCCTTGGGTATGGTCTCTGGAACTTACACAGATGAAGTGCTCTTCTTCTTGAACTTCTTCTTTTTATCACCTATTATGATCATCTAAATTTGAGATCTCTTTGGTACTGAGGGGGTGGCCTCTACTATGGATTCTTCTTCTAGAGCTTCTTCTTTCTTAGGTTCAGCCTCTTCTTATTCAACTACTTTTGGTTAAACCTATTCTTGTTGGGTTCTCTCTTGAGTAACTCTATTTCTCTTCTTTCCCTATACCCTATCAATTTGGAAGTAATCCACCTCCCACTCATGTTTATGTACTATCTCTAGTCTTATGGGTGACTTTGTAGGTTGTGTAGGAACTATAACTTTTTTTCTTTACCCTTCTTTGGTCAGATGTTGGCTTGCAAAGTCAAAGCTTGGGGAATAGGATCCTAGTAGAAAGGTTTCCTAACCCACTCCCTAGTTAATTCTATAATATATTGGACCATATGGTGAATATAATCATCCTCCTCTTAGATGATCTTTGCATTCATAATTGGTCACTCATAGATCTTGTTCTTGTTATATAATGGGTCCATCACATTGGGAGTATCCTTGTTCCACACCTTAAGGAATAACTCCAAATTAAGAACCTATTCTAAAAGTTGTAGACTCATCCTATAATAGTCCTTGATTTAGACAGTGTATTCATTTTCATAGTTCATCTATTGATCTTCAATTTCCATCTCAAGTATGAACTTTTTCCCTACAAGATGTTGTACCATTCCAATATTGTTGAAGTAGGGGCGAGGTGATGGATATTCCTCTAAGGGGTGTGGATCTCATTCTGAGTTAAAAGTGGTTGGCTTGTTTTTACTTGACCTCTAAGGCTCCAATGGTGATCAACAAGACCCATGTCTTCTTATGTTGTTTTAATTCCCTATCATAGGAGGAGGAAAGTTGCCCAACTATCTCCAATAGTAACAATCTCTCTGATGGATAACAAGGGAGCTTCTCTAGAACAAAAGGGTACCCACTATCCAAATATAGGAGAATGTGTTAAATTGAATGAAGTAGGCTCCTATTTGTGATATCTGAGTTATTTCTTCCATTGACATTCTCTTAGCATAATCTCCATCGACAAATCAAATGATAGTAAAGAAAATCCATCATCAATCAATCTGTATTTAAGGCTTTTGAAAGGAATCTTCTTCTTCACAAGTTGGGGGTAGAATATGTAGATTCATGTGTTTTCATCCTAGATACTCCCTCTTTTACCCAAACTAGGATAAATTTTTGGCCTTACAGCTAGGAGGTCATGTATAATCATGGGTATTGATACGAGCTTCTCATCCAAGTTGTCACTAAGGATTGTAGCCTAGTTAATTGACATCTTTCCTATCATGATGGTTTCTATAAAATTTACCATCTAGGTTTCTAGGTGACTTCTTTTCAAGAGGTCCATCGCTCTACTCAAAAATACTATAGAGTAGCCATTATCATTGACAATGTATCTTTGGGTTATGTCAATCTTCCCACCTCTTTGGTTTAATGGTGACCTATTGATGAGTTACTTCTCATATACTAGCTCTTTTGCTTCTGATTCATTCTCCTTATACCATTAGTCTACCATATCATAAGTGATCTATTAATATTTATCCACTCTTGGTAAATGGATTACCTTACCAATGTTTCATGACCTTATGTCTAGAACAAATTTCCATGTTACACTTTTGACTACTTTCTCTACCAGTACATAGTGGTATGCCAGAATTGTTATTAGTTCATATAATGGGATGAATACTGAATGAGAAGCTGTGTTCACTAACCCACTCCTAATAAATTTTGACACTATCATTGATCATTTATTGGGATTGATGCACAATAGTAGGAATGCATTCCAATCGATGTGCTATAACTTGGTATCTCAAATCTCTAACTGTTTATCCCTAAATCTAGAATCTTTGGTACTCATTCCCTAATATTTGAAAGTTATCAATTTGGGTCTAATGTTTTCTTCCATAGAAGATAAATATGATACCATTTGTTTTCACAAAAGAAAAATGTTACTATCATTAATAAGGAAACCCAAGATAACCTTATAGATATGACCCGACTGGAAAAAAAAGACCAATATTGAAGGAAACTAACAAAAAAGGCTTGTAGTACCTAAAATGTGCACATGTACACTCTGCACAAAAGGTACACATCCACATGTACACATTTGGCATCCTTTTCTATTTTTTCAGAAAGTGCATTCATTTTGTGAAATGTCCATATTGTGCACATAGTGCATGTGTGCATGTGCACAACATTCACACATGTGTGTGTGAGCAAAATTATTTATACTTTATCTTTTTGGTAAATCGTTCACCATATAAGGGTATGCACATATGAAAGTGCACTTGTGCATGATATAAGGGTGTACACATATTAAAGTTCATTTGTGAGCACTATGTAATATGCTAGAAGGCTTGAGGATTGAGGATGTGGATATGCAGATGATGCAAGTATGTAGGATTGTGAAGGTGTGCACTTTGGAATCAACTAGACAAACAAGTGAGTGAACAGAGGAAAGGGTATCCATTTTATAGGCTTTGGGGATCTAGAAGTTACGCATAGTGCACCTCTAAAGGTGTGAATATGTGTGCTTTATATCTTCGTGCATTATGATGCTAGGTGTACCTATGCACACTTTTTACTAAGGAAAATTTTTACCTTCTAACCAACTGGCATTGCTTGGGATCCACCAACCAAACAACCTAAACTAAACTAGACTAAGAGGGAGACCTTTATTCGCTGAGGTGCCCAACTAGATGTCTTATTCTAGAGAATGGGATTCCTCACCTTAAAGAGGGGGTCCCCATTTTGGACTCAAAATGGGGCATGCATTTTGAAACTACAATAGGTCCTAGGGTAGATCCCATGATGTGCTTCCTCTCATGATATAGGGTCGAGTCAAGGGGCAATGCCCATGTGAGGATTTTTGAGGGCAGTGCCCATGAAATCTCAGCTCACTTTATTATTGTAAAATGCATCAATTGGTATTGATTTCTATTGGATGACTTATTCCAGCCCTAATTTTGTAAGCAAAAAATATTTTTTTTGTAAAAAATGGCTTAGGGTTAGGGATTTCATAATGTATGATGAGATTATAGCACTTTTGTGATGGTACTAAGTTGTAAGGTATTATAGATTATAATTAGGTTTCAAGCATTGGATAATAAGAATATTGGACTCACTATTGATGGATGTAGCCCATGGGTTAGGTTAACCACATTAAATCTTTATGTCTTGTGTTCTCTTTTGTATGATTTTTATTCTCTAGTATTGGTTATATTTGCATGTAATTGTTATTTATGTCTCATTAATTCTAACAATAGAGTACCCTATGACCCCTTTCTACCCATTGGAACACATCATATATGTCCTTAAGGGTCCAAGCACCCCTAAGAACATATTTTGTCATGTATTTGGTTGAAAGGTGTCATAGGGTATCCTATGACCCTTTCGACCCATTAGAACACATATTTGTCCCTAGGGGTCCTAGGACCCTATGAGCATATACTGTCTTGTAATGGATCAAAAGGGGTCATAGGATATTCTTTTACCCCTTTTGATCCATTGAAACCCAAAATGTATGTACCAAGGAGTCCTAGGATCCCTATGCACAAATTATGTCATGTAATGGGTAGAGAGGGATTATCGGATACCCTATGAACCCCTTTTCACCCATTGGAGCACAAGATATATGTCCCTTGGGGTCTTAGGTCCTCTAAGAACATATATTTCCATATAATTGGTCAAAAGGGATCATAGAAATCATATTACCTCTTTCAACCATTGGAACACATCACGTAGGTCCATAGGGGTCTCGGGACTCCTAAGAACATATGTTGTCATGTAATAGGTCAAAAGGGGTCATATGGTATGCTATGATGCTTTTTGACCATTGGAATACAATATGTATGTCACTATGGAACATATTTTATTGTGTAATGAGTCAAAATGGGTCATATACTACCCTATGACTCATTTCTACCCATTGGCACACAAAATGTGTGTTTGTACGAGTCCTACAACCCCAAAGAACATATGTTCTCATGTAATGGGTTGAAAGGGGTCATAGATTATATAATGACCCCTTTTGACCCACTAGAACATAACATGTATGTCCCTAGGGGTCTCACAAATGCTACAACATATGTTATTATGTAAAGGGTTGAAAGGGATCATAGGATACAATATGACCCCTTTTTACTCGTTTGAACACAATATGTATGTCCCTAGGGGTCCTAGGACTCCTAGAAACACATTTCATCATGTAATGGGTCAAAAGGGGTCATAGGGTATTCCATATCCACTTTTGACCCATTCGAACATAATGTGTATGTCCCTAGGGGTCCCAAAAAGGATACCCTACAATACCCTAAAGAGTCAAAAAGGGTCAAAGGATACCCTATGATTCCTTTCTACCCATTTAAACACAAGATATATGTCCCTAGGGGTCCTAGGACTCCTAGGAACATATTTTGTCATGTAGTGGATTGGGTATCCGATGACCACTTTTGACCCAAAATAACACAACATGTTTTTCTCTAGGGGTCTTATGATGCCTAGGAATATATGTTTTCATGATACCCTATGACCCCTTTCAATCTATTATACAATAACATATGGTCTGAGGGGTCCTAAGACCCCCAAGAATAAACATGTTGTGTTCCAATGGGTAGAAAGGGGTCATAGGACACTCTATAGCCCCTTTAGACCCATTACACAATAACACATGTTCCTAGGAACATGCATGTTGTGTTGTAATGGGTTGTAAGGGGTCATAGATTACCACATGACCCCTTTCAACCATTCACATGATAACATGTGTTCTTATGTGTCCTAGGGACATAAATGTTGTGTTCTAATGGGTCATAAGGGGTTGTAGGATACCCTATGACCCCTTTCAACCATTCACATGACACTATGTGTTCCTATGGGTCATAAGGGATCATAGGACATCCTATAACATCTTTTGACCATTCACATAACAACATGTGTTCCTAGGGTTCTAAGACCCCTAAGGACATGCATAATGTGTTCCAATGTGTCAAAAGGAGTCTTAGGTTATCCTATGATCCCTTTTGACCATTCGCATTACAACATGTGTTCCTAAGGACATGCATATTTGTTCCAATGGGTCAAAAGGGGTTGTAGGTTACCATATGACCACTTTTGACCATTCACATGACTACATGTGTTTGACCCCTAGGGCATACATATTGTGTTCCAATGGGTCATAGTATACCCCATTACCCCTTTCGACCATTCACATGACAACATGACACATGATAACATATGACAATTTAGTTTGATCGAATACTATATAATATTAAATAAAATTATATTTATTTAATAAAATATGATACAATATAATAATTTCTAATACAATGTTAAAATATATATTATAGTAGTTATATTCAATAATACATAATAATATAATATTTATAGTACTATATATAATATACAACACTATAGATAATATATAATTATGTATAATAATTTATAATACTATGATCCTAATATAGTATATAATTATATTTAATACTAAATATATAATAATAGAATACAAAAAATAATAATATTCATATATTATTATGTCTTATGTAGAACTACTCGAGTATATTTAAATATCTTTGTAAAATGCTTTGTTTAAAATGTACAACATGGTCAAAAATTTCCCAAATTTGAAAATTTTTCTTTTGTTGCCACTAATCTAGTACACGTTGAGTTGTTATTTTGCACGATGTTGAACGATATAGATTCTTTCAAATCCCTCTCCTAAAAGTTGATCGAGGATAAACCCCAAGGTTCTGGAAGGTCTTAGAACCTACTAGGTTTGCCCAACTAAAGATAAATGTGTATGTTCACGAGAAGGCCTTTACTGGTTTCAACCAAATTTGAATAATTTGTTTGATCTGTTGGTGTCTAAAACGTAACCATAATATATATATATATATATATATATATATATATATATATATATATATATATATATATATATATATATATATATATATATATATATATGATGAATGCAATTTATCAATGCAACTATATGAATTCCTATTTTAACCAAGTGTTAGAAAAAGAAAAGAAAAAAGATAGAGTAACAAGAGATTAAAGTAAATAACTTGAAAGGGAAATTTCTAATGGACATAAACCAAGATAACAAAATATCTACAAATTAAATTATCAAAAGGATCAGTCAGGAAACCAATAAAATTAGAAGTAGTGCTTCCTCAACTCTACTGATGCAATCGTCGATGGAAAATTAATATAAACTCAAAGATGTTTCGCGTTTGATCAAATCACAAGGCCATGAAAAGTGCACTCATGTGAGATAAGACATTATGCAAGAACAATAGATGATCTTTTCTCTAATTCATTACATTAGTGAAAAATTTTAGCACAAGGAAAACACAGGAACTAAAAGATCACACAATCATAACAACATAATAAAACCATTAGCTCCATTAATATTCATGAACATGCATTCACAAAAATAATACACTCTAGCAAGAGTAACTACACTCTAAATGAGAGCACCAATAGCATATACTATTTCATCAAAATAACAGCCTGTAATACATATTACACCCACATAATTATAAGAAATCATCTCTTCCCTTTGTGTTAGGAGTGAGAGCTCTTAAAATGTAAACTCATGCTAAAAGCTAATAGAACAAATCTAATTATATACAAAATAACTCTCTAAATGGTGCTAAGTAGGTCTCTAGCCTTGTTTATCTCCATTAATGGGTACATGAGCCTTTCCATGACATAAAAGGATAAAAGAATGAGAATATAAAAAGAAGGGAGTTTTAAGATGATCTAGAAGTCTCTGATGCTCAAAAAATTGAAGCGTGGCCTTCTCTAAGCATTTTTGGGAGTAGAATTATCGTCAAAATGTGATTCTAGTGCATGGAATGCTCTTAATTAAGAATTGGTAGTTAATTTTCAGTACATTGTTGCTTCTTAAAAACTATTGGTGCACCTGCCTAAAAAGTGCACTTATGCAACTTGGTGATAGGTTCCAAAAACAAAAAAAAACCCAAGTGTCAAATCTTGATTTCCAACATTTGGGTTTTTTCCCTCTTTACACTAAAATGATGTATGGATGCTTATTCTTGAAATTCTCTATTATCTTAGCCACTTGAATAGATTTTGGTAAATCCAAAGCCTCATACTTATTCTTTAATACTTTCTGATAATTATTAACTTTGATCCTTGTCTACGCAAAATCTTCAATCTTTGTGTCTAGTTCCAACAATTCTTTTTTGGTTTTGAAGGCTTGTCTAATGTCACCTTCTAATGAAGCTTCTTCAAAAGTTCCTTTGAATTTTTGAACTACTAATTGCACTAAAAAAATCTTGGTCTTTGAATCATCTTCAAAAATCTCAAGGCTAGTGGCATTGTAATACCTCTTCGCTTCCAAAATTGCTCTTGAACCTTATCTTTAATTTGCTAGATCTCTTCATGCAATCCCTCCATAACTTTATTACCAGGTGACATTTTCTCCATCTAGTCATCAAGCTTATCTAGCTCCTCTGCAATATACACTTCCACAAGAATTTGATACCTATGACCTTTTATTTATTTTAAGGCCTATAGGTCCTTGGCCCAAGTATGTACTTCATCCGTTAACCCAAAATCTTGATTCACTGTGAAAACCATCTTGTCAGCACTTGATTGGATGTGGTGCAACAAGTTAAAACTACCCTATATTATTTTCACTCCTCTTTCTTCAAAATTTTCACGACATTGTTGACATGCCTCAAAAAATAGATCTAATTGCTTTCATGTTCCTTGTCTTCCTAGTGCCACTCCAAGAGCAATCTATAGATTCTCTAGGTCAATGGGGACCAAAATTTCATTCAAATATCCTCTTAGTAGTTTTTTCTTCTTTCATGACATTATTACCTCTGATTCATCATGATCCATGTGTTGGAACACCTCTTCCATTCCTATAGTGATCATCATTTTGGTTGTATCCATCGTGGGTCTTCCCAACATGACCTCATTGATTTGGTAATCTTTGGGAATCATCTTTTTTAGTGTCAGCATGAGGAGAAGGAATATAAATATGTGGAAGTAGGTCCTAATCTTGATTCATCACTATGAAGGCTAGTGCTCATGTATCATTCTTAGGTGGCTCAGGCCTCTTTACTGGTTTAACTAATTCCTTCACTCCTTCCTCAATTGTTATGTCCAACTTGCTTTTCTAACAAAACATAACCCCCCTCTTCATCCATGCTAGTGCGGTCCCCATGGGTGATATGTACTTGGCTGAAGAGGTTGGTTCTACAATAGGCTCCTTTCCTATGTCACTTCTCTCTAGAGTCTTCTTGTGTCAAAGATCTTCAAAAGGAGAATTTGTATCTTGTTGGACTAAGGTCCCAGTCTCACTATCCTAAGGATTATTTTAATTTTCTTCAAGTATTTTCCCTTCCTCAAAT
Organism: Cupressus sempervirens; assembly: GCA_028749045.1. Lineage (NCBI taxonomy): Eukaryota > Viridiplantae > Streptophyta > Pinopsida > Cupressales > Cupressaceae > Cupressus > Cupressus sempervirens. The sequence goes on along the minus strand of CM053785.1, from coordinate 307,117,857 downwards.
ACTTCATTAGCATGCAGCTATTCTAACTCCCCTTCCTTAGTTTCTTGTTCCTCTTCTTCTACTTGGGTAACTAGAGGAAGTGGATTCACTAACCCTTTATCCAAAACTATCAAATCTTGAGATCACTACTACATTTGACCTCATTTTTCTACCAAAATTTTTGACCATCAACTAAAAAAGTTTAAGTTGGTCGAAATGTAGAAGATAAAAATTTCTTTTTTTACATCTAAGCCCCATGTTGGTCAAAATTTTGACCAACACATATAAGGTGAAATGTGTTGGTCAAAATTTTGACCAACACATATAAGGCAAAATGTGTTGGTCAAAATTTTGACCAACACAAGGCTTAGATGTAAAAAACAAAAAAATTTCTTGTTTGTTATTTTTCCTGTGCATGTGATCATTCACATTTTGCTAGTGTTGAACACCATCAGACAAAAAAATTGATGCTCTACCCTTGCTTGCTCACGGCTAGGGACAATAGCGATTTCTTAGATATATCAAAATTGCTAAAGAGGAAGAGGAGAGTGATGCATCAAAATCGCTAAAGAATATAGATCTGGAACAAGCTAAGAGGTACATATGGAAAACTCAAGAAATAACATGGAAAGAGGTCGAACAAGCAAAATACACAGCTAGGTACAAAGAAGAAGCAGCTAAAATACAAGCCAAGGAAAATCATCAGAAAGAAAAAGCTAAATCTGAAATGATGAGAGTAGAGGTAAAAGTGGAAAGAATGAAATCTCATGCTCATGAGAAACTATTATACAAGTTGGCAGCACTAAAACAACATGCAAAGAAAAAGCATGCAACTACAAATATATTATGATTATTACCACATTCTTGAACTTGGTAGCTCAGTACACTGCATAAACTAGGCAAAGGAGGTTGATTTCCTTCACAAGGTGCACCTAGATTCCTTGTGGGTGAGCATCCATAGGGCATCCAGTGTGCATCCATAGGGCATCTAAACACATCTTCCCACGCATCCATACCCAAACGAATCTGCAATGGGTTGTAGGGACAGGGAGTGGGCATCTAGTAACATAGGATTCAGAAGTTGATAACATTTATAATGGGTATGTTGCTTTTTCTCATCATGAACATAATCTAGAGATATATGAACTATTAAAATGTGTGTAATATTTGAATGGTGCTATAGCTATGTACCTCTATTTTTGTCACACTACGATTTTGAACTAATGTTTAAAAAGGACATTGAGAATAGGTTTCTCTCTTTTGGCCTTGCTTATTTGATCCTACAAATTGAAGTTGTTAAAAAGGAATTCTTTTGAGGAAAGGCCCTTTCATTTCCCATCTCCTCCTATCAATGGATGAAAATATTTTCATACGGAATACAAGAAAATAAATATTCAAAGTGTACTAGATGAGATGCGTAAGACAGTTTTAGTCTTATGATGATGATGATGCCAGGAAAAATGATAACAATCTTATACTAAGAAAGTATGCAATCAATGGATTAGCATGCCAAACAATCAGCATTAGTAAGTAGTGGAGCGCAAACTGTGAAACTATCAAATATACTCATGTTACCTATTCTTGTCCTCAATCAGAAGAAAAACACTTATAGATGCTACACAGCAATTCAGACTGAGTATTCTTTCCCAATTTAAAATCATTCATCTGCTAGACTACATTCTCACATTTCATTTTTCCTTGACTCTCTTGCATCCTGACGATGGACCATGTAGTATGATCCAAAACATTGATGACAAAAAAACTTACACAATCATTCCCAGAAAACTGATAGAACATTTACATGGATTGTGGAAATCTAATAGCTTTGTTTGCATTCTCACTATTAAATCTGTTAAATAGTGATAAATCCTTTGCAGTCATAACTATTTAGAAAAATATTATTTACAGAACCAACTACTAAACATTGAAGCATAAGTACAACACAAGTTAAATTTAAAAAATAAAATAGGATCATTCATTGTACCACAACAAATATTTGAAGTGGGAATACCTACTGATTGAATAAAAGCCCACATTTATTGGTCAAGATGACACCATGAAATCATACAAGGCTTACACACTCTCTCTCTATTACAAAATATGAGTATTCTAAAACAAAATGATAAAAACACCTCACTTGAAGAAAGTAATGGCAAACCTCTACTTTATAGGGGTGATTCAATCATGCACACAACTTCAAGTCTCTACATTTTGCATTTTGCATTTTGCATTAGTTCGTGCCTATTTGTTCTATTCCTCATGACAAGATGTAAGCTCACATCTGCAATTATTGTAGTTACATTCTAATATTTCTTGTAAAGAATATGGCAGCACTTAAGAAATTGAAAGTCTTTAACTAAAAAAATGAATGTAATAGAAAACAAAAGATTGAAAGTTCTCGCCACTTGATTTAGAACAAAATATGTTTAAATGTGGGAAAGATCCATACATATAACTTAATGAGAATATCCTTTGTCATAAAGTCACTAAACATCATATATGGAGTTTGATTCAGTGAACTCAAAAATAACCTACTTTTTTTTTCTTTAAATTCGTGTTTCCCCCAAAATTTATTTGTGGATAAAGGCTTATAGGTTGCTTTTAATAAAATATATTTTTTAATAAGTGTTTTCAATAGTTTTTTAGAGCTTTCATGTAAAATGAACACTGGAATGCTTCATGTCTACAACCCTATGGCTGGAGTTTTGTGCTGGAATATTGTTGATGATTTGATGATCATGCTGACTATTCTCAGACATGGTGCAACAATACAATTATCACCTTTCAGTCTTAGACATGACACATCATTTTCTAGTGATCAATATTATTGATTGATTCCATGTAGAACATCAAGAGGCATGTTGCTGTTGGTGTCGAGTGTCTATTAACCTTAATAATGTGGTAGTAGATTTTTGAGAACTACACTATACCAAATAAAATGTAACCCATCCCCCAATTGATTAACTTTGGTTCCTTTAACATCACATTCTTGTCTCTAGTATAGTAGGTTGCATATCTTGCATTGTAATATTTTATATATTCATAAGCTAATTATATATTTGTGTACAATGTGTTTTGTAATTGTTTTTAACATTCACATCAATGTGTATTATAGAAATCGATTTAACATTTGAGCTAAAGACTGGGTTACATGTATGTGTCTCCAACCCTCAAACCCTCTTTTGGCCCTAAGAAATTTCAAAGATAGAACATTAAGGAATGTCCCCTAGCTATCCCTCTCAATATGAGAATATGGAAGTATCTTGAAACATGTTTTCCATTTTAGGGATAGAAGGAAACATGTAGGGGATGCATAACTATCCTCAAGGTAGTTGGGGATGTTTTAGATGTCTCTTGCCCATCTCAAGAATGGCTATGCGTTCCCTACAAAAAGAAACTTTTTATAATGTTTTTGATTAAGTTAAAAAAGTTTTTTACATGGATTCTTGAAATAATGGCATTCCCTTGTCAAACTCAAATACATCATCTGCTAGATATGAAAATCCTGACTGCAAGCACCCTTGACCCTGAAGCTCAGAATCTATAAATGCATCAGGATTAGACATAGATTCTAACATTAAATCTGAATTTTTTGTTATCTCTTTCTCCAGAGATGACCGTCAATCGTCTAAAAGGTTCAAGTTCACCTCATGATCCACCATTTGCATTCTTCCAATATCTATCTTGTTGAAACAAAACATGTGGATGGAACCAGAAAGAAGACCAGATCTACTTGTTGAGTCTTGCTTGGACTCTAGAAGGGTAAAAAGAGGCTTAAAATCCATATCCACTTGTATTAGAAGGTAATAAGAATTTCCATAGCTTAAAAAACCCATGAGCAGTAAGTCTGGGCCTTTAATTATTGATTTAAGAAGCTTAATTCTAGTCACACCTTTTTCATACACCGATATTTAACAATTCAAGATCTATGAAAATTGATATTTGCACCAAAAAATTTCTGCAAAGATAGATAGTAAAAAATTAGATTACATCCATGTTATCTCTGGAATATCCACAAGGTATGAAATTAATGCTATTGTAGTTTGAGCTAAACGGGACTCGTATTTTACTGTTATGTATGACACTGGTAAATAGAGTGGAAAGTGATAGCATCTTACAAGATGGATTGAAAATGTTTAAAAGGTTTGGTAGACTATGGGGAAAGTGGTGATTTTCTCACTAATTAAAATCTAAATCTTTAAACCTTGGCTCCCAAGATCAAAGAACATGATAACAAGAGCACAGCTATCTTTATTAGTGCCATACATTCCATGTAGAAGGAGCACATGGATCTCCATTACATCGCATTCAATCAAGATTTTGAAAAGATTCTTTCAATGCTTTCATAGTTAAAACTTCTAATGTTTCAGTTGTGAAATCCATTGAAATCAATGCATAGTTCTCAAGACCACTGATTATTGGAGTTCTAGTAAGAGGTGCTAACATTATGCTCATTGTTTGTTTGGTAGAGTTGTGAGCAGTCTGTTGCCAATGAAATGCGGTGAAGCTTCCTACTCCCTTGAAGATATCTATCTGGTGTAAATTGATGCCAATGAAAATAATGCCAAACACCTTCTTCCCAACAACAGTAATACTTGAATCAATTTTTGCAAGGTGAGAAACCAAAGCCTATAGTGCAACCTTGTATCAACATACTCATAGTCTAAATTAGAAGTTAATGTAAGAGGATTTTGATACAAATGGGTTGAGAAATAATTATGATCTTGATTTGTACTCTTTATTAGATTCTGGGTTGACAATGCCTTACTTCCATTGAGGCTATTAACACCATTGATATTTGATTGCCAAGCACACCCAAAATTATCTGTATCATTCTTAAAGCCAGGACCAAGAGCCACATGTCAAGTGGCAACAATTCACCAAGATTACATGCTTCCCAATTGAGGGATACTGATTGTTTGTTTCTCTGTTTGTTGAAGAATTTTTTTTATCGTGAAAAATCCTCTTTTGATTTTGATATTTACTTAGAATGTGTAGCAATCTGTAATCAGTACTTATATTAATTCTAACCTTTAGCTTGAGACATACAGAGTTTTGCTTATTTAAGGTACTGCCTCTTTTTTCTTTTCTAATTCTATAAGGGCTTTCTATGTGCCAGGCACTTCTTAATGCCGATCTATTTGATATTGATGCACAACAGAAGATTGAAGAAATGATTCGACAAGTATGAATAATTTTTAAAAACTTACTCAAACAATTGCATCCATTGATGTAGCACTATGTGTCATGTTGGAAGAGGCCTAACCCCACATTAAAAGGGAACTAGATAAAAAAAAAAACTTTGTTGTATGCAATTGATGAAGATACCCTAAGTAAGCTTAACCTAGCATGAAAAGAGCTAAGAAAGAGCTAGATAGAAAATAATTGTATTCACACTAACATGCAACTACATTCAAAAGACTTTCACATTTTCATAAGATACAATCCATTTCAAAAAGCTTACTTGAAAAATTTCATCCATTGATGCAGCACTACATGTCATGTTGGAAGAAGCCTAACCCCGAATTAAAACGAAACTAGATAAGAAAAAAACTTTGTTGTATGCATTTGACAAAGATAGCAGTTTTGCAAAATTTTATAGCATAATAGTGGGAAATACAAGCAATAGTTTGATTAGCTTTGTAGCACTCATCAGTTTCAAGTGGACACAATTTATGATTGCATCAGAAACTATTATAGAGATCTTGAAAGCTAACAAGGGATCTGTAGAAAAACTTTTGGCACTACTTATGATTGGCTAATGAGATTTTCTCTGTGGAATGATTAATGGGACCGTATCTTCCAAATGACCAGTTCAAATGTTGTTCATGTTCAGCAACCTTCATGTGATATGAGATTTTAAGACATATTTTCCCCTAATTTAATTGAATTATTATGATGTCTGACTCAGCTTGCTAAAGCAAACACCCCCTAGTGGTAGTGTCTCCTCAACATTGATTATGGATCTTTGAAAGTGATTTGAGATGACTTCTTGTTTCAAGTATTATTACTTTTTATTATTAATATAGAAAATAAATATAGCTTTTGTTTTCAACTTTTTGATACTTGCATATTTTCTTTCATTGCACTGTAACTTGATTATTATTGTTTTCAATAAAATGAGAGCTAAATGGGTCCCTCTTGTATTTATAAAAAGCAAGACATTACTCGACACCAAACAATGTTGAGTGATAGATATATACATAGAAAACTTTGGAGATTATGTCCACATTTTCTACCTTATTCTACTAAACATTGTGTGTGTGTGTGTGTGTGTGTGTGTGTGTGTGTGTGTGTGTGTGTGTCCATATATATATATATATATATATATATATATATATATATATATATTATATATATATATATATGAGAGGCTACTAACAAGAGCTTTACATTGAATACACCTTGCAGTAATTTCCAAACCATTATTAGGTGAATAAGCTTCTAAATATATATAGAATGGAAGCTATGTATTAATCATTCAGTGGACCTAGAGTTCGACAACTGGAACCCTTACATTGACTACCTAGGTAGGAGCAACAATAGGTGAAGTGCCTAGAACTACACCCTGTTGCTGCTCCATTATGCCTTTGTATCCTTGTTTTTGTTACAGTGACTTATACCATTTACAATTTTACATGCTTCTTTTTCTTCCTTCCCTCTCGCTGGTTCTCCTCTTCACATAAAGTTCTCATCTTAAATACATCCAATTTTGTATTGGTATCCTAAGAGAAAATGTAGAATTAAGACAATTTATTCTGGGGGAGCAATGTTCTTGTGTAGATGCCGAAGAGCTCTCTTTAAGGACGTCCTTCAAATTTTTTTCAGCACTGCATTACCTTAGCTCATATTGGATGAAAACTTGATAATTGTTTGTCCTCTCTATCCTATTGCCTTTATGGTTAGATATTGCAAATGCTCATTATCTTGCTCTTGTTTTTTGGACCCTATATTAATACAAATGCTTGATCCAACTATGTTTACAATCATTGAGGACAACAAAAAAGTAAATAAATCACTTGCATAATTATATATGGTTAATTGATAAATTAAAGCAAGAAAATAAAAATTAAATAGATAAACATGCTGGGACTGACATCAAATATTATGATAAATGCCATAGTAAATGTGGAATCAATTAAATTCAATCCATGGGTACTTGGTGCTGAATTTGATGATGTCACCAATGCATATTATCACCTGAATTCATCTCTTTTATATTTATGTTATAAGGATCACCTTGAATTCCACAAGTCCTATCCATGTTGCCCCTAGCAGTTCTCGGGCTGTAGCATTGCATCCTTTTAATCAAAATCAGAATTGTAGTGGTTGGATACTATCTTATATGAGTTGCAAACATCTCACCAATAACACTAGGTGTGAATTGCATCCTCTTTGTTCTTAAAACCTTCTTTATGGATGTCAATATTATGTATGGGAAGTTGGATGTCACCTCTATCTCATCCATCTTGAATTTTAATTCTATAATGTACCTTTCAAATAAGTGTGACCACTACATGCTAACCATTATACTCAACCCATCCACTCTGGTTTTATCCCTAGACTCTGAAGGCACTAGTCATGTTCTGAAATATCTCAGACAAGATATTTACTAGTTTCTACCTTCTACTAGCTTCAAACACCTTAACAATAATATGGGTTGGAAACCCCTGCAACATGTGACTGGAAACTCTTCTTTAGGTGTAAGGAAAGTACAAGAAATGCTGGAATATTGAGAACAGAGCTAAATTTAGAACCATACTCAATATGGCCCTTAGCTCATAACTATTACAAGCAACTCTCATCCTAGTGATGGTAGCTCTAGGATCTCTCTTTATTAAAAAAGTTGAGATTATCATCAAATGGTCTTTCATCCGTAGAGTTATGGCAACTCTAGGATCTCTTTTTCAATGCCTTGAAGTGAAATATCCTCTTTCATTGATTCCAATTCCATAGTGAATTCTCTCATTACATGCTCCTAATGCAAGTTCCATGTTTTGCTGATCCCTTGAAGACCCATGATATTTAAATCTTTTCATCTCTTGTTCACTCAAAAGGATGATCAATTGCCTTTCTTTCATGTTGTTAGTAATTTTTTGTGTCTCATTCTTCTTGAACTCATCATCAGCCATTTAAAAGGGGCAACCTTGTCTATAGCTTGAATCCTACAAGTTCATATCGTGCTTAGTCATAAAACCTTGAAAATTTAGTTCAAATTTATTTTTCTTACAATCTTTCATCTCCAAGCATCTCATGGTGACTGCCATTAGTCATAAGTGTGGCACTTAGCTCCCAAGAGCTATCTATGAATCATTGAATTGTGAACCTCAATCCTTTACAATGTGATTAGGAAGCACAACCTACCCTATATGATCCATCCTAAAATTCCTTCCATTTAATTTACCTACCTAAACTGAAAAAAGAATTTGGGTTGCTTCAATTTCATGACATCCCTCAACTTCTCTGAATAGGAGAATTGTCAAAACTTCAGCATTGGTAAATACTAAATATAGAGCACAGATCTCCATTAGAACCATGAGCTCAGCTCTCTTTTAATATTGCTTGGGATGAGGCTCCATGGATCAGGCTTATGAATATCCCTTATTAAATATTTAAAAACTCTTGAATCTTGCTTCAAAATGTGTTGGTCATTTTGGACTAGAGTGCTTTTGTACCCTTCCACATTTTCTATATAAAAATGTTTTTCATGACAGATAAGCTGATATAGATATGTGTTATTAATCCAATACCTTGATCTAAAATCATAAAGATCTATAGAGTACTAACCTTTAGGTTTGGACACTTTTTTGAGACTCTCTTATACAATTATCCTTGTAACTTAGAATTAGAATCAGCCAAGACATCCTCTTCAGTTGCTTGCTCCTCCACATGGTGACTTGGAAATTTGATGACTTGCTGCATTGGCTCTTCTTTTTGTATATTGGTAGGTAGTTTGTAAATGAGAATGTCTATTTCTACCTCAACCTTTTCAACTCATTGAGGTGACTGTGTGGGAGTGACTTAGCAAGTTGACCTAGGGGATGGGCTTGGTGAGAAAACTTAAAGAGCTGACTTGGTGAGCGCACTTGAATTTTCAGCTTGGCGAGTGGACTTGGGGACTTGGTGGGACATGTGGGCGAGCTGACTTGGTGAGGCAACTTGGTGAGCTGACTTGGTGAGGGGATTTAAGGACTGACCTTGGTGAGGCACTTTGGTGGGGCAATTTGATGAATGAACTTTGAGTCAACTTGGCGAGCACACTTGAACAGTCGACTTGGCAAGCATACTTCAATTGTCAGCTTGGTGAGTTGACTTGGGGAGTTGGCCTAGTGATCTAACATGGTGATTGGGCTTAAAGTGGCAACTTGGTGGGGCAAGTTGGCGAGCCGACTTAGTGAGGCCACTTAGAGATGCGACATGGCGAGTTAACTTGGTGAGCAAGCTTAATGAGCAGACCTAAAGACTAACCTTGATGAGGCACTTTGGTGGGGTGACTTGATCATCGAACTCAAAGAGTCAACTTGGTGAGCATACTTGAATAGTCGACTTGGTGGGGCAAGTTGGTGACCCGACTTAGTGAGTCCAGTTGGTGAGGTGAGATGGTGTGTCGACTTGGTGCGACGACTTGGTGAGCTAACTTGGTGAGAAGACTTAAAGACTGACCTTGATGAGGCACTTTGGTGGGGTGACTTGAGCGAACTTAAAGAGTCAACTTTGTGAGCATACTCAAACAATCGACTTGGTGACATGACTTGGTGGGCTGGCTTGGTGAGCCAACTTGGTGTGCGTACTTGAATAGTAGACTTGGTGAGCTGACTAAAAGAGTCAAATCATTGAGGTGACTATGTGGGAGTGACTTGGCAAGTTGACCTATGGGATGGGATTGGTGAGAAAACTTAAAGAGTCGACTTGGTGAGTGCACTTGAATTGTCGGCTTGGCGAGCAGACTTGGGGACTTGGTGGGACATGTGGGCGAGCCAACTTGGTGAGGTAACTTGGCGAGCTAACTTGTTGAGTGGATTTAAGGACTGACCTTGATGAGGCACTTTGGTGGGGTGACTTGATGAATTAACTTTGAGTCAACTTGGTGAGTACACTTGAATAGTCAACTTAGGAAGCGTACTTCAATTATCAGCTTGGCTAACTGACTTGGGGAGTCAGCCTGGCGATCTAACATGGTGAGTGGGCTTAAAGTGACAACTTGGTGGGGCAAGTTGGCGAGATGACTTAGCAAGGCCACTTAGAGACGTGACATGGTGAGTTGACTTGGTGAGCAAGCTCAATGATCAGGCCTAAAGACTAACCTTGATGAGGCACTTTGGTGGGATGACTTGATGACCAAACTCAAAGAGTCAACTTGGCGAGCATACTTGAACAGTCAACTTGGTGGGGCAAGCTAGCGAGCTGACTTAGCGAGTTCACTTGGTGAGGTGAAATGGTGAGTCAACTTGGTGCAATGACTTGGCAAGCTGACTTGGTGAGCGGACTTAAAGATTGACCTTGATGAGGCATTTTGGTGGGGTGACTTGATGAGAGAACTTAAAGAGTCAACTTTGTGAGCATACTAGAATAGTTGACTTGGTGACATGACTTGGTGGGCTGGCTTGGCAAGCCAACCTAGCATGCGTACTTGGCTGGCATGCATTGGTGGAAATTTTGACCAATGAAGGTGGAAATTTCAATCAAAAAAAGTAGAAAAAAATTTAGGCATTGGTGGAAATTTTGACCAACAAAGGTAGAAAAAAATTTAGGTGTTGGTGGAAATTTCCACTAATAAAGTTAGAAAAAACCTACGTGTTGGTGTAAATTTTGACCAATGAAGGTGGAAATTTCCACCAATAGCTAGGTGTAAATTTTTTCAAGCATTCTATAAAACAGTTCACATGTCTTGCCTATGATATGACATTTTGCATGCATCCTGCACTCTCTCTCATCTGACTAATGATGGATTATGTAGAGTGATCTGAAACCATGATGCTAAAAAACACACAATCAAATCCAAAATGAAGTTGCACTACAAATGGATTGTGGAAATTTGATATTGGTAAAATTGCACGCATGTCTACCAGGACAATCAAAACTTAAACATATATTTGTCCTGGTAGACATACATGCAAAATTAACAATATCAAATTTCCATAATCCATTTGTAGTGCAAGTTAATTTTGGATTTGATTGTGTGTATTTTTTAGAATCATGGTTTCACATCACTCTGTGTAATCCATCATTAGCTAGATGAGAGAGTGTAGGATGCATGTAAAATGTCATATCATAGGCAAGACATGTGAAAAAATTTATAGAATGCCTGAAAAAAATTTACACCTAGCTATTGGTGGAAATTTCCACCTTCACTGGTTGAAATTTCCACCAATGCTTAGGTTTTTTCTACCTTTTTTGGTGGAAATTTCCACCAATGCCTAAATTTTTTTCTACCTTTGTTGGTCAAAATTTCCACCTTCATTGGTTGAAATTTCCACCAACGCAAATTTTTTTCTACCTCTATTGGTTGAAATTTCCACCTTCATTAGTCAAAATTTTCACCAACGCAAAAAAAAAATTCTACCTTTGTTGGTCAAAATTTCCACCAATGCAAATTTTTTTTCTACCTTTGTTGGTCAAAATTTCCACCAACGTAAAAAAAAATTTCTACCTTTGTTGGTCAAAATTTTGACCAATTCCTATTTGAACTTAGTCAATGGCTTTGGTAGATTTTTGACCAAAAAAATACCGACGAATGGGTTGGTCAAATTTGGTCAAAATTTGATCGAAAAATGGGTCAAAAATTTGACCAATAAAGGTCAAAAAATGAACCCAAATGTACTAGTGGATGGTGGTGGTTGAATGCCTAGAGGTCCTTGAGATAAAGGCAAGAATCGATTCCAAACCTCTTTGAAGGGTTCATTTGTGGGAGTATCTCTTATTTTCTCTCCCACCATCTTAGTACCCATTGGCATAAAATCAAATAAGAGATTGAAGACATTAGTTTTTTCACCCTCCATCTTAGCTATCAAATTCTATCATTCAGCTTCTAAAGTTGAAACTTGGATAAGCTCTCTTGGAGTGGATGGACATGTCATTGTGGAGCTTCTTCTCTTCTTTTCCTTTGTGGCTTTGGTTGAGTAGGTTTTTTAGCTTCAATAGAAAAAAATTATTTTCTCTCCCTCTTCTTCATCCTAAGCTTCCAAGATTGTCTCAGGAACCTATAGGGATAATGTATTTTTCTTCTTTAGTCTCCTCCTCTGTGTTCCCACCATAGTTGTTTCAACTCTTTCTTTATTTGGAGCCAAGGAGGAGGCTTCTTCCTCTAGAGGGTGGTGGAATCCTCCACTCCTCTACTTGTTCATACTCTAGTTGTTCATGTTCTACCTTCTTTGAAGTCTCTTGTGCTTTAGGCTCAACTTGTGTCTATTCAGGTTGTTACTATTATGGAGGTGCTTGAGCTTAAGTTGTTTGTTTCTTTTCTTTGGGAGGTGCTCTCTTCCTCTTCTTGTCCTAGTCAGCTTCAAAGTACTCAACCTCCCACTTATGCTCATGTACCATTTCCAACCTTATAAGGGATTGAGTAGGGAAGGTTGATATGGTGACCTTTGCACCTTTACCTTTGATGGGTCTAGTTGTGGCATGTAGGGGTATGGCTTGAGGATTTGGATCCATCTGAAATGGCTTCTAAATTCATCCCCTTGTTAGTTCAACTATATTCCTAGCCCAATGAGCTATGTTCTCATTCTCATCCCACCCTATCTCAACGTTCATAATTGGTTGATCATACATTTTATCTCTATTGTATAAAGGATCTATAACTTCTAGGGCATCCTTTTCCACAACCTTGAGAAGAATCTTCATATTTAGCACATTTTTTGTTAAGTATAGAGTCATCCTACAATAGTCCCTTATACAGACATCATAGTCATCTATAGCATTCATCTAGTGATCCTCTAATACTTCCTCATGAATGAATGCTTTCCCTGCTAGGTGTTGAACCATCCAAATGTCATCAAAGAATGCACAAGGGAAGTTGTATTCTTTTAGGGGATATTGATCTTACTCATAGTCTAAGGTGGCAATATCCTACTTCTGCTTCACCTTGAAGGAACCAATTATAATGGGCTAGACCCATGTCTTCTTATGTTATTTTCTCACTCTATCATATGTGGAAGTGAGTTGGTATGTAATTTCCAAGAGCATGAGCCTATTTAGTAGGTATCTTGGGAGATTCTTTGGTCATAATAGAGTACCAACTACCCGAAGATGTGTAAAGGTCTTGAAATGAATGTAATAGGTTCTGATCTTTGTGATTTTGGATGTTGCCTCTAATGATATTATCTTTTCATAATTGCCTTCGCCAAACTTGATAATTGCAAAGATAAACCCATCATTCACCACTTTGTATTCCAAACTTTATAGTGCGAGCTTATTCTTTACCAATCGTGGGTATACCACATAGGGCAAAGAATATGCATCCTAAATGCTTCCCTTTCTATAAAGTCTTAGATAATCTATGGTTCTTTCTTCTAGTAAGTACACCATATATGTTGTCATATAGAAGTGTAGGTTTGCCTTGATGACTACTAATTACTCATCCAAGTTGTCACTTAGGATGGTAGCCCAATCAATTAGCATCTTTGTCATTCTAATGATTTCAATAAAATGGACCATCTAAGTCTGAAGGTGACCTGCTATTGGGAGACCCATGACTCTACTCAATAGGAAAATCACATATCCAATATCATCCTTCATATATGCCCTTGTCATATCATCTTTTCCCACTCTGCAACCCACTAGTATTCTATCAATTAAGAAAGAGGATTGCACTATTTTTTTTACCTATTCCTTGTTCTCCTTATACCATCTCTTTGATCCATCATACAAGATTTTTAAATATTGATCCGTCGTTAGGAGGTGAAATACTTTTTCTATGTTCCAAGGTCGGAGATCCAAGACTATCTCTCCTATGACACTCTTTATGACCTTCTCTTTGGTCACATAGTGATTTGCAAGGGTCATTATCAATTCTAATGATTTAATTGATGTTGGGTGAGATGCTATATTCACAAGCTTTGACTGAATGAGTGTAGATACCATTGTTGACCTTTTCTTTTGTTTATTGTAGATTGTGAGGAATGTGTTCCAATCTATGTATTCGAGTTCTATGTCTTTAATCTTTGCATTTCCATCTTGGAACCTTGACCTCTTCAATACTCCTTGATAATTTTAAGCAATAGGTATTGGAGCCATCTTATCTACCATGGAAGAGGATGAGGATGCCATCTGATCTACACAAGAGAGGAAAATATTAGTTGATAGAAAAAATTGACCTAAAAAGACCCTAAACTTAATCCCAAACAGGTTAAAACTATTCAAAACACATGAAAAAAGTAGCTCCCCCACCCCCCCCCCCCTTCAAAATGCTTATTTCACCTAGTGTACCCTTATAGGTGCACTAGTGCACTGATTTAGCCTTAGAATAGGTTAATTGCATAGTTGTGTACCTACACAAATGTGCACCTTGGTGAGGAGCTGCGCACATGCACATTCGACAATGCTTATTAAGGGGGTCTATGTTGTCTTTTCTTATATTGTTGTGGAGGTGTGCATGTGCACACCTTATGGAAGTGCACCTTTATTAAGGTCTTAGGTTTATGCATCTTTTCAATTTCCCTTTTACTTGTACAAAGGTGGGCACATGCACACCTCATTGAGGTGCACATGTGTGCACCTTCATAGAGCTTTAAGTATTTAGCTTGTTTTTATTAGGTTTTCTTTTCATGGTTGGAAGAGGTGTGCATCATGAAGGTGCTCATGTGCATGCCTAATGAAGTTTTGACCTTATCTTTGCTATGTAGAAGGGAGCAAAGGCGAAAGAGCACAGTGGACTAGGGTGCAGTAGTGCATAGTTTGGAGGGAGAAAAAATAGAAGTGAGGAAAGAAGAGGGGGTGGGTGCCTTATATAGGCCTTGGACACCTAGTGTGCACCCCTAGGCTAGGGGTGTAGTATGCACATGCATATTTGTGCATGTGCGCAAGTGTGCATATGCACATTTAAAGCATATAAGAGCCCTAAATTAATTATTTTATTCTCTCCAAGTGCTTAGATATTTCCAGTGAAAGACCAAGGTTTGACCCAAACCAAGGATAGGGTCCAAATTGACCAAAATTCTAGACTAAGAGCCTAGTAGAGAAAAAATTAACTAAGGGGTTGTCATTTCTACTAGAAATTGGGTGTGTGTTGTGAAACTACAATAAATAGCCCTAACAAAAGGAGAAGAAATGACATAACTATTTCTTCATTAGAAAACACTCTTCTGATGTGTGTTAAGTGACAACTAAATTTTGAATATTTCTAGTAGCTTTGAAGTCATTTAGTAGTTGAAATGTTATAATATCAAATCTTCAAGCCTAATGTGTGCTCAATGTATTCATTTCCTTTGATGTCTTGAGGTGTGGTCTATCATGAGTTTCTAGCAACTTGGAGACAATCTTTTTCTCCACTAGTTCATTCATCAGGAATCCTAATAAGACCTTTTTATCAATCATTGTCTAACTAGATGAGAAAATCCATTCTAAGGGCTCTTGATGAGTTATCAATTTTTTTGATTTTGAGTCTTTGGTAATCTCTTTTAAATTTTCTTCATAGAGCTCATGTGTTTCCACTTGATTCTTCCTTGAAGTGTGTTGTATAGAATAGGATAACCATTTTTAAGTGCATATCCCCTTTATCTAATTACCTTTTGGAATTTTCTATAATCTTTAGATTTAACACCATCTATAATTATTTTCTTTTGTTTTCTACCCCAACCACACCTAGACAGTGTAACCAAGACATTGGTGTCATCTTCCAAATTTTTTCTTTAGTTTGATAAGCCTTGCATTCCTCTTTTAATGAACTCTTGGGAAACTCCCATGCCAAATGATGATCTTAGAAGTTCTTTGAAGAGACCTTTTGTCTGAACTGACAAGTTTGGATTATCCCTTGCTATTGTCAACCTAGATTTGAAATCACCAGGATAGTCAATTCTTAAATTTGTAAAGTGTTGAGAGCTATCAATCGATGATTATAATTTTAAGACTAAAAATCCTCTTGAACTTCAAGCCATGTATATTTTTAGTTGGTACAGGAAAAAAAAACCATCTGAATGCTTTGACAAAGAAATACCTCTTCCCTCAAGTTGAAACCAAAAGGATTAATTTATTGAATGCATCAAGAAAGAGTCTTGATTGCACCTAACCCCCAGACTAACAAGCAAAGAGAGACACAACTTGTAAAGAAAACACAAAACTAAAAGAAAATACTTACATAAAATAAACATGCAACTAAAAGTAAACATTTTTTTTCACTTCTAGGTCTCAAAGTAATGTTTTAGAAACTGGCTATTGACTGGAAATGGGACTAGTTTCCCTTGTAGAGAACTTAGCCCACAAGTATTTTCTCCCAAAATCTTCACAATCTGATAAGGTCCAATCCACAAGCATTGAAACTTAGTGTGATTTCCTGACTTTCCTTTTGCCTTGTCCCATAGGAGAACAAGGTGGGATATTCTAAAAGATTTTGTTGTAGCTTTCTTGTCAAACCATAGTTTGGTGATAGTTTGATGTTTTGACATGTTCTCTAAATATTCTATCCTTTTCTCATCCAATTTTGAGAGATTCATTAATCTAATCTGGACTCTATCATTATCCTCAGCATACCCACTCATGAATTTCAACATGGGAATCTTGAGATTAAGTGGGAATAATGGTTCCTTTTTGTAGACAAGTAGATATGGGGATGTTCCCAAATCATTTTTTATCCTAACTTTGTCTATCCAAAATGCATATTTCAATTGAGTGTGCCAATCTTTTGGGATTTCCTTCAGCAAGTGTTTTATCACTATCATCAAGTTCTTATTGGTGGACACGAAAAAACCATTCCCTTGGGGTTAGTAATTTGATGAGAACTTGATTATAACTAGATTTTATAATGCCCACTAGGTAAGGAATATTGACACAAATGAAGACCCATTGTCACATAAGAGGAAAAATGGCATCTCAAACCTAGTAACAATACGCTCTTCCAAGAAATCAATAACCACTTTTGTTGTGCAATTTTTGAAAGTCTCAGCTTCTTTCCAGCCTATACAAAAACTAATGGCTATGAGAATGAATATATGTCCTATTGATAATGGTCTTACCTCAAAAGGTCTTACCTCAAATACTAGTTGTAGTGGCATAGTTGGATATTTCTACCTACTAGCACTTATTTGAAAAATGTGGAAAGAAAATACATGTTCAAATGTATCCATGAAGATTGTAGGCCAAAATTAACCTAATCTCAAAATTTTATGGGTCATAGCCTCTATTGATTCATGGCCTGTGCCATACTTTTCATGATACTATTCCAAAACCTCTTTTGTTTCTTCATGTCCCAAATACTTCAAATAAATTCCCTCATAGTTTATTTTATAATGTTTCCTATCTTGAAGCATATAGGATTCACATTTCATCTTGAGTCCTCTATGTTAGGATCTATTCATCTAGTTAGGGTACTAATTCTAAAAAAGATAGTACATAATATCTTGATACCAAATATTTGTGATTATTCCTTGATGAATGTCTACTTGAGACACTATGATATTTTGTTCATTATCAGTGCCAATTTCATTATCAAATCTAATTTCATTGTCAGTATTGATCTCATTATCAATTATCATCTTGGTCATCCCTTGTCCTCTCACAAGATTCATTGGTTGAATTTCCAAATTGAACTCTTGTAATATAGCCATCCATTTTCCTCTCCTTTTTCCCAATTCATTTTACATCAGTAATGATTTGATTGCGCGATCTGGCATAATTGCATATACCTTACTCCTAAGTATATACTAGTGAAATCACTTGACTACCTTTATTAGGGAATTTAAATATTGCTTGTCAAGATTTAAATAGTTCAATTCAACATTCTTTAGTGGACAATTCATGAATGCAGTGGGTCTCTCATCTTCTTTGTCTATCTTCTGAGTGAGAATTATGGAACATGAGTGCTCCAAAGAAAATGAGTATATTTTGAAAGGCAACTCTTAATCTAGACTTACAAAAACTAGAGCGTGGAGATAGCTACTTTGATGTCCTCAAAAGATTTCTTAATTTTAGGAACCCATTCAATTTTTTCTACCTTTTTCAGAAATTCATTGAGGGGGTGTACTATCTCATCATACCCGCTAATAAACTTGCACATAAAATTAATCTTTCCAAATAAACATTTAAGTTATTTATGACTTTGAGGAGGTGACAAATTGAGAATCACTTCTATCCTTTTAGGATCAATGGATATAGCTACTTTAGAAATAATGTGACCTAAAAGCTTTCCTTTGGTGACCCTGAAGGAACATTTCTTAGGATTAAGTGATATGGCATATCTCCGACATCAATTGAAAACTTTTCTCAAATTAGAAATATGAGTACTTCAATATTTCAATAAGATAAATAGGTCATCCATGTAGATAACTATACATTTTTTATCAATGCCTTGAATGCTTCATCCATCACTCTTTGGAATGTAGCTCCTATGCTAATCAATCCAAAGGGAATTATTCTATATCCAAATGCTCTCGATTTTGTTGTGAAGGAAGTCTTTAACTTGTCTTCCTCATCTACCATCACCTAATTGTATCTTGAATATCCATTTGGAAAAGATATCATTTTGGATCTATTCACAGTTTGCAATACTTCATCAAGTGGAGACAAAGGGTAATTATCTTTTTGAGACACTTCCTTTAAATTGTGAAACTTTACACAAAGGAAAATTTCCCTAGTATTTTTCCTTACTGGAACCAAGTTAGCAACCCATGTGGAATTTTGGATTGGAAAGATAATTTTATCATCAAGCAACTTCTAGACCCCTTTTATTATCAATGGTTTAATAATGGGATTCATTTGCCTCTTCCTTCAATGAAAAGGTTTTGCATCTATTTTCAATGGAATGTCATGAGTGGTGATTTCAAGATCAAACATCTTGAGTTCTTCATAACTTCGTGCTATGATATCTTTGTATTTTTTGAGAAATTGAAGGAACTTTCCCTTTCTTGATGGTTACATGCCTTTCCAATTCTTATCATCTTAAGATCTTCTTTCGTACCTAGATTATATTAAAAACATTCTTTAATTCCCTTTTCTTCAACAGTTCTTTTACTATGTGTTGCTCCATCTTAGTCAAAGATGCATTCCAACTCTAACATCCCCTTAGGAACAATATTGGCTTTCAAATTTATAATCCCATCTTCATCTTCGAGCTCATCATCCTCAGGTTTATCATCGAGTATATCATCCATCTCTTGTCATTTGAAATTAAGACCATTGTACATAATGAATTCAAGAATATGGTGGTCATCTTCGAAGACTTGGAAGTTTGTAATGTTTTTTGGGATAGATAAGGAAGTAACCAATTCAACTGAAAATATTTTAATTTGTGTTCTTTCAATGGGTTGTAATGCACTGGCTAAAATTGAAAGGGCATTGACTACCATGTTTCTCCTTCTCGAGATGGACCTTATGTTCAAGGCCTCAAAAGCTTCCATCAAATCCCAAAATCTTTTTTGATAAGCAAGTAGTCTTCTATCATTTCAAGAGTAGATTGATTTAACCTATTTAATCACCAATTGAGAGCACCCTTCTTTTATGAGAGATTTGACGTCTTTCTCTAATGTGAAGAGAATTCCATGAATCAAGGCTTCATATTCTATGACATTGTTAGTACACCTAAATTGTAAATGTTATGCAATATAAAAAGACATACCTTTGGGATTAATTAGTTCAATACCTGCACCAGCTCCTAATTTTCATTTAAAGCCGTCAAACCTAAGTGTCCAAGTTGGTTGTTCTTTGAGCTTTCTAGACTTGTGTTTATTTGTTCACATCTTTTTTTTTCACTTGAACTTTGAAGGATTGTTTCCTCAGGATCCATTACAATCTTTCATGTGGTGGACCTAGTGAGTTTCTATTATTTATCTTTGATATGGGGGTTTCCCATTTCTTTGGTTGATCTTGAATCTCCCCAATCAATTCTATAATTTTATCAACTTTTGGCTTAGGATGAACAACTACCGAGGTCCATCCTTGACCTTTTATAAAAATGTCTTCTTCTTAGGAATTTAATCATCTCTAGTAGAGGACAAGTCAAAGACCTACCATCTAAAAAGGTATCACTATATCATGCATTAAGATCTTCCTTTTCCTCTTCATCATTCTCCATTACTTGAAATATGCATGTCGAACTTGACTTTTCCTTTTATGTCTCCCTTGAGGTTTGATCCTTTTTAGGTATAGTATCTATGTCAATACTCAAGCAATTGCTTCTTGAAAATGTGAGCACTCAAATTCTAAATGACTTACTTTGTGCAGTCTACAAAATCCAGGAAGGAGAAAAACATTGTGTTTCTTCTTCACCTAAGCAATGTAAATTTTCTATCCTATTTTTTATGAAATGAGTTAGAACCTCCTCTTTTGGGGTAGGGGTTGTGGATTCTCTACTTAGATTGTTTGGTTTCTTGGCTGAAGTTATGTCAAGAGTCATTACTTTGTAAGAGCCTAGATCTAATTGAGAAATGCAACTTCATTCGGTGCATTATATTCTATGATCATTGTCTTTAGTTTTGTTTTAACATCTATCTTGATCTAATTATTCAATCCCTTCCAAGGTAGCCATAGTTGGGTAAAATTAGTCAAAAACCATCCTCTTAGGCATCCTATCTATTCCTTGCTTGGTAAAAACCCGTACATCTCTAGAATTTTCACCACATGTATGTTTATGATGTCTTGAATTTGGGTGTCTATAGTCAACTATATTTGAACATCTTTCAAAACCCCCCAATAACTTTTACTTATATTTTATCAAGTTGAATGACTATTTGATTTGAGGTTTGTGGAGTAACTCCAAAACCATGAACTATAGAAAGTGGCATGACATTCCAAGAATATCCTAAATAAATAAGATAATTGTGAAGGTTTCTTTTGAAGATTCTAATACTGAGCAATAAAGAGGGCACTTCAGCCTTGTCTTTATACATGATCGAAATAGCTTTAGAAGTGTTAACTTGTTGCAAGACTATCTTTTGAGGGCCTATGTTAGGTGTTTCATTAGGCACTTCCTTTGTATGATCAAGAGTCTTCAACAGTGCTTCCTTTTGATTAGGACAATTTTTTAACATATTGAACAAGGAGATATTGGCCTTGGTTCTTTTTAAATCTTCAACTGCACTATACTTTTCAGTTGACCATGTAGGATTCTTTAGGATTATAGGTACATTTCCTTGATTTTGATTTTCTTTTCCAACATAGAGTGTTATGGTTAGCATTGGATTTTTGTTTTCTCTTGGATCTAGAGGAGTTGGTTACAACATGGGAGGAATTCCATCTGTCATGGATTCCCTTTGATTCCACAAATTGTAAGCATTTCAATTTTCATTCTAAAAAGAAAGCATCTCTTCTAGTTGAGGATCTGATTCTTGACTGAATGGAAAAGAAAATTCTTCATTGACTTGTTCTTCCATTCCTAAATTTTGTGGATAATCCCAAGACTCTAGTAGCATAGTGTTGAACTACATAGGGGGCTCATTTTTATTGCCTTGTGAATTTTGGTTCATTTCTTGATTTCCACTTAAATATGAGTCATCATCATTGGGTACATTTTGATTACTGTCATATTGATTGATGTCCATAAATTGAGCATTATTTTTGTTATCTATAGGGATGCTTCCATTGTTTGGATAGGTGTTCCATTATCAATTTTGTCTTTGGAAACCATTATTGTGATCTAGAGGATTGTTTTGTCCCCTGCATTATTATTTCATCTAAAATTCTTGTTGTAATCCTGACCATAGTTGTTGTTGTAAGGACCTGCATTCATTATTTGAAAGCTTTTATTTTGTTCTTTCAACAACCTGAAATGGGTTAACTCGTTGGTAATTTGAGACAATCTTCTTCATTTGCCCAATCTCAAATGCAACAGTATTTTTCACTTCAATAGATGTTGTTGCCTTTTGTTCAAAGAAAGCAGTTTTTGGAGGTTCATATCCTAGGTAAGTTATGGTTCGAACTAGTACAACTGGTGCCTATTGTAGTGAAATTGGATTCATTGGTATGAATTGACTAGGCATCACTTGTGCTCCAGTAGGATATTTTGGTATTGGTGTACTAGCTTGAGCTAGAACCATCAATCCTCCTCCATTAGGATTGGCTTATTTGGTAAAGGTTATTGCTTCTAAGAAGACTTTATCTAATGTGTCAATGTCTACAGCAAGCAGTCTTCCCAAGAAAATAATAGTGAGATGGTCCATAGAATTAATATAAATCTAGATTGCAACTTCAACTAGTATGGTGTAAGGTGTTTCTAACTTGTGGTATGCCATGCGAAAGCAATGATTGAAATGTGAAATGGTTTTCATTGGATCCCTTTTGATTGATATAAAATGATGGTGTATCATAGTCAGTTTGAAAAATGTTTTAAATTGTTCTAAGAATAATTTTTTGAAGGTGGCCCAATTCTAGATACATCCCGGCAGCAAATTCACATACCAATTAAAGGAAACCTCTCCCAATGAGTATGGGAATAAATGGAGGTCCACACTCTCTTCTTGAATCTATTTTCAATTGGATATTTCTTTGAATACCTTGATATGGTGATCAATTTTTTGTGTTTCTCCATAGATGAACCTTGGGAAAAATTTCTCAGCATTCTTGGGAAGGTCATTGAGTGCACCTTGCAAGTTGATTGATGAATCTACTATGTTGGAAAAGACAGCCATCGGTGGAGGATTAGATGGAATGATAGGTGGGGGTAGGTTTAGAGGTGGAACTAAAGATGATGAAATTTGAAATGGAAGTGGTAGAATTATTGATAATCCTTTATCACGATGAGGTTTACAAAAATGACTGAGGTCTAAGAACTTGTGTGCACCCAGTGAAGATCATAAAGCTCATTGAAATGGAGATGGTGGATTAGGATCTTATATTTTGCATCAATTCTGGAAAAGTGTGCCTCTGGAGAAGCACACCTCTTGAAAACGTGCACCTGGGCACCTCTACACCTTTTGACAATAACAAAAGTAAAAAATTTTGAACTTCTAAAAAATTGCAAAATTTTCAAACAACAATTTGTTTTTCTTATCTGAATGGTTTGTAGGCCCTCCTTCTAGTTCCACCTCTATTGACCTGTCACTTTGCATGATGTTTAATGATAGGGATCCTTTTGAATCCTTCTCTTGAAAAGTTGATCGAGGATCAACCCAAAGGTCTTGGGCAGTCGTACAACCTATTAGGTTTCCCCAATTGAAGATAAATGTGTATGTTCATGAGGAAGCCTTTACTGGTTTGAACCAATTTTGAATAATCTATTTGATCTATTTCTATCTAAAATGTAACCACAAAAGAGATATATTTTTTGTATTTTCTATTTAATGATGACTACAATTTATCAATACAACTATATGAATTCCTATTTTAGCTAGTTGTTAGAAAAACAAATGACAAAGATAAAGTAATGAAAGATTAAAGAAAATAACTTGAAAGAAAAATTCCTAATGGACATAAACTAAGGTAACAACACGTCTACGAATTAAATTATCAAAAGGATCAAATAGGAAACTAATGAAATTAGGACCAATGCTACCTCAACTCTACTAATAAAATTGTAGATGGAAAATTAATATAAACTGAAATATGTTTCATGTTTCATCAAATTGCAAGGCCAAGGAAAGTGCGCTCATCTGAGACAAGATGATGTGCAAGAACAATTAATGATCCTTTCTCCAATTCATTATGTCAGAACGCTTTGTTAACATAAGGAAAACACTAGAACTAAAAGATCACACAATCATAACATCACAATAAAACCATTGGCTCCATTATTATTCATAAACATGCTTTTACAAAAATAACACACTCTGAAAAGAATAACTACACTCGGAATGAGAGTACCAATAGCACATATTATTGCATCAAAATAACGGCTTAGAGTACATGTTACATCTATGTATTTATAAGAAATTGTCTCCACCCTTTTTGTTAGGAGTGAGAGCTCTTAAAATTGAAACTCATGCTAAAAACTAATTTTAAAAATCTAATTATATACAAATTGGCTCTCTAAATGGTGCTACATAGGTCTCCACCCTTGTTTATCTCTATTAATGGGTGCATGAGCCTTTACATGAAACAAAAGAATAAAAGAATGAGAAGATAAGAAGAAGGGAGTTTTAAGATGATCTTGAGGTCTCTAGAAGCTCTAAAAATGGAAGCTTAGCCTTCTCTAGGTGTTCTTGGGAGTTGAAGCGATGTCAAAATATGATTCTGGTGCATAGAATGCTCTAAATTAGGAACTATTTGTTAACTGTCAGTAAACTATTGCTTCTTCAAAACTATTGGTGCACCTCTGTGAAAAGTAACCTGCACAACTATACACCTTGGTGGCAGAATCCAAAAATCCAAAATTATCCTAACCATCAAATCTTGATTTCCAACATATGGGATTTTTCCCTCTTTACACCAAAATGATGTCTAGATTTTTATTCTTGAACTTCTCTATTATCTTAGCCATGTGAATAGATTTTGGTAAATCCAAAGCCTCATGCTTATTCTTTACTACTTGTTGGTAATTACTAACTTTGATCCTTGTCTCTGCAAAATCTTCAAGCTTGGTTTCTAGTTCCAATAATGCTTCTTCAATTTTGAAAGCTTGTCTGATGTCATCTTCTGATGAAGCTTCTTCAAAGGTTCCTTGGAATTTTCCAACTACTAATTGCACCACGAAAAGATTGGTCTTTGAATCATCTTTAAAAATTTCAAGACTAGAGGCATTCTAATACCTCTCCACTTCCAAAAATTTCTCTTGAGCCTTATCTTTAATCTACTAGATCTCTTCATGCAATCCCTCCATAACTATATTACCTGTCAATATTTTCTCTATCCAATCATTGAGCTTATCTAGCTCCTCTACAATAGATACCTCCATAAGTATTTGATACCTTTGACATTTTATTGATTCTAAGGCTTGTAGGTCCTTGGCCTAGGTATGTACCTCATCCATTAGCCCAAAATCTTGGTTCACTATGGAAACTAGCTTGTTGAGACTTGATTGTATGTGGTGCAAAAGGTTCAAATTACCCTCTATTATTTGCATTCCTCTTTCTTCAAAACTATCACGCCATTGCTAACATGCCTCCAAAAATGGATCCAACTATATTCATGTACCTTTTCTTCCTAGTGATGCTCCAAGAGTGATCTCTAGATTCTTTAGGTCAATGGGGCCCACAACTTTATTCAAATAGCCTCTCAATAGCTAGCTCTACTTTCGTAGTGTTATTAGCTCTAATTCATCCTAATTTATGTGCCAAAACACCTCTTTCATGCCCGTAGTGATTTTCACTTTGGTTGTATCCATTGTGGGTCTTCCCAACATGACTTCCTTGATTTTGTAATCTTTTAGAGTGAGTTGTTCAGTGTCGGCATGAGGAGGAGGAATGGAAATATGTGCAAGAAGGTCCTAATCTTAGTTCTTCATTATGAAGGAAAATGTTCATGTATCACCCATAAGTGGCTCAAGCCTCTTCATTTCTCTAACTAATTCCTTCATTCCATACTTAGCTATTAGGTCTAGCTACCTTTTTTGACAAAATATAACCTCACTCTTTAGCCATGCTAGTGTAGTCCCCATGGTGACATGTACTTGGCTGAAGATGTTGGTTCTACAATAGGCTCCTTTCCCTTATCACTTCTCTCTAGAGTCTTCACACGTTAAAGATCTTTAGAAGGAGTCTCTATATCTTATTGGGCTAAGGTCCTAGCCTCTATATCCTAAGGAGTTTGTTGAGTTTCTTCAAGTATTTTCCCTTCCTCAGATATTTAATTTGCATGCAGTTGTTGGAAATCCCCTTCCTTGGTTTCTTCTTCTTCTTCTTCTACTTGGATAACCAAAGGAAGTGGAGTCACTAAGCCTTTATCCAAAAATTCCAAATCCTAAGATGGTGGTGGTGGAATGTCTAGAGGTCCTTGAGGTAGAGGTCAAAATTGGTTCCAATCCTTTCCTAAGGGTTCACTCATAGGAGTATCTCTTATTTTCTCTCCCACCATTTGAGTGCCCACTAGCATAAAATCAAAGTCTAAGAGGTTGAAGACATTAGTTTGTTCACCCTCCATCCTAGCTATTGACTTCTATTGTTCATTTTTTGAAGTTGACACTTGAATAGGCTCTCTTAGAGTAGATGGAGGTGTCATTGTGGAGCTTCTTTTCTTCTCTTCCTCTGCATCTTTAGTTGATTGCGTCCTTTGGCTTGAGGGGGAAAAATATATTTTCTCCCCTTCTTCTTCATCCTCAGCTTCCATGATGGTCTCAAAAACTTGTAGTGACAGGATATTTTTCTTCTTTTGTCTCCTCCTCCATGTTCCTACCATATTTGTTTCAACTCTTTCTTTCTTTGGAGCCTAGGGGAAGGCTTCTTCATCTGTAGTTGTCACTAGTGAAACCCTTTACTCCTCTTCTTTTTCATCCTTCATTTTTTCTTTTTCTACATGCTCCAAAGGCTCTTGTGCTTAAGGCTTAGCTTGTGCATGTGTTAGGTTATTCTTGTTGTGGAGCTACTTGAGCTTGAACTTGTTGTTTCTTTTCTTTGGGATGTGCTCTCTTCCTCTTCTTACCTTGACCAATTTTGAAGTTCTCAACCTCCCGCTCATGTTGATGTACCATTTTTTTTCCTTACTAAGGATTTAGCAAGGAAGGTTGGTATGATTACCTTTGCACATTTACCTTTCATGGGTCTATTTGTGACCTGTAGGGGTATGGCTTGAGGAACTACATCCATCCAAAATGGCTTCCAAATCCATTCCCTTGTTAATTCAACTAGATGCCTAGCCCAATGAGCTATGTCATCATTCTCATCCCACCCTATCTCAACATCCATAAATGGTTGGTTATAGATTTTATCTCTATTGTATAAAGGATTAATAACTTATGGGGCATCATTTTCCATGGCCTTGAGATGAATCTTCATCTTTAGCACATTTTATGCTAACTATAGAGTCATACTACAGTAGTCCCTTATACAGACATCATAATCATCTATAATGTTCATCTAGTGATTGACTAACACTTCCTCATGAACAAACTCTTTCCTTGCTAGGTGCTAGACCATCCTAATGTTATCAAAGAGTGGTGAGGGGAGTTGTATTCTTCTAGCAAATATTGATCCCATTCAGAGTCAAAGGTGACAATAAACTACTTTTTCTTCACCTCAAAGGCACCAATTGTGATGGACCTGACCCATGTGTTCTTATTCTATTTTCTCACTTTATCATATTCATAAGTGAGTTGGTGCACAATCTCCAAGTGTATGAGCCTATTTGATAGGTATCTTGGGAGCTTCTTTGTGCATAGTAGAGTACTAGCTACCTAAAGATATGTGAAGGTCTTGAACTGAATGTAGTAGGGATCGATCTCTGTGATTTTGGTTGTTGCCTCTACTGACATTCTCTTTGCATAATTCCCTTCAATGAACCTGATAATTGCAAAGATAAACCCATCATTCACCACTTTGTATTCCACACTTTGTAGTGGGAGCTTCTTCTTTACCAATTGTGGGTATACCAAATAGGGCCAAGAATTTGTATCTTGCATGCTTCCCTTTCTATAGTCTTGGATAATCCATGATTCTTGCTGCCAATAAGTACACCATATATGATTTCATATAGAAGTGTAGGTCATCTTTGATGGCTACTAATTTCTCATCCTTTTTTTCACTTAGGATGGTAGCCCAATCTATTGGCATCTTTTTTGTTCTTATGGTTTCAATAAAATGGACCATCCAAGTCTGAAGGTGACCTTCTGTCAGGAGACCCATGACTCTTCTCAATGCGATAATCCCATATTTGATATCATCCTTCATGTATCCTCTTGTCATATCAACTTTTCCCACTCTATGACCCACTAGTGCTCTATCACTCAAGAAAGATAATTGAACTATTTCATTTGCCTCTTTCTCATTCTCCCTATACCATCTCTCTTATCCATCATACAGGATTTACAAGTATTGATTTGTCATTGGGAGGTGAGATACTTTTTCTATGTTTTGGGGTAAAAGGTCCAGGACTATATCTTTTATGACACTCTTTATGACCTTCTCTTCGGTCACATAGTGCTCCGCAATGGTCATAATCAATTCTAATGATTGAACTAACATTGGGTGAGATGTTGCATTCACAAGCCCTGACTAGATGAGTACAAATACCATTGTCAATCTTTCCTTTGGTTTATTGTAAATCATGAGGAATGTGTTCCAGTCTATGTGTCTGAGTTATATGTCTTTAGTCTTCGTGTGTCCATCTTGGAACCTTGACCTCTTTAGTACTCCTTTATACTTGAATGCAACAAGTTTTGGAGCCATTTTATCATCCATGGAAGAGGATGAGGATGTCATTTGATCTTTGCAAGAAAGGAAAATATTAGTTTTAAGACAAAACTTGACCTAAAAAGACCCTAAACTAACTCCCAAATAGGTTAAAACCATTCAAAATACACAAAACGTAGTCCCTCCCTCAAAATGGTTGGTCTAAGTTGTTTTTTCTTATATTGGTGAAGAGATGCGCACATGCGCACCTTATAGAGGTGTGGATGTGTGCACCTTCATTAAGGTCTTAGGTTTGTGCATCTTTTCAACTTGCCCTTTTACTTGTGCAGAGGTACACATGTGCATAACTTCATAGAGCCTTAAGTTTTTGTCTTGTTTTTTAAGGTTTCCTTTTCAATGTTGGCAAAGGTGTGCACATGCACACCTTCATGTGTGCAACTAATAAAGTGTTGACCTTGTCTTTGTTATGCAAGATGTTGTGAAGGTGAAAGAGCACAATGAATTGGGGTTTGGTGGTGCACAGTTTGGAGGGAGACACAAGAGAAGGGAGGAAAGTGGAGGGGGTGGGTGCCTTATATAGGTTGTGGGCACCTAGTGTGCATCCCCACAAGTGTGCTCCTACGAAGTTGTGCACCCATGTACATGCGCGCACCCTCAAGATAGGGGTACAATGTGCAGTGCAAACTTAAAGTATATAGGAGCCCTAAAATGATGGTTTTTATCTCTCCAAGTGCCCGAAACTTCTTAGTGAAAGAAAAGGGTTTGACCCAGACGTAGGGTAGGATTGACGAAACTAACCAGGACTTTGGACTAAGAGCCTAGTGGAGAAAAAAGTAACTAGGGGGTCCCTATTTCTACTAGAAATGGGGTGTGCATTGTGAAACTAAAACAGTACCCAATCTATGAGCATCTACTCAATCCATGATCATGTACCCAATTTGGGTTTGCATACTTGATTAGGCTCAATATTTACCATTCCTATTTGGTCAACTCAAAAATCATGTTTGAGCCATGTTATCTAACATTTAGAGTTTGATTGACCATCTCATGACTCTTTTCTCATCCAAATTCAATGAAACAGAAAAGGTTCTTGAGAACGCTCTCATGATTCCATCAATATAATTATTGTCAAAATTCAAGTTTGATAAGTAATTATTACTTAATTTCTAATGAAGATGCTTGTAAAGTGCTAATTGATTTACTGGTTAAACAATAACTATAATTTTAAAATGGTATAACATTTTTTAAATCCAAAAGATGTGTCACATTCTATGCTTCGCCTACTATAAGGAAAAGAAAAAGAACATTTAATTTTGTAAAGTTTTGAATAAATTAAGGTGCTTAGACATGGGATTTCTTTTCTTTTTGAAAACTTTATAGTAGAAAATTCTTAATTAATTATAATCTTTCAGAGTACACATGATATCCTTCAATTATTGGCATGAAATGAGTAATCAAAATCCAATTTCTAACTCTCTTTCTTTAAACTTTTAATTTAGATTTTATAAAAAATTATATATAAGACAAAAATAAATATGTTGAATTATTTCTATTTCTTTTAATCATTAATTTTTATTGAATAAAAGATATAAATAATTAAGATAAAATAAAAATTTATTATATCTATAAAAGGCTAATATCTTATTTTATTAATTTTAAATATTTCACAATGTTGCATTTTTACAATTTTATATATTTTACCTTGTTCAAAGTGTGGGCAGCAATAGAAAATATATGTTGTTGTTTCTTGGATTAGGATATGTCTTTGTCTTTTATCATTTCCTCTTCATATTTTAGAAGGGGAAAACCATTCCTTTTTGGGTAGATATGGGCTAGTGGAATATGGTGACCAATGGATGCTTGTGGTTTTCTCTTCTTTGTAATAGAAAGGAGTTGGAGATGAATGTGGTTTGGGGTCCTTCCAAAAATTTGTAAGGGTTTTGGGTTCCATGTTAAAACTGTTGATATGGTTATCCATATTTTCTAGTTGTTTATTCTTCATGGGTGAGTGTAGAGGTTAGGGGGATGGTTGTTACCACAAGTTTGGTTGTGGGAGATTTTTTGTGTTGGTTCCTTAAGGATCAACTTTTTGAGACTGGTGATGACCACAACATTCATTTTTTCCATAACTAGTGATGTGAGGCTTTGGCCTTGTGATTATTCTCTTGGGCAATAAATTGTTGGTTTTATATATCTTTGTTGAGATGATTGTAGGGCTAGAGTTATTATTATCTATTGCAACGTTCTACTATGGTTAGGTTTCATATTCCTCTTGGTTAGAGGATATGTGCTTTGGTTTCTTTTTGGGCTTCTATTACAAGGAAACACACAGTTGCTATTTGGGAGGATATTGTAATTGCTTGAGTTGATGAAATATCAACTCCACAGCTCCCAAGAATGAACTGCATGCAAACACCTATCATTGAAAGAGAGAAGCAAAAACTATGGAGGCTAGAATTCTCAAATCCACAAATGAGACATTATTGATGAGAAAAAAGATAGATTACTATTAATCAAAAGTGAATGAATTGGTAAGATTACAAAGATAGATCATCCTTATAAATGAGATCAAAACCCTAAAATGGTCTGACATAGGATGCATGATAATGATTAACAAAAGAATTAATTATTAGATGCCTAAAGTTTTTAAGTAAAATAGAATTAATTAGAAAATATATAATTACTCTAACAACCACCCTTAAGATAAACTTAGGGAATAACTAAAAACCTATAAACTACTATTGAAAGTAGAAATTCAGTTTCAAAAACAAGGCCTAATGAGGTACCCACGCACAACCAAATCTCTAAAAAGAGGAGAAATGGATAAAACCATATGGGAAAAATCCTACTCCACGTAGAGATGAGAAAATGTTGAAATAAGAAGTGAAGGACTAAATAAGCCTCTGAAATAGAGAATGCCCCAAAAGATAGAAACAAAATATGATAATGAAAAGCACCACTGAAGCATGTAGAAGTTGCCAAGCTCTATCAAAAGAAATTGTTGATCTGAAGAACCTCCACTGAAATAGAACCTAACTAGGTAGAGAAGACTATAATGTACATGAGTTCTATCAGAAGACACTAGTTGGAATTAGGAGGAACGCAAAGGAAAATGAGGGAACTTGAAGATATATATGTCATGAAATACCAAAACTTGGAGATTTGATCAATTAAATATGGAAGGCTGCAACCAAAGTAGGAACAAAAAGAAGAGTGTCTATATGGTAAATGATCAACATCCACCTTATACATAGGAATAAAAACTAAATATATACACATCTCACTGCATCAAATCAAGAAAGTATGAGAAACAATAAAACAACCCGCTAATGCAAACAAGGGTGAGATGACAAGCTATTGGAAAAGTGGGCCAATAGAATGACATGTCAAGGAACCATGATCAAGATGCACAAAACAAATCATATGTATGTATTGAGGTGATCAATCTCAGACACGTCATGAGGATAATCTCATGAAAGAAAGACTTAGTGGACAAAGGAAGATGAAAAACAAAGGTAAAACATCAAACCCCCATTCCACTTTAACCATACCAGTGCATGTACAATAAGGAACAAGATATGGTGAATCCCAAGAATATAATAATCTACATCAGTGTCCTTAGTTGACACTGCTTGAATCATAAGATAAAATAAGGAAAAAACAACTAGAACAACAATACAAATGCAGTGTGGTACTTTACCTCAGTGTGTTTGTAAGAATGCATACAAAAAATCTCTAAATAGAATAGAAGAGACATAAGTAGCTAATACAATAGATCATACAAACCATGAAGAATCATCTGAAGCAATGAAATCGATCCATAGACCTAAAACAACCATGTGCCTGGAACAGAATCTAGAGAAACAATCAACATCACTAGAAAGAGATGTGAAAGACCTTTCCAATGATATAAATAATTCTCAAATCAGAGATCAGATGCTCAAGATATGTTTCCTAGAGTGACAATAACATGTTCTGGCTTTGACAACAAAAAAATCCACCCAAAGAGCAACAAAATTAAAAATCACCTATACCACTATAACAAGCTTGGAACCAGTTTTCCAATGATATCTTGTTTGCAGAAAATGGAGTTCGTGTGTCTCAGATATGAGCAAAAATGCAAAGGTAGGTCTAAGTAGAGCCTGAAGGGCAAGTAGGTATGCTAATGCAAGGTAACATCACCAAGTGACGAGCCAAAATTTGATGGTCAAACGATTGTTGAGGCAAAAAAAAGGTCCAAAAAATGACCATTATCGAAAAAAATTAGTCACTGGAAATAATACAAAGATGTCAAAAAGTCACTGTTGCCAAAAGAACAAAGGATCGATGCCGGAAACAAATCCAATGGCCAAAATATTGTATGTGTCAAATGTCAAATGTGAAGAGAATATTTTTTGAATTATAACCTCCAAACAAACAACAAAATAGTCATGATGAAAGTGAAAAACTACTCTAAGCAATCCGAAAACCAGCGTTGCTAATGGACACCACTCGGGGAAATTAGAATACAACTAGTGAAAATACTACATTAGGGTCAATAAATCCCATGCCCTATCGCACAAAACATGGGGGTCTAGTCTCACATGACAGAGGTCATAGTTGACACCAATAAAGTGGGCATTATTTTCAAGCATGCCTGAAAACCATCGTTAAATCACGTTGACTAGCGCATGAAACTCAAAGTTCAACCATGTAAAGGCGGTGCAGAGCAAAATGACTATCTAACCAATAGAATGACTAGCTATAAAAATTAATAAATTATTTAAAATGTATAATACAATGAAATGTAATTTTAATTTGATATTAAATAATAAATAAATGTTTATAAAGAGTCATTTAAAATTTATAATACAATGAAATTGTAATTTTAATTTAATATTAAATAATAAATAAATGTTTATAAAGTTCCCGGAAGGCAAAATGTGAGGCTAAAAAAGGCCTGTGTACACGTTATTAGACTTTCCTGTAGGTACGGTAGGTGTAGAAGATTGTAAATTCGAGCCACGTGGTCGAATAGAACCTTAGGGAGCTTTGAAAGCCCATTAGAAAGAAGATCCACTGTAGTTTGGACAAAGTTGATCACACGAAAAACATCCTGCAGGCTTCCAAATAAACACTCATTCTCAAAAAAATGCGCCCAATGTTCCAAAGAAAGCGCATGTATTATCTCGACGGGATAACCAAGACCCTTCCCACAGTGGCCCGTCCAAAAAATGCGCCAAACATCACGGGATTGGTGAAGTTTGAATTGATGCGAGCGCAGCCAAAAAATATTGCTACACGTATTCCCAATAAACAAGTCACGGATGCAAAAGGCATGCACTGCTTTCAAACATCATGTAGTGACCACTCAATGTGGGAAAATCTCCAATTAAATGGAGGTGCCAAAAAAGACAAAATTGGGGCCGAGATGCATGGAAGCACGCGTGAGTTAGAAAATAAAACAAGAAACAATTTCCACCATCGACCGCCAATCATGGAAATGCCTAAGAAAGAGATAGGGGTTCAGTTAATGCAGGATTCCTGAAATGCAGGCATGCAGCCCTATGTGTGCTTTAATAGGAGCACATGCTGATTGGAGGGGCCGTTGAGAGATGCTAAGAATTTCTAAACTATGGGCTTTAAAAAAGATAGAGTGCACAACATTCAAAATAGGTGGGGCCAGAACCAAGGGCCCATTTGTTTCACTAAATTAGCAAAACTGGGTTTTGATTCAAAACCTGGTTTTGAAAAATGATTTGTCCTGTTTGGTTAACCTGAAGACGAATGGGAAGATGCATCTTTCGTGTTCGGTTCGTAAAATTGGAATTGGATAACAGTTAGTTTTGTTTGACTAGGATACCAATCGGGTGTTATCCAAAACCTGTGTGACCGTTTTGGAGGCTGGTTTATCAACAACATGATCACCACCACGGCGAATCACAAAACCGCCAATAAACTTATCATGAACCGGCAAATCTGTCGAGCGACGGGACCTTCAATTTCCCTTGGTCTATTACAAACAATCATGACAATGTTGACAAAATCAAAGCCCATGATTTTAATCTTGGGTCTATCATTTTACATCTTTCTCCACAATATAATTCGAAACATTGACAGAAACTCAATAACAAATAAATTAATAATAATAACTAGCACTTGTACCTATGAGAGGTTCAAGGGATAAGCCGATAGAGTAATTTAAGAAAATTATCAGTGTATGAAATTGTATAGAATAGTAAAGGGTTAAACATAATTTTCTAATGGTATATAGCATTATTTGTCAAGAAACTATGATGTTTAGGATGGTCCAAAAGTGCATAACAACAATGGTATTTTAGTAGCAGAATAGTAGTTTACAATAAAATTGTAAATTGTCATTAGAAGCATGCATAAAGTTTGATAAAAGTGTTTAACAAGAAAGGTATTTGTGGAGCTAAATAGTAGTTAATAATATAATTGTAAATTGCTTGTTGAAACATGCATGATATTTGATAGAAGCATTGTTTATAAGTAAAAGTAAGTGTGACAAATTTGATGGTACAATGTATTTGTATGGGTATATCTTGTAGGATATCCCATAAAATTTGAGCAATGCATATATTTGGATCTCATTAATAAATCATCTATATGACAAGTCAAAATGAGTTTTGTTGTGTCTTTGCTGCAACTAGTGAACCTGTAAAAGAGAAGCAAATAAAATTGTCAACAAACAAATGACATTCTTAGTTTAGGAAATTGAAAAAAAGGAAAAAAATATAGAAGGGAGGGAGTGAATTCGAAAAAGTACCGTATCAAAGTGAGAGCAAGAACAATCGAGCTTCTTCTTTCTTTCTAATAATATTGTAGGGGTTTTTTTTCATTTTGCAAAAGCACTCAAAAGAGAAGGTAGGTTCAATTTGGAGGCCTTGTAGGGATTTGACCCTTGACATGGCTGTAAAGGTGAGGCCTTGTCTTTTGGTTTTACATATATCAATTGTGGCCCACTCTAGGGTGAGGCCTTGTGATTTGTGTATAGTGATAGCCCAGGTAGTGGTTAGTGGTAGTTGGGTATGGCTGCCTCGAGTAATTGGATGGATTGGTATAGTTTTTGGGTTGTTGATATCCCATGGTGGCCCATTGTAGGTATCAATTATGACAGTAACATATGTTGGCAATTGAGGAAGCTTAGAGGATGGGGCATATACAATGTTCTTAACTTCACCAAGGGATCCATTGACAAGACCACCTTGTATCTATAGGTTTGTGGTAAGCATGACATGTTGGAATTTACATATGAGAACTTCTTGTGAGAGTTGGTCATCTGTATATGTTTCAACATTATTACGTTGAGTATTTACAGCTACACATAGTGCAATAGGTGCATTTAGTTGTTTGAGTTTTTGTTTATTATGTATAGCAACTAGTTCTAAGCACACCCCAACAATGCCAATCTACTATATTTATCAACTGAATAGTAAGCAATCTATTTCATAGAAAATATAAGTATTGAATTAAAATATGTAAAATCAATTTTAAAAACCAATTATAAAATATGTAAAATCAATTTTACTATGCATTTCATTATTAATCTAATTGTTTAGAGAAGTATTTTTTGGAGTATATTATATGTATAATCAATATTATATTTTGACATGTAGAAGGTTGTAAAATTTAAGCTAAAAAGATAAAGTTTTTAACACTAATAGAGTGACACCATCACAATCCAATCTTTGTTGGTATTGTAGAATGTCTTGTGGCATTACTTATTCCAACGCTACTACCATAACTCTATTCTACCTAAATCTATTGTAATTATAATCCAAACACTACCCTTATTTTTAATTCTAAAGCAAACATAACCATGATGTAAACTTTAACACAAATATGTATTCATTTATTCAATATGTAAAATAAGTCAAAATTAAAAAATAAATTTAAATACTTAAATATAAGCTCTTCATTGGTTTTTTTAAATTAAAATATCATTGAAAAAAAATAGCGTACACATAGATTTTATACAATACACATTTACTATGATTAGGTGACATAAATATTGTGGTCCCTTGTGATAGTAGGATGTGTACAACGATTTTCCTATTTAAAAAAGTTATTTTTTGTTGTCTAAATAATTATAAATCAGCGAAATGACAAATATCTATTAGTTTGGGCATTGCACGATAATGGTAATTGTTGCATTTGTATTATTAATACTATATTTATTTACTTAATAGTAAGTAATTTTCTTCATAGAAAATATTAGTATTGAATTAAAAGGTGTATTTTTAGACAATTGTTGTTTCATATTAATAAGGTACAAAATTATCGTATATGATTATTGTACTGTCCAAAAATAAAAACATATGAAAAAAAAGATGACCTACCTTCCTAACCTTCAGTTTTATGATGACAAGCCTAGAGAAACTTTTTTTAATTTTAGATATCTAGTTTAAGTAAACTTTAATTGAGCATAATTAAGATAATATGATTTGTGTAAAAAAAAAAAAATTATTTATTCAATTCAATCATAATAATTCTGCGAATTCTGAATTCTAAATGTAGCATACTATTGGCGCATTGAGTTTCTTGTTAAATCTATCAATCAAAATATATCTAAAATCTAAAACAAAAGGTTGAAGGGGAAAAGTGTAGCAGTAAGAGCATTTGAAATGCGTTGTTGTTGTTATGATGTAAAAAAATGACTTATTCTACAATATAAAGTTTTACCTGAGAATGTAGACAACTTCAAAAGACAATGTAGAGGTTTTGATCCAATGCTGGGTCTATATCATCGCTGAAGAGAAGCAAAACATTTGAACTACGGACACCTTCAAACATAAAATACACATATGAAGGAGATTTCTTAGCCAGTATCCATTGTAGATGGAAATATAATCGATTAGACGAAATGAAATAACAATAAAAGTGCAAAGCGATGAGTAGAGAAAACAAATAAGCTGCTATTAAACTAAATTGTGAAAACAAAGGACAAAATAAAACAACGAATTAGATATCAGGTGAATACCTGTGAAGTATAAGTATTCGGGAACGACTGTAAAATAGTATTGATGTAGACTACTATCCAAAAAAACTTTGTCGCTACTGTTTGTATTTATTCTGTTTATCTGAAGATGTAATTTGGTGACAGGTGAAGCATCCCATCTTTTGCACATGCAAACTGCAGTTGAATGCCATATGTAGCATTGGTAAACATAAAACGAACCAATTCCGTGTTTAAAGACTAAATGTTTGTCAAAAAGGTGAAGAAAGGTGTTACTATTTAAGCAACTTCATTAGCATGCCTGCCAACTTTCCACGTTTCAACGGGCATTACAGTTCCACATTTGAAGTTTTATAGCAGTGGTTGTGGCTTGGTAGGACTACACAAACACAACTTGCACAGTCATAGAAGTCAACATTGTTAAGTGCACTAATAAACAACAGCAAAGGTCTGACATGGGCCAGTTATTTGTATTCTATTAAATGCAGAGTTTTGGTTGGGAATACCACTCCCAACGCTACTTCTCCAACCATTATTGCATGCGTTTGGAAGGAACATGAATAACCGCGCCTGTAGCCACGTACTTACCAGCTTTCCATCCCAGCTACATTGATTGGATCTTTGGTATTTGGGAGGGAGATGAAAATTGAAAACAAATGTTGCCCACCAGTTCAAAACACGTTATTTTAGTATAAATAACAAGAACATGTTTTAGTACACGATTATTTTACACAGGTATAAATGCTTATCCTCTTTTCTCATGTACTCTATCGGCTTCTGTCTACATTTTTCTGATATAGTTTGATACTGTTATGTAATATGTACTTATGATACTCTACAAAAAATCTGCATGAAGGAAATTCTGGGGAGTCGCATTGGTGTGATTCTTATTGATTCTCCTACATAACTATCTCATTGAACAGTTGGTTATTTCTTTGGCACATAGCAATCCCTTAGCTGTGAGATTTCCATAAAGAATGATTTGATCCCAAGTTATTGTTTGCCATCTATTCTTCAACCTGAATGCAATGACTGCATAGAGCTAGAATATTGAGCTTACGATGCAAAGGGGGTCATAAACCATGTACTGAAATCTGGGAATCTACAATGGTCAAACATATATTTCTATACCGCCACAAGATTTTATTTAATGCCAACAGATACAAACAAAGGTTAGGAATAGAGGGAGTAGAATGTGCCCTCAATTGGCATAAAATACCAAAAAAGTAGACATAATTTTCCCGTGAGACAGCTGACTGTGCGTGAGACAGTCAACACATTTAATTTGGAGCATTCGCTCCATAGGAGAAGCCTATCGGCTAACAAGATCCTATTATGATATTTTTCATACCTCTCATGATCCACCGGCAAAGAAGCCGTGCTGAAGTTTATGTCGTTTCGAAGCTTTTTCATTGTTAGGCGAAGCATGATTTCGTTGGCTTGAACCTCACAAGAAAACAATTCCTTTTCTCCCAATTTCTAGTTGAAATGGTTATTAAATATCAAAATAAGGAAAGGAAGCATGGTTGTTGTATAGGTTTCGCCTGTGCCAACAGAAGAGAAGAAAATGGGCAAAGAGAGAATAAAATAGGCATATTTTATCCTCACCGAATTGTTGAGGATTTTCCTTCCCTGGATGCGCATTCGCAGGAATTGTCAATATGAGGTTATGGTAAAGTAGCTTGTTTTGTTTGACTACGTTTGTTTGAGTCACCTCATTCCGCGTTATAGATGAAAACAATAGCTCGTGCCACAGAGAATGGATAAAACATAGTCCATTTGATATGGTGAAAGCCTTGCGGCAAGTCATGGGACTTCAAAAAAAACATTCACCAGACTTCAAAAAAACATTCATTCTAATTTTCATCTAATCTTCAAAAAATGAAACCTCAAATTGAAATTGAAATTCTCGCTATTGAGATGGAAGACTAGAAACCTCGTTTTGACCAAAAATTAGAATACTAGAATTCTAATTCCATTTTTGAAATTTCGCCCCAAACACCAACTTTGTCAAAACTAGGTTTCACGTATCCCAATTCCAGGCTAATTCCACAAAACAAACGGGCCCCAAATGTTGGGCGTGGATATAGAAAGGAGGAGTGGGCCTTATCATGCGAAACACATCCAAAAAATAATTCTTCCACCTTCCAAAATCTGCATAGGGGCACGTACAACCAGTGGAGCAAGAACAAAAACCCTCCTTTAAAAAACTCATCCGATCTATCAAGAAAATTTCATGAGCTTTGGCAGAAAATTTGCCATAATGATTTGTGATAAACAAATCAAATCACAAAAAAAAAAATCGATAAAAGAAAAAAAAAAATGTCATCTCAATTTGTGTGCTCTTGGTGCAAAACATTTTGCCTCAAAAGTCAACACTATCAGAACTTGACATATTTTATATAGAAATGGGGGTTCTCGAGCACTTTGAGCTTAAGAATGATATCTGTTTGGGCTCAAAGTGCTCTGAAAAATAGATACCCCCAAAATCCAATACAAAACACTTCTAAAAATTGAAACCCTTTGAGAGAGAAAATATAGATATGAAAACTCAGCCAAACCTCTATGAAATGGACAAGGACATGAAGATTTGAAGTTGTGTACCATGTTGGAGTTGATGAAAGATCAACCCCTCAGCTCCCAAGAATCACCTACATGCAAAAACTTGTCACAAAAAGAGAGAAGAAAATGCTATGGAGGCTAGAATTCTCAGATCCACATATGAGACATTCTTGATAATAAAAAGGAGGAATTTCTATTAATCAAAAGTCAATGAATCGGTAAGATTACAAAGAGAGATCATCCTTGTAAAGGAGATCAAAACCCTAAAAAGTTGCATGATAGTAATTAATAAAATAATTAATTATTATATGCCTAAAGTTTAGCTTAAGTAAAATAGAATTAATTTAAAAATATGTAATTATTCTAACTATTACTTTTGGTTTTATGTCTAGTGTCAGTGAGGAGTTTGTTGTCAATTCTAAAGGGCATATGTTGGATTATACTTGTTTTTGGTTGAGAAGACAAGGTGATTTTAGTAGAGTTAGAAGGTTTAGGATCCTTAGGAAAATCCTTGAAGGTTTGGGTTCTTTTTCAAAAACCCTTCAAGCTTCTCGGTTCCTTTTGAAAATCCATTGGACTTGGCTTTAGAGCCTTGCATCATTAGCTATGTATTTAGTTAGTTATATCATTGTTCCATGTTTCTTCTGGCTATATAAGGTTTCAGGGCTTGGAAATCCCTCCCTTATTAATAAAAAAAAATTTCCAAAGGGTTATTTAGCAAAAAATGCAGCAATGAAAAAGAAAAATAGTAGACCCTAACATATAAAAAGGAAAACTTTCCTAGTGCATTCACATTAAGATACCAAGAGATAAATGTTTTCCTAAAAATTGAAACCCTTTGAGAGAGAAAACGTAGATATAAAAACCTAGCCAAACCTCTATGGAATGGACAAGGGCATGAAGTGTGAAGGTTTGTATCATTTTGGAGTTGATGAAAGATCAACCCTACATCTCCCAAGAATCATCTACATGCAAACACCGGTCACAAAAAGAGAGAAGCAAAAGCTATGGGGGTTGGAATTCCCAAATCCATAGATGAGACATTCTCGATGAGAAAAAGATAAATTTCTATTAATCAAAAGTGAATGAATCGGTAAGATTACAAAGAGAGATCATCCTAAAGGAGATCAAAACCCTAAAAGGATCTAACCTAGGTAGCATGATAATAATCAATAAAAGAATTAATTATTTTATTTCTAAAGTTTAGCTTAAGTAAAATAGAGTTAATTAGAAAATATCTAATTACTCTAATAGTTACTTTTAGTTTTATGTCTAGTGTTAGTGAGGAGTTTGTTGTGAATTTTAAAGGGCATCTGTTGGATCATACTCATTTTTGGTTAAGGAGACAAGGTGATTTTGGTAGGCTTAGAAGGTTAAGAATCCTTAGGAAAATCCTTCAAGGTTTGGGGTCTTTTTGAAAACCCTAAAAGGTTCTCGATTCCTTTTGAAACCCCATTGGACTTGGCTTTAGGAGCTTGCATTGGTAGCGAAGTTTTTAATTAGTTATATTGTTGATCTATGTTTCTACTCATTGTAATAGGTTTCAGGGCTTGTAAATCCCTCCTTTATTAATCAATTTTCTTTTTTACCGAAGGGCTATTTAGCACAAAATGCAACATTGAAAAAGAATAGATAGCAAACCCTAACATACAAAAAGACAAACTATCATAATGCATTCACATTAAGATACCAAGCATAGATTTTTTTCTTTGCATCAATTACATAATCCACACAAACGCAAAAAGGATTTACTAATTTAACATACAATAAATTAGTAATTATAACTCAAAGGGACATCTGCATATTCTTTATTATTTCTAAGATATTGAAAGTTTCTCTAAATATATCTACAGAGTTTTCCCCCTTGACCTCCCCACCTCCCTTGCTTCCCTTCCATCACATTACAAATTTTCTTGTATTTATAAGCCTATTCACAGAGCTAGTTTCTCTTTGGGTTAATAAATCACTCACTTTTATGCATTTCAAGAAAGGCTAATTAACCTCAAGATTTTGAGCAAAAAAGGTTGGTTAATTAACCTTAATGAAATTAATCCACAATGACTAAAGTCACTAATTACATGATATAACTTGAAACATTTTTTATAGGAAAGGTCAATTTTTTACTTCACTAAGATTATTGTTTATCAAGTTTTTTACTTCATTTTGTGCTATCCATCCTACCATCCACCTCTACTCTTCCCATAAAGAAATATTTATTCACCAATAACTTGACACCATGACCACAATCCCTCCACTTTCATTTGTGTTGCCTAAGAACATCATGTTTTTCCATGATTGTAAACAAACTTTGAATAATGTAAGGGCTCGTATGATGGTTTGATCAAATATCACACACATATCTTTGATAGGATTGATTGGATCTAATGTTTCATTACTCATCGAGCACCAAATATTGAAATAAGCATATCCACATGCCTTATTTAGTACCTCTCTTTTGTCATTACACTTATCATTTTACCATTGGGTACACTATGTATATAATTATTTATAGACTACTAGTGAATTTGATTTTTGCTTAGTGCTACAAAAATTGATGTAAAAAAAAGTTGTAAGATGATAAGATCCTTGATAGATATTTGTTGATTCTTATTCATTCCTTAGCTTCATCATATGAAACCAATTCATTGGTAAATTCATCAAAGCATTTATTATCTTGCACATCATCCCTAGTGGACACTTTTTACCATGTACTCTAATTGATTTATATTTGTATATGATATAGAGGCACTGAGAAAACACCCCTATGCAATGACTACAATTTTTGTCTACCGTTTTAATAGAAATCTTTAGAGGTCTTTAATATAACTAGTAGGGTGCTAGAATGTTGACCACAGACGCTTAGGGCCCGTTTGGCTGCTGGAATAGGAATTGAGAATTGGAATGGAAATTGAAAATTGGAATGTGAATTGGAAATTGGAATTCTAAACTCATTTGGTTGGACAAACTAAAATTAAAACTTGAACTTCATGCCCCGTCAAACATATTTTCGAAGACTTTTATTGTATCCTCATGCTCCTAGATTTTGCTACCATTTGAAGACCCTTAATCATGACTGAGTATTTGTCATACCAATGCAAGACACTACAAAAAAAAACCTTTGTTGTTCATTCTCTGCATCTGTCAATTTCATTTACTATTGGAATCTTATTGATTATTTTCCAAAAAAAAAAAAAAAATTATTCCCTTGTAGGAGATGCCATTTGATCCAAGGCAGTGGAGCAATAAGAGACGAGATGGACAAAGAATTTTGTAGAAGTAGGGATTGTTGAGTGACAGTTGTAGGCTACGCAAGAATAGGAATGACAAACGATTGCAATGGTGCCTCAATTTATAGATATGCTTGAAGAATGAGATTATGTTTTCATTTTGTTGAATAGAATTTTTAATCCTCCATAGTAATGCATTTCTTAGCAAGTGCTAAAGAAATCTCACTTTATCATTTCCTTATATTGTGATCAAATTCAAGTCTCGATCCTCTCAAGTGATGTAAGAAAGAAGCTTAGGTTTGGCTCTCTAGAAATCTCAAAATCATTGAAATATGATTCCTTTCTAGCATTTGTTGCATTTTTTAACCAAATCCTCGATTCCTTTCAATAGATCTCAAATTTTAATCAAATAGTCAAAAGTGAAATTAGAATTGGAATCACAATTCCAATAACAACTATTTTGATGGATTATTCAAATTCTCATTTTGAGGTCAAAATGAGAATATGAATTCCTTAGCTTCATCATATGAAACCAATTCATTGGTAAATTCATCAAAGCATTTATTATCTTGCACATCATCCCTAGTGGACACTTTTTGCCATGTACTCTAATTGATTTATATTTGTATATGATATAGAGGCACTGAGAAAACACCCCTATGCAATGACTGCAATTTTTGTCTACCATTTTAATAGAAATCTTTAGAGGTCTTCAATATAACTAGTAGGGTGCTAGAAGGTTGACCA
Organism: Cupressus sempervirens; assembly: GCA_028749045.1. NCBI lineage: Eukaryota > Viridiplantae > Streptophyta > Pinopsida > Cupressales > Cupressaceae > Cupressus > Cupressus sempervirens. The sequence continues at coordinate 307,074,022 of CM053785.1, read as the reverse complement.
CAGACCCTTAGGGCTTGTTTAGCTGTTGGAATAGGAATTGAGAATTGGAATGGAAATTGAAAATTGGAATGTGAATTGGAAATTGGAATTCCATACTTATTTGGTTGGACAAAACTAAAATTAAAATTTGAACTACATGCCCCGTCAGACATATTTTCGAAAGACTTTTATTGTATCCTTATGCTCCTAGATTTTGCTACCATTCGAAGACCCTTAATCATGATTGAGTATTTGTCATACCAATGCAAGACACTAACAAAAAAACCTTTGTTGTTCATTCTCTACATCTGTCAATTTCATTTACTATAGGAATCTTATTGATTATTTTCTAAAAATCAAAAAAATTATTCCCTTACAGGAGATGCCATTTGAGCCAAGGCAGTGGAGCAATAAGCGACGAGATGGACAAAGAATTTTGTAGAAGTAGGGATTGTTGAACAACAGTTGTAGGCTACGCAAGAATAGGAATGACAAATGATTGCAATGGTGCCTCAATTTATAGATATGCTTGAAGCATGAGATTATGTTTTCATTTTGTTGACGAGAATTTTTAATCCTCCATAGTAATGCACTTCTTGGCAAGTGCTAAAGAAATCTCACTTTATCGTTTCCTTATATTGTGATCAAATTCAAGTCTCAATCCTCTCAAGTGATGTAAGGAAGAAGCTTAGGTTTGGCTCTCTAGAAATCTCAAAATCATTGAAATATGATTCCTTTCTAGCATTTGTTGTATTTTTTAACCAAATCCTCGATTCCTTTCAATAGATCTCAAATTTTAATCAAATAGTCAAAAGTGAAATTGGAATTGGAATCACAATTCCAATAACAACTATTTTGATGGATTATTCAAATTTTCATTTTGAGGTCAAAATGAGAATATGAATTCCACTTCCGATTCTGATTTGACGCACCCAAACTGAAAATAAAAAATTAGACATTTGTTGATTCTTATTCCAACTCAATTCCCACAAACAAATGGGACAAAATGCACTAAAGACAAAATAAAGTCAATTTTTAATTTTCTTCCCAAATTCACGAAATCGTAAATTTTTTCCAATTTTTTTTGTTGTTTTCAACTACAAACTATGTAGATCATGAAGGTCAAATGGTAAAATTTTCAAAACAATCCACGATATTTTCAATTTTTTTTGCAAATTGGTCAATAGCCTTGTCCCAAACAAACTGGCCATTAGCTACATATAGACAGTACGGTCTACAATGAAACTTATATGAAACTTGCACCGATCTTCCTCACAATCTCGCAGACAATTAAAATCCTTAGCTACGCATTCTGATTTTGCATATCCTCTTTTTGTTCGTTACCTTTGTCGGTGAAACTAGGGATTTCCTTGAGGAGGGTGTTGGGCAATGGGCATATTCCTCACAATCTGGCAGTGGGGTATCATGTACCATGCAATTGAGACGTTCTACCAACCAAGATACATGGCGGCAATTTAATCTTTTTTTACACAGGTACTCATTCTTCTTTCACCCGCGTAAACATTAAATCAAATATGTGACATCATGTCAGAAGTATCGATACCACTAGATCGGCTCCCCTTGGAATTGGGCATGCCAGAATTCTCGATGCCACAATGTAATTGACTCACATTGATGGAAGATGTGGGCATGAAATGATAGTGTAAACTTTGTAATCATACAAAACAATTTTATTTTTTTTGAGAGATCCCCCGCGGTACAGTGGTTAGTTGGGATCACCTTCATATAGGAAAACTTAAATTCCACTGTCATCTAATAATATATCTGGCCTGTTGCCTTAAAAAAACAAAAAAAAATCCATTACTTGTTCTTGAAGGTATTCTATCAAACAGTTGGCGATACTTTTGTGTGGTTTCTACTTTCATTGAATACACCCAATTAGACAAAGGCAGGTTGCGTCTGCTTCAAAGTTTAGAGTTCTTTTCAACATATCTACCACGTGCATATTCTTTTCAGCGGAGGTGGAAGGAAGCCTTTGACTTCTTATCACGGCATTTTTCAAGGACCTTCATCATAGCTCCATCGCTTCCATGAATGAGTACCAAATAAACCTTGTCAAGAATAACTTGTTAATCTCTCGATGTTTAATCTTATTTGATAAAGAAGTCGAGAATTTGTTAGAAAATATATCTTTTCAATTTTGGGTTTAATCTCTTTCTTTCAAGGTTAATACTTTTAATTAAAATTTGCTTTGTTGAGTAGAATAACAATATTATCAAAATTTTGATAAGAACTTGATCATTTGAAAGCTTAAAGTTGGACATATTTTGACTCTTTTCTTAATTGAAAATGATGGAATTTTGGACATGTGGCTCTTACATACCTTAGAAAATTTGACCACAACATTAATATGAAACATTAGTTAACATGAATGAACATTTTGAAAATTAGATTTTTTCTGACAGTATGATCCAACCAGACCTGAAACTAAGACATTGGTATTTTTTTAATTGATTTTAATAATAATAGTTCTAAATGAAAATAAAAAATATTTTAAATTTAAATTGAACCAATTTTTTCTAAAATAATGTATTTAATATATCTTAGACTAAATTATGTAATTTCCATAAAACATGATTCTCCGTCCCACCTGTAAACCCTTTCAACTTCATCAATGTTTTTAATCCTTCGGCACCAAATTATATAAGAATAGCAGGCCGCTCTAATAGATCCACAAGGAATTGGACAGTGAATGCGAGCAGTCATCACAAGATAAAAATGAGACAATCATCACATAAAACAAGGAAGCAGGCACACATTACCATCTTCATAAATATCAACAATTCACCTCGTTGCAGGCCGCCTGCCTTGTAGATTTTTCTCTGACATGACAACGGAGGCAAAGCCCAGGGATCTACGCTTCACTACTGCAAATCTCAACACTCAATAATAAGTTCGGTTGGTTCAATTCAACAACAATTATTTTAATGCAAAAATGGTATAATAAGCATATCATGAATTGACAAGATCTACGATTGGAAAAAACTCATTTTTGTTTTAACTCAAAATTGTACATTGGATATATCGTGAATTAATTGGTACAGTATCAGTATATATATACATATTTTCAGCCCAAATGAGTTATCAGGACTACCACAATGGCAGTCAGGAAAATTTCACATACCCACCTGAAAATAGTAATAATAGCAAGAGCTATACTTGTCCTCTGGCTGTTCCAATCAGTTGCAAATTTATGTGTTGCAGAGAATGATACGATTGTTGTTGAAGCTCTGTTGGAGTTTTCCAAAGCGATAGACAGGGACCAATCCGTTCTGAACAACTGGAAAGAAGAGACAGACCCCTGTCAATGGAGGGGAATAAGATGCAATAGTGACAGCCATGTTATCCTGATTGTGTTAGAAGGTTTCCGCCTAAATGGCACCCTTGGTTTAAGAGCCCTCTGTCAGGTACAATTTTATTTGTAGATTATAACAATTTTCAGATGATTTGCATAATTTAATGTACTAGAAATTGTTATGGTTCACCATCCATCTTTTTGGGATTTCATTGAGCTATTAATATGAGAGCATGTACAATCTAAAATCAAGGGCAGAAAAATATTTATTTTGTAAATAAAATCAATGGCGCGCTAATATTCATCTTGTGAATGACAATTTGAACATGATTCTTTATAATTATATCTCGTATCAAGGTAAGCTGATCATTTAGTCAGTGACTAGAGACTATTCATTCAACCAAAGTTACGCCAGCACAATAAGTTGTACATCAAACCACATAATCATTGGGCTATTGAATATAAGAACATAAGCTTTATACTGAAACCTCTCAATTGAAAACTATTGACTGAACTTACATATTTTCATTTTGTCAAAATTGTCTGAACACAACCTTATATAATTAGAATCATATAGCCCACGTAATCATTTGGCACCCTTGATTCAAGCACCCTCTGTCAAACAAGTTTCTGTTATTGTATTTCTCCAGGATTGTTTTGAGTTTTGAACCCCACAATAAATAGGAAATTGATCTCTAAAGTACGACAATTTCCATGTATTTTCCAAGATTGAGTATTAGAAATTACTGTGATTTATTTATCCAGTCTAATTTGTTTGGTTTTCTATCAAATTTAGACCATTATTGAACTGTACAAGTGTCATGCTAAAACCTTTTCATTTAAATAGCAAAGCCTGAAGAGTTAAAATTTCTTGAATATTATGATCTCTTATAGTTGAATTGTATTCTAAATCCATAAAATTATTTAGCTATATCTAATATAAGAATACAAATTGTAGACAGGTTTTTTTAAAATAAAAATAAAGAATTGAAAAATAATCTATTCTACAAAATTTATAAGATCACTATTTCTTTTAAGTTTTATGTCAACCCCAAAATCAACTAAATATCCCCCATGAAAGCACTAGATTTAGTCAAAACCTCTTTGATTGAAAATTGAGAACATAAATATCAATTAATTGATTCTATATCATATTCACAGATTTTTTTACACCCTAACATGATCCCTCATAATCTTCATCACTTATATAAAAAATATATTTTATTTTTAATCAAGAATTTTTTTTTAACCCTAACATGATCCCTCATAATCTTCATCACTTACATAAAAAATATATTTTATTTTTGATCAAAGAATTTTTTTTTTTAAAATTTACACCTCACAAAATTCTCTTTCTCACAGGTAAAAACCCTACGAGTCCTGAGTCTGCAGAAGAACAACATCGGAGGTGAAATTACCCCCGATATATCAAACTGCTTGAACGTCAAGAGAATATTGATGGGAAACAATAAACTGGTGGGGTCCATACCAGAGGAGCTGACCCGTTTGAAGCATTTACGAGTCCTTGACCTCTCCAACAACATGCTGTCAGGTGTATTACCAGCGTTCAACTGTACTGACAACTTCATTTCCATTGACGTGTCCGGTAACTTCATTTCTGGCATGCAGCCATGCAACATTGAACCCATGACCAGCCCAGCTCCTATGCCTACTCTAGGCAACTAAACATGCTGCCATTCTCTAATTGACATGAGAACATATATGGTAGTGGTGATGAATAAGATTAGGCATATCTGAGAATAAATTACGAGTTTCAAATTATTTACTTGAACTCGGTATCAAAAAAATGTTTTCTAAATTTGATCTAGATTTCTTGTTAAGATAATTTCATATAGAATGAAGACTGCTTATTTGGGTATAATAAGGGGCTATTGGATTCACAAAAATAATGGCGGGCTTATTTTAGTAGTGAAGATTAAGATTAGATTTATTTAAGAATAGATTATGAGTTTTGAATAAATGGAACAGGCTATCAAGAAAGTGATCTATACATTTGATCTCCATATCTTGTTATTTGATAATATCTTGTAATTGGTCAAACTATAAAGCATGAAGACTTCTTCTTTGGATATCACAATAGACTACTAAAATCATGGGCATATTTTAGTAGTGAGGATAAAGATTAGGCAAGGTGATGATACTAGCTATTTGAGAATACATTATGAGCTTTGGATCATTTGATAGGATGTGATATCAAGAAAATGTCTACTAAGTTTGATCTAGAATACTTATAAAGATAATTTTATAATTGGTCAAAGAATAAAGCAACAAATTTCTTGTGTGGATATGACAAGGGCCCATTGGAATCATGGGTACATTGTAGGAGCGAAGATCAAAGCAACATGATAATGCTAGCTATTTGAGAATAAATTACAGGTTTTAAATCATGGTTTCTAGTTTCTAAAACTATAATTTATTTCAAAATTTGATGAATAGTCCAAAATCTATGCCAAAAATTCAAATTTATTTTTTGTTAAAATATGTATAAAACTTACAGAGATCACTTTTTTTTCTTCAAAACAAGTCTTAGGCCTAAAACAACCATCAAAGCCCTTGGGTTAGATGCCCAAGGGATATCTAAGCCAAAAGCTTGGTATCTCCCAATTTAAATTATTTGGTGCATGTCACATTTGGCTTATGTCGAATGAAAACAAAATTATTTCATTAAATCAAATCATATAATCAATCTATTGACATGAGTATATACATCAATTATAATATTTGTGTACAATTCACATTTCAATATGTATTCTTCCTTTCAACAATTCAAGTTATCTCTCTCTCTCTCTCTCTCTCTCTCTATATATATATATATATATATATATATATATACATACATACATATATATAATGTATATATATATACATATATACATATATATTATGTATATATACATATACACATATATATTATGTATATATATATATATATATATATATATATATATATATATGTATATATATATGTATATACATACATATACATATATATATGTATGTATGTATATCTATATATATTTATGTATATCTATATATATTTATGTATATCTATATATATATATGTATGTATGTATATCTATATTTATATATATGTATATATGTATGTATATATACATATATATACATAATATATATGTATATATACATATATATACATAATATATATGTATATATATATATACACACTTATATATACGTATATATATGTATATACATGTATATACATATATATATGTATATACATGTATATATACATACATGTACACATACATACATACATACATACATACATACATACATACATACATACATACATATATATATATATATATATATATATATATATATATAAGATTAGTTTTAGATCTATAGAAGTTACAGTGTAGATTCTACATTTTTAATGAACATATAAATTTTTAGACTTAGACAAATGATTCAATATGCTCCTATCAATATTTTTTCATTATTGGCTTCTCATTCTCTTGATTTCCCTCAAATATAGATCTATCTCTTTCCATTTCTTCTCACTCTAAGCTCTCTTTGATTTCTAGTGCTCTACTGCCCTCTCACCCTCTCTGCATCCCTTTTTAGTAAATTGTTTGTATTAGTAAATCCTGTACCACTCTCTTTATGTCCCTCTTTTTTAATCTCTCGTATATTTTCCCCTCTCTAGGTCCTCAATCCATTTATTTCACTCTCCCTCTATATCTCACCCCCTTCTTTACCACTACATCTATCTCCCTCTTCCACACTCTCTTTTTTTTTTAAATCTTTATTCTCTAAGTTATCACCTCTCCCTTCCATCCTCTCACTCCACATTTATATCTCTACACCCATACCTTATTACAGACCTCTCTCTATTTCATTTTGTCCATCTCATCTCAATATGTCCCCATCTAGGTCTCATACCTCTCTCTCTCTCTCTCTCTCTCTCTCTCTCTCTCTCTCTCTCTCTCTCTCTCTCTCTCTCGTGTGTGTGGGTGTGGGGGAGGGGGTGGGGGGTGTCACCCCTCCCTTTCTCTAGATAGGTCACTTGCATCTCTCTCCCTCTCTAGACTTCTCACCTCTTGATTTTCCCCCTTTCTAGTTATATATCTCCATATCTCTTCTCCATACACCTCTCCTCCTCTTCTATCTCCCATCACTTCCCTAACCCTATTCTCTCTTTGCATAGGGGTTGTGGTACAAGAATGATGGTACAAGGTATAGGGTACATAAGTTTGAGGGTTTTTAATAAAGATATGTGACATCATGAACAAATCTGAAAAAATAAAAAAGTTCAAAATATATTGAAACTTTTAAGGAAAGAACAGAAAAATATAAATCAATCATTTCTTACATAAAGTAAATTGTTCCAAGCATCACTAGCCATATGTCGTTTATTGTATGTCCTCATCCATAACATGAAAATGGTCATAAAATTTATTCAATAAACCTAAATGATTACAAACATTTTTTTCACTATGGAAATCCTCCCAAATTAATAAATGACCATACAATTTATTTAGAGAAGCTAAATGTTCACAAACAATTTTTATTCCACTGTAGAAAGCTTCTCCACTTCATCAATTGAAAAAAAAAAAATTAAATAAATATAATAATTCAAAAAGTATTATTGGATTTTATTGTATGTCACACATCTATAATGACATTTGTAAACCATACATAGAGGCAAGTGTAAGGAAACTTGTAAGAAAGAATATAACCGTTTCCACATAACCCATAATAGATTTGAAACAAATATGCAATTAAAATCCACATGCAAGAGAATAGACAACATACCCACAAAAATGTGACATAAGATATACCCTGGGAAACCCTCATTGAGGGAAAAACCTAGCCTCCAAAAGCATCCATCAACATGTATTATTCAGCAAAAATACCATTGCAAGACAACCATAAAAACTTTTGAAGCCATAGTCACAACCAAGCAATCCATGTGAGCAAGCATGAATCCACACATGTCATGCCATGCTTCCAACCTTCAGAAATGATCCCTTGGATAACCTATCAAGCCTTGTCCCACTTGACTCTTTCCCTTTTTGTCTTCCCACAAAACCACCAAGTGGTATTACATAAACCATGTGCTAAGACCATGTGCTACCTAACCCCTTTATCCCACATTTAATATTAGAATTTTAATTCCTTTCCCCAATAATACATAATTAGATGAAATATTATCACAATATTACAATACAATTCATCAAGTATATCCCATGTGAATCTTTACATGTTGCACATCCATCTAGGTGCAACATTACATAATAAAATAAAATAATACAATATATTATTATTATGCAATGTGTGCAACACCCATTATCTCAACAACAAGAACCTACAATACAGTGGTAAATTGTGAGCCTCTCATGTCAGAGGTCTTGGGTTAAGGGTAGAAGCAAGGACTTGGGTCTCAATTCCATGGAAGTTCACAGATTGAGATTGTACTCCTTTAGAAATGGGTACCCATTTTTAAAAAATGGGTACCCGTTTTAGGCTTGGGCACCTGATCTTAGATTTAAAAAACGGGCACCCATTTTTTATTTTCAAAAAATGAGTAACTATTTTTGAAAACATAAAAAATTTAAATTTTTTAGAAATAGCTACCTATTTTTTACTTTAAAAAAGGGTACCCATTTCTAAAAATTTAAATTTTTTCTTTTTGGGGGGATTTTGTATGTCGATTTGATATTTTCAAAATGAATACCCATTTTTTGAATTTCAAATAACGGGTACCCATTTCTTACAACATTGGGCGAGATTTTTTTCTCCCACCTTAGATTTTGGTTTGGGATAGGCTTGGTGAGACCAAGCCTATGCCTTGACCTCTCAAGATTTGGCTTAGGCATTGAACTAACAAATTCATGCCTTGCCATAATTTTTAGAGGGTCTTCCCGATCAATTTTTTTTATGAAACAAAAACCCATTAGAGCTCTCATTGTCTTGATTTCAGAAATATAAATTTTATAGTGCTATAATTTTATTTACTATTTTGGCATTATTTTTTAGTGAAAGGTGGTACCTAAATGTAAAATAGTGAAGTTCACTAAAACTTTAATAACTTTTTAATTTTACAAGTTTTCTTAAGTTAATATATATTTCATCAATCTATATACAATTCTTTTTAGGTTAATGTGTTTTTTTTTTGAAAAAAGTGAAATTTTGATCAAATGATGGTGTTTGTACATGAGAGGTTTTAAAATTTACCTTTATAGTCAATTAATAATTAATAAAAAAAAAATTATTCAATAAAAAATTAAAGAAAAATATTGTCATCAATCTTAGGTGTATTAGGTAACTCCCTATAAAATGATTTATGAAAATTCATTTATTTGTGTCGAATTATGGTGTCTGTACATGAGTGTGGTATGGTCCTGAAACAAGGATTTTGAAAAAGTGGTTTTTAAAAATCTATACCAAAAAAAATATCTATCATATGGGTACACAAATAAATTACATATTCAAAAACTACATTCCAAAAACTAAAATTTTTATTTCTGAAGTTTTTTTATATTCAATCTCTAAATGCCTCAAATTTTGACATCAATTGACAAAAAAAATCAAAAATAGGAAAAACACTTCCACTTTTTGCCCAAAAGTGAGACCCAACTTCTTGCACTCACCGTTAAGTCTACTCAAACTTAACACATTATAATAATTAATCCTAAATAATAATAATAAAATAATAAATAATCTAGACTTTGGCCCATTACCTATCAAGAAAATAAAATTTGTAAACCATACATTAAAATGTACATTATCTTAGATTTTCTTTCTTATTTTCTCTCTTTTCTTTTATGTCTTTGAATTGATTTTCTTAAGAGAATTTTTTTTTTTTCAAACACATCTTCAATAATCATTTATATTTAATTAGTTTACTTTCATTCTAAGTTAACCTTCAATTTCAAGCACCAAATTAATTTTACAAGTGGAGACCATTTATACAAGTCTAGAGTTAAATCAAAATGACAAATAGGCAGTTAAAAATTTGAAACTCAATGTCTTAAATTTTTACATATTCATTAGTCATTGCAAGGGAATGGTGTTGGGGGAATATTTTTGAGTTGTGAGCAAGTAGGAGAGGAAGATTGGGATGACGAAGATGACTTGGGTTTTTCCTTCATTATTGGTTACTGCAATGGAGGTGGGGATATAATTGTTTTTGGGACTATTGGATCTAGAGCTAGCACTATTGGGTGTGGTTTGGGGTGGTAGGTGGCTACTAATGTTTCAAGTGATGGTGAATCCATTGATGGTTGCGGCTCTTCAGATGTTGATGTCTATATTGTCTGGAGGGACTTCGCTATGCTTTCTCCCCTTTGGTCCACTTGGTTGGGCAAAGGGATGTTGGTGGTTGAACATGTGGTGATGGAGTGTGGGGATCTTTCTGATATGATTCGTTTTTCTATTGAGTTTGATACGACTAGGTTGGGTCTCATCTTGTTACCACTTGGGGTGTTTTGATGCCAATCTTGCTTTATCTGGAGGCTTGGTTGTGCTATCAGGGATGGAAATTTTGGGTTCTTCTTTTCTGCCATCTCTTTGAGCTTTGGCTATTTTTTGCCCAAGATTTTCATGGGTCTCTCTCTCCCCCTCGGGTGGGGCTAAGGCTAGATTAGCTGAGTGTGGGGTTCCCTAGCTTGGAGAGGCCTTTTTACATCAAGTCAGTTGGATTATTACTTTTGAGGCTACAATGCCCCTCATTTGTCTTGGTGTTTTCAATGTTGGGAGATTGCAGTTGTGTTCTACTTTGTTTCTTAAAGGGGTTTTCTCTATTTCTTTGGTAGGTAGATGCTGAAAATTTTCAAGGGCCCTCCTTGGTTCCTTGGTGTTTTTGGTTAAGTGACACCTTCTTTTATGGTGTTTTCCCCCTATTGAAATCTGGTGCCTTTTAGATTTGATCATCTAGTAGATTGTAAGCTCTTTTATATTTCATCTCCAAAAGATCTCTTTGGTGATGAAGTTCCTCATTTCACCTTGCTAGCTCCTCTTTGAAGTATTTTGGTTTGAGGGTTTTTTTTTGTTACTATGTCTTTTGAGCTCAACTCATATTGAGGTTGTGTTATCACCTTTTGAGGTGGTGATATGTTGTGTGGGTGAAGATGATGGTGGGAAGAATTCTCCCTCTCCTATGCCTTTTTTTGGAGAGTGGGATGACCTCAGTAGATGGCCTATTTGAGAACTTTCTTTCCTCCCATATTCCCTATAAAGGTAGGTTCCATTTCTATAGAGGTGAAAGGGAGTTATGATGGCAGGGTTGGTACAAAGAGGAAAGCTCTCCCATATGGATTCATCTAGTCTGAGAATATGTATTTTTATGTGGCTAATCATGATGTATCCAAAGATACCTGTCATGCTTCAGGGTTAGGAGGTAGTCCTCTTTTTTCGCCATGATTTAGTGGATCTTATAGGATCTTTGGGCCCTCTATTTGTAGCTGAGGTTTAATTTTTTCCATCTTTCTGTTGATGTTCTTCTATTGGCTCTTGGCTGACCTCTTTCTATGGATCCTTGGTTGAATATATTATGCAATGTTTTTCTATGTTGGGTTTTAGATTCCTTCCAAAATATGATTGTAATGGGTTCCAAGCCCCCATCAAAACATGGTTTACTTAATTAAAAAATTATTGATTAGTCATTTTTATGCATCTTCAATAGCTTATTCCATGATATTTATAATTAAAATTCACATTTAATTGTGTTTGAATTCATTCTAAAATATAACATGTGACTAGAAATTATTAGAACTCTAGACATTGATCAAATTTAACTCATTATTAATAATAATTATTTTAACCAATCAAATGTGAGGTTTTTTCTATATGTGAAAAAAATATTACTTACTTTAGTAGAGATGCAATTTATTTAACACAATATTGTCAAAATATTAATTTCGTACTCTTTGATTAGCTAAAATGTTTTAACAAAAAGATAAAATTATAGTATTGTATATTATTATTATTGTAATATTAAATGTGTTACATTAAATATTGAAAGTTTTGTAATGTGTATCATGATGCAAAGCCTCGCCTTGGAAATCTCAAGAGGAAATGAATCACTCAACTAAGTTACATCAAGGGGCACATACACCTTCAAAATCGATTTTAACTTGTCTCTGATTGTTATTCAACATAAACCCTTAATAACAATTCATAAACTGGCATGCAAGAGGAACTTCTTTGACCTCCTGTAGCAACATTTTTTTTCTATGCCAACTTAACATATATCGACTGGACCCTTACTTATTGAGATTTAAATACATGGACAAACTTGATCACTTTCAGATGTAAAAATCAAACACCAAAATCAACTACAAACTGACTAGCCAGCAACATTATTCAATGTTCAGGTTTAAGACACAATTCTGCATGCATGGAATTAACATTTGATCACAATTCGACCATCGATCATGGCCTTTCTAATTATTAAAATCTCTACACATTTGTGATTCAAACTGATCATTTTCATCATCACATATTATTTATGTGACTTCAATAAGTTGGTGAGTACATGAAGATATTCACCATTTTCAAAAAACCTCCTCCCGTGCAGATACAAACAAAGATACTTCAAACAAAAAAAAAAGAGAGTATAATACATAACCTCTCCATGATCTTAGAAACTGATTGTAGAAAGTTAGAAAACTCTCATCGACGAATACAACCCTTAAAAAAATGTTTACATTCACAGTTCACAAAAATCAAATATTCTATAATGGATTTCAAAACCCCAAACTATGAATTTGAACTCAGAAATAAGAGATGATTTGTTCTTCAAAAAATTAAATCATTGACATGTTTTCAGAACTCAAAATATCGATCTAGAAAAGAAAACACAAGATCACACAATCAAGATGAAAATCACAAAAATCAAAGATAAACTCAAAAACTTTATATTCCCTTGTTGTATCTGATTCCATCTGAGTACATATACATCTTCCTTTTCAATACTTTCCCTTTCTTTCTATTGGGAAGATGAAACATCAACAACCAAGAAATAAAAAATTATTTCTTTGAAATCATTTGGGATCAACTAGGCATCAAAAACTACCACCAACTTTTCCAAGTGTTAGAAATTTCTTGTAGTTGTCAATTTCTTAGTTGGCTTAATTATTAAACACACACAAAACACACTTAAATTGAAATGAAAACTCACTTTGTCCTAAGTGGCTATACTTGGAGAGTTTATCAAATCACTACTCCATTTATGCCACCACATCATAGGACTTCATTACAAACATTTAAAGTTAAAACACACTTAAAATATGACATTAACTCCATAAATTTTTGTAGCATCTTTAAACCTGGTAGTTCTTATAGTAGAATATGTCTGGTTTGCCGTTGCAACATACTCCCATGTAGAATGAATCTTAAGTCTACTTTAGATGAAATGTTGCAATGATGAAGTGTGCTTGTTGATTTGTTTCTCATCCATCCAAATAGCTTCTATTGCTGGTTTGTTCTTCCATTTGACTAAATATTGAGTGTATTGTCTCATTCGTTTCTTCTTTATCTTTGTATTGATTATCTTCTCCATTTGAGATGGTATTGGTTTGGGTACTTGCTGCAAATCTATTGGTACCGAATCTTCATGTGTTGGTTGTATTTCTGAACCTTTGTATGGTGTGAGAACATAAACATTAAATATCAGTGAAAGGCCATTGTTTAGAGGTAGCTAAATTTTGTATGCATTGTGTCCATACTTTTCCAAAACTTGAGAGGGACCAACCTTCTTAGGAAATAGTTTAGTATGTTTGGTTTGAGGTAATCTCTCATTCTTTAGATATGCCCATACTAAGTCATGAACCTTGAACTATACTTCTCTTGTTTTGTTATCAACAAATTATTTGTACTTTTGATTTGAGTTTTGTAGCTACAACTTGACTTGATCTTGGACCTCTTTAATAGCTTCAAAAAATTCTTCACCATGTGAGCTACTAGGAAAAGTGTTCAAAAGTTCTTTAAGCTCAAGAATCCCTCTTGGGTGTGTACCATACACAATCTGAAATGAATATTTTCTTGTACTTCTATTCATTGTATCATTGTATGAGAATTCAGCTTGAGCAAATATAGAATCTCATTTTTCTCCATGTTGTTTTGTAATGCATCTTAATAAATTTCCCAAAGATCTATTAACAACTTCAATTTGACCATCAGTTTGTGGATGGTATGTAGATGAAAGAGATAAATTTGTGCCAAGTTTCTTCTAGAGGGTCCTCCAAAAATGACCTACAAATCTACCATCTCTATTTGATACAATATTTAATGGTAATCCATGAATTTGAACTATCTTTTTGAAAAATAGATCTTTTATGTATGAAGCATCTTTAATAGACTTGCATGGTAAGAAATGTACCATTTTACTAAACATGTCTACAAAAAAAAAACACTATCATATCCCTTTTGAGTTCTTGGTAATCCCATAACAAAATCCATACTGATACTTTCCCATGGTCTTGAAGGAATAGGTAGCCTGGGCTGATACAATCTGACATTAGTACTTTTCCCTTTGTTTTTTTGACAAATGGTGCATTCTTCCACAAATTTTCTCACATCTTTCTATAGTTTTGGCCAAAAGTAATGTCTACGAACCAAATCTAAAGTCTTATCTAGTCCAAAGTGACTAGATAATGCTCCACTATGTTTCTCTTGTATTCAGTATTATCTCTCATTGAGCATCTTGGTATGCAAAGTTGTCCTCCTTTGAATAGTAATCCTTCTTGAATTAGAAAATCAGCATACTCATGATTATACCTATCATACATATTAGTACATGCTTGATAAATCTCTTTAAAACCAACATCATTAACATACATATCTTTTAGATTTGAAACTCCTATAGTTTCCAATTAAATTTGTGATGTAGTCAAAATTCTTCTACTTAAAGAATCAATAACTTTATTTGCAACTCCCTTTTTATACTTTATGGAAAAAATAAATGCTTTGAATGTTTCCACCCATTTCATATGTCGATGATTTAATTTCTCTTGACTGTTTATGAAACTAAGGGCCTAGTTATCTGTGCATACAATGAATTCTTTGGGAAGAAAATAGTGTATCCACTTCTTTAGGGATTGGACAAGGGCATAATTTTCAAATCATATGAGGAATATTTCTATTTAGATTCATTGAGTTTCTCACTAAAGAAGGCTATAGGTCTACCCTCTTGACTAAGTACGCCTCCTATTGCTATGTTGCTTGCATCACATTCTATTTGAAAAACTTTACTAAAATTAGGAAATGTGAGGACTGGTTGTTGAGCTACTTTCTTCTTAAGAAGTTCAAAGGCTTCATTAGTTTTTTTTGTCCAAAAGAATTTACATTTCTATCCTCCCTTTATAATATTCAGAATTTGTGTACAAATCAAGTTGAAATTCCCAATGAACTTTCTATAAAAAGTGGCTAAACCATGAAAACTTCTAACTGCTGAAATAGTTTTAGAAATTGACCATGAAATAATTGCACTTACCTTTTCTTGAGCCATATTGAGTGTTCCCTTTGAGATTACAAAACCAAGTTATGTCATCTTTTCTTGCATAAAACTGCATTTCTCTAAATTAATCATCAACTTTTCTTCTTGTAGCCACCTTAACACCAAGTCTATATGGTTTGAATGCTCCTCCTTTGTGTTGCTGAAAACTAAAATTTCATTCAAATATACTATCACAAAATATCCTACAAAATCTTTGAGAACTTCATTCATGAGTCTCATAAATATACTAGGAGTGTTAGACAATCCAAATTTCATTACCTCCCATTCGTATAATCCCTCATTTATTTTGAATGTTTTTTTTTCATTCATCTCCTAGCCTAATTCTTATTTGATGATATCCACTTTTTAAATCAAAATTTGAAAAGTACCTTGCTTTACCCAAACAATCAAGTAAATCTTCTACCCTAGGCATTGAAAATCTGTACCTTATGGTGATTTTGTTGAGTGCTCTCAAATTTGTGCAAAGCCTCCATGTTCACTATTTCTTCGATGCTAGGACTACAAGTACTGCACATGGGCTTAGACTCTTTCCAATCAAACAAGCTTCAAGTAATTCTTCAATTTTTCCTTCCATTTCTTCATTCTGCTATGGTGTTAGCTTGTATGTAGCCTTGTTGGGTAATGTTGAATCTAGTATGAGATCAATGAAATGACTTATTATATGTCTAACCCATGCAAGAGATCACCCACTTGTAGTTCACTATGCGGAATTGATTTTAGAATGTGTTAAGGCATATGATTAGAATTCTAGGGACATCAAGACAATGGGAGCTAATATCATGGTGAAGCTAGATCTAGTATCTATCTCCATCATGTTCAAATTGCTAGTAAGAGAGGAATTCACAGAAATCTCTAAAGAAGGTGCCCAAGGATAATTCCATCATAATAATAAAACATGTCTGAATGTCATTGCTAGGAGTTGGCTTGGTCAACCCAGACAAGGACAGTCATAGTTGCCAAGAGTATTATGCAAGAATATCTTTAATGAAGACATTTCTGATATGATAATTTTTCTCATTAGAGTGGTGGGAAATTAGACGACTGAGGATTTTTAGGATTGGATATTTTTGTACATTAGTATCGTCACCATTGGAAAACAATTTATAGATTGGGGAGAAATGATTAGTGATGCCCTTCATCACCAGTTAACAAGATTCAATGTGAGTCAAGGGTTTTACATGTTGTCGGAGCTAATGTACACAATTGCTAGTATGAAGTCATGGCCTAGTCTTAATCCTTGTGGGGATTATATCTTAACCATGCAAATTTATAATTATTACCCCCAGTTGCAGTTAAAATAGAGCAATGCACACTTCCATAGGATGAATGATGTTTTTTCTATGCTCATAGCTAAGGAGCTACAGGGAGATATAGGACTCTAAATTTTTCCTGAAGTAGCCAGTCTCATTAGTACCTATGAAAGCTTCTTCATACAGTACCCCTGATTCATTTACATCCGCATTGGAGGTTTTCAAGACTGTCCTCTCATGTTGCCTCACTTTGTAGATGATAGGTTGGTACTTTTAGAAGTTTGCAGGCAAATTGGCCAAGTAAATAGAAATTGTAGGAACAAAAGATCAATTCCTTTCCCAATTGGCATTGGAAACTATAGTTGTGAGAAGAACCTCCTTATAGCAATATCGTGAGAATGCTCGAAATAACAGAATACAAAGTGATAGCAAAACTCAGAATAAATCTACTGATCGCAGGCCACTTCGAGGGGGTAACCTCCTTTGAGCAAGCTCAATACAATAAATTCGTCCGTGCCCATCAAGGGCCTCAACCTATTCTTATATACTGGGTACGATCTAGAAAAGTAATACTACCTATGCATGTGGGATAATAAAATAAACTCACGGGACGACTTACAAAGCATATGCGTCCAACAACTCTACTCTAACAAAATAAACAGAAGGAACACACAGGTTCCTAACATCCCCTCTCCCTTAGAAAAAAGCTTTGTCCTCAAAGCTTAAGGTGTGGAAATTGTTGTTGAAGCTGAAGAAGGGGTTCCCAGGTAGCATCCTCTGGTTGCATGCCATGCCACTGAATCAAGACCTCAGAGATGGAGCGAGAGCGAAGCTGGCGAGTGCGCTGGTCAATGATTGCCACCGGCTCCAGGATAATGGATCCTTCCGTATCCATTTCAGGGAGAGTAGTTTGTGCTCTGACAGTGGTACCCAGAAACATGAAAAACTGGATGAATGCGGGAAGAAGGAGGAAGTTCCAGTTTATAAGCAACTGAACCAATCTTCTGCAGAACCTGATAAGGCCCATAAAATTTTGGGGCCAGCTTATGACGCCCTTTCAGCTTTAGGGAGGATTGTTTGTATGGCTGTAGACGAAGAAAAACCATATCCCCAACTTGAAATGAGCGCTCAGAACGGTGTTGATCTGCTTGCTGTTTCATCCGATTACGGGCCATGTGAAGATTATCCTGTAAGGTACGAAGAATCTGACTATGTCAACTGCCTGGACTGGTGAGCTGTTGGGAGTGTAGGGAAGGAGCACTGGAGGTGCCTGACCATAGACTGCTTCATATGGAGTCATTTTAGAGGCAGTGTGGTAAGAGGTATTGTACCACCATTCAGCTAAAGGGAGCCACTTGGCCCACTGATGTTGTTGTTCGGAAGTGAAGCAACGAAGATAAGTTTCCAAGCATTTATTGACAATTTCCGTTTGACCATCAGTTTGTGGGTGATAGCCCGAACTCATCTTCAGTTTGGTGCCAGTTTTCTGAAACAGTTCAGTCCAAAAATGACTGGTAAAAGTTGCATCACGATCAGAGACAATGGAAGAAGGGAGTCCATGAAGACGAAATATCTGGTCCATGAAGATTTGTGCAACAGAGGAGGCAGTATAGGGGTGGCTGAGGGCACAAAAGTGACTATATTTCGAGAGACAATCAACCACAACCAAGATCACTGTCTTGCCACCGGATTTAGGAAGCCCTTCAATGAAATCCATAGAAATATCAGTCCAAATCCGTGTAGGGATGGGCAATGGTTCGAGAAAGCCAGGAAGGAGGGTCGTTTCACCCTTGTGGTGTTGGCAAGTATCACATTCAGCCACCATCTGTTGAATCGTCTGTTTCATTCCTTTCCAAAAGAAGTTTCTCCTTGCTCGCTCATAAGTTTTGAGGAAGCCTGAGTGCCCTGCTGAAGGAGAAGCATGGAGTTCATAAAAAATAGCCTGATGTAGAGCTGGGTTCTGAGGAAGCACTAGCCGACCCTTGTATCGAAGAGAAGCACCATCCCAAGAGTAATGTGGTATAGCAGAAGGATTATTGGCTAGCTGGTGAATGATTTGAGATAAAGAAGAGTCACTGTCATAGCCCTGCTGAACAGACGCTAACCAATTGGGAATGGGCTTAGAAATAGCGGAAAGGGAAGCTTGATTATCAAATGTGCGAGAAAGAGCATCTGCCACAATATTCTCCTTACCCTTCTTGTAGGTGATCTCATAATCATACCCCATGAGTTTGCTGACCCATTTCTGTTGTGTAGGAGAGGATACCCGTTGTTCCAGGAAGTATTTCAGACTTTGGTGATCGGTTCTGATGCAAAAATGACTCCCTAAGAGGTATGGCCGCCACTTCTGTACAGCATGCAAAATAGCCATCATTTCTTTTTCATAAGTAGAGAGGGCTAGATTCTTACCAGAGAGGGCTTTGCTAGTGAACGCAATAGGATGGTCATCTTGCAGGAGAACAACACCCAATCCATTGCCGCAAGCATCACTCTCAATAGTGAAGGGTTTGGAAAAATCTGGCATCGCGAGAACAGGTGTACTGCACATAGCCTGTTTCAGTTGTTCAAATGCAGTCTCAGCAACAGGGGTCCAGGAGAAGGCATCCTTTTTTAACAGAGCTGTCAATGGTGCTGCAATTTTTCCGTAATCTTTGACAAACTTGCGGTAGTAGCCAGTCAACCCCAAAAAACCCCGAAGGCTCTTGAGAGTTTTAGGATGCGGCCAAGTTTTCATGGCATCTATTTTTGTAGGATCCACCCGCACTCCATGGTGTGCAACAATATGCCCGAGATACTCCACTTCCTCCTGGCCAAACACACATTTAGATAGTTTTGCACAGAGTTGATGATCAGAGAGAAGTTGCAAGACAAGCTCTAGATGATGGAGATGCTCAGCCCAAGTTTTGCTATATATGAGGATATCATCAAAGAAGACCAGAATGAATTTCCGGAGGTATGGTCGAAATATGTTATTCATCACTGCCTGAAATGTTGAAGGAGCATTCGTGAGGCCAAAGGGCATGACTAAAAATTCATAGTGACCATCATGTGTGCGGAAGGCAGTTTTAGGTATATCCTCCTCATTAACCCGAATTTGATGATACCCAGAACGAAGATCTAACTTGGAGAAAAAATGAGCCCCATGAAGTTCATCAAGAAGTTCATCAACAACTGGAATGGGAAACTTGTCCTTTATAGTGAGATGATTAAGTGCTCGGAAATCAATGCAGAGTCGCCATGACCCATCTTTTTTGCGAACAAGCAGAACTGGAGAAGAAAAGGAACTGGTACTAGGGCGAATAATACCTTGCTTCAGTAAGTCACGGACAAGTATCTCGATTTCGGTCTTCTGATGAAATGGGTAGCGGTAGGGCCTGATGTTGGGCGAAACACTGCCAGGAAGGAGCTGAATACGGTGGTCCTCTGGACGAGAAGGAGGTAATCCCACAGGTTCAGCAAATATACCAGAATACTTGTCCAAAATGTGTTGGAGATCGGCAGGAGTGCTAGAGACTGCTGATGGCTGCATCTGAATGGAATGGAGCTGAGCGATGACACCATGTGAATTCTTCTTAAGAAGTTTTTCCATACGGTGTGAACTGATGATGCTGAGAGACCCTGGTTGTAAGCCTTTCAAAGTGTGTTGGTGCCCCTCGACTGAAAACTGCATCCAAAGTTCAGCAAAATCCCAGAGAATGGGGCCAAGAGTGCGTAACCATTGGGCACCCAAAACCACATCACAGCCACCTAAGGGTAAGGAAAACATGTCAGAGCGCATGTTATAATCTCCAATAGAGAGACGCACATTGCGACATTTCCCTTTACAAGGTAAAGTGCCCCCATTGGCAATCATGACTTCAAAGCTAGAGCAGGGATGGATAAAGCAATCAGCCTGTTTGGCTATTCGTGGATCAATGAAGTTATGAGTGCTACCAGAATCAATGAGTATAGTAAGAGGGATCTTCTTGAAGAAACCCTGGACCCGCATGGTTTGTGGAGTAGTGACTCCTGCCAAAGCATGGACAGATATCTCTGGTGGAGCTTCTGGGGAAGGAGGTTCAGGCTGGTGAGGCTCAACCTCAGCATCCACTGTTTCCTGAGCATCTACATATTCTTCCAGTTCTGGTGGAGAATCCACATCCAAGAGATAGAGCTTTTGCTGAACACATCTATGGCCCCGAGACCATTTCTCATCACAATTATAACAAAGCCCTTTGTCTCGCCTAACTCGCATCTCTGTTTCAGACAAGTGCTTGATCGGAGTAGTTCTGGGAGCTGGTATGACTGGAGGGTTGTGAGAACCTGTATTTCTGAATGGAACAAAATTAGATCTAGAGCGTTGTAGAGCACTAATCTTGTCTTCCGCTAACTTAGCCAACCCAAGGGCTTCCATCATTGTAGTAGGTCGAAACATTTTGACTTCTGAGCGAAGTGCATCCTTCAGACCACTGACAAAACAACTACGGAAGAATTCATCAGACAAGCCCTCTGTGTGATTAGCTAATTTTTCAAACTCTGTCTGGTATTCTCTTACAGTGCCTGTTTGACGCAGTTTAGTGAGTGCTCCTGTGAAATCATCAAAGGAACTAGGGCCAAAGCGCTCCAAAATGAGGGTGCACAATTCGCTCCACGTTGGGCCTACATTAGCCTTGATGTACCAACGGAACCATTGAAGAGCTTCATGTTCCAAATGAAAAGATGCAAGGGAGACTTTGTGGTTATCCAAAGTATTATGCAAGCTGAAATACTGCTCTGCCCTATAGATCCATCCAGTCGGATCAGAACCATCGAAGCGTGGAAAATCAAGCTTTGGTCCACGGAAATTGCCAGAAGAGGACCCAGTATCTCCTGAATGGTTTCGGCTCATGGCTGACTGCTGAAAGTTAAGACCCAGAATTTTGTCATCCAGATCTTGAAGTCTGGTTTTGAGGGATGCAATTTCCTCTTCCATGATTTTTGCTCCTGTACGCGTAACAACCATAAAACAAGGTTTTTTTTTTTTTTTTTTTTTTTTTTTTTTTTTTTTTTTTTTTTTTTTTTTGAAATGGGTAGAAGATGAGAAACAAAAACTTTTTTAGTTACGGCAAACTTGGATTTGGGTAAAACTCATATAGGAAATGGGTGTTCGACGGGTGGTGGGAGACTATCTAGGGACAAGGGAAAAAGAAAAATGAGGGTTTCAAGGGTAGGGAGGCGAAATGAGGCGAACAGTCCAAGAGGGATAAGGGAGCAAAATGAGGAATTGAATCTTGTGGCTCAGTTTGGTGGCGATTGGATGAGAGGTGAAAAAGATAGGGCAAACCCTAAAATTAGATAAATGAGGGATTTAGGGCTTTGATATGTAAAATTTGGGGTTGGGTCGCCAAGGAAGGAAGTATGCGAAATGATATTGCAGACGTTCTGCGGAAGTATGAGCAGAAACAGAAAGCAAACAAGGAAGCTACGACTAAAAAACAGAAAAAATTTTACTCTTTTTTTTTTTTTTTTTTTTTTCTCTTTCTGAACAGTCGACTTAGAAAAATTCACTCACAGACAGAACAACTGAAAAGAGTTATTGCAATAACAAGAGATATTAGAAGTGAGAGGAACCTGAAGGCCACGACAGAAAAAATTTGATGTAATTTCCACCCAGCGAGCCCAAGAGAGTGCTCTGATACCAGATGAGAAGAACCTCCTTATAGCAATATCGTGAGAATGCTCGAAATAACAGAATACAAAGTGATAGCAGAACTCAGAATAAATCTACTGATCGCAGGCCACTTCGAGGGGGTAACCTCCTTTGAGCAAGCTCAATACAATAAATTCATCCGTGCCCATCAAGGGCCTCAACCTATTCTTATATACTGGGTACGATCTAGAAAAGTAATACTACCTATGCATGTGGGATAATAAAATAAACTCACGGGACGACTTACAAAGCATATGCGTCCAACAACTCTACTCTAACAAAATAAACAGAAGGAACACACAGGTTCCTAACAAGTTGTCTTTCCCCTTTGCATGCTCAAAATGTTGAGAGATCGATGGTGAACATAACTTTACACTCTTTCGATGGTTGCTTCCCATTTGATGGCAGCGCTTATGTTAAAAATAACTTGACCCTTGGACCCGACTATCTCCATTTCCCTACAATGAAAGAATATTGGGAAAACTGTGAAAATGACTTCAAAGTGAGGAAAAGGGACTGGATGAGATTTATAGTACAACAAATTATTGATTACAAAATGGGATGGGATGTAATAGGCATAATAGAGGACGGGTTAGACTTGATTGATCCTTTCTTCTTTGAGCAGATAAAATTATTATAATTGCCATGTATTAACTGGTCTCTGCCAAAATTGAAAGACCTCAAGGAAAGGACCTTCTTTGTGATTCAACAAACTAAAAAGTAGTTAAAGAATAATGTCAAAGAAGTCACTGCTACTAAATAAACAAGAAGAGGTAGTGCAAGGAATAATAATAATTCTCAGCAAGGTACATGAGTTTTAGCCATTCCATCTTCTATCCCTACTTCCTCGAGCTCTTTACATAGCACACAAGGGAGATGATGTTGAAGATCCGGATAAAGGAGTTGATCTAGTTTCAGCATGTGAACTCAATGTAGTCACCAGGTTGAAGAGATCAAAACCCAAGGAGAAGACTTTAAAACCAATTCAACAAATGATAGATGAAGCTCCTAAGATGAATACTTTACCATCATTTGTAGATGAGATGTTTCAATCCATAGCATCTCATGCACACTCATTGTCTCCTAAAAGTGCAGAAGCAACTCAAGAGGTGCTAGTTGTGGAAAACATGCATAACTTGGATCTATCATCTACAGTTCTACAGGTTCCTTTAGTAATCAACCCATCTACCAGTATTTCAACATCCTGGTTACAAAAAAGTTTGGAGATAAAGAAGAAAAGGATGATTCAATTGGAAGAACGAAATCTAGATGTTGTAGCTGATTTAATGCATAAAAGTGCAAAGATAAAGAAGACTAGAATGGATTCCAAATTGGTAGTGAGTCCTACATTAGGAAACTTATTTGGTGAAATTGCACAACCAGTCATAGAGAAGGACATAAATGAGGCAAATGAATCTAATTTTAGCATCACTAAAATGGATCTAGGCTAGACTACCCCTAAGTGAAAAGAAAATAATTTTCAAGTGTCAAATGCTATCCTGATGGAGTAGTCAAGGAGAGAGAAGCAAGCTAAGAATCAACTCAACTATCAAGTTCGAGCCCTTTCTTCATGCATCTAATTGATGGTCGGTGATTCTTTTTTGAATTCTAGTTCATCTATGGAAATTACAGGATATCCCAAGAAGATGTTCAATGAAGAAACCGTTCAAGATATAGGAGAATGCCAAACTTATGGTAAGATGGTGAAAGCATGGGTAAAAATCATGGAAGAACAAGCATCAAGCTTATTTCAAGAGGTTAAAGTTGCATTTTCCAAAGCGGATCATATACAACAAGACATTCAAAAAGAGTTAACAACTCTTAGTGAGCAACAAAAAATCTAGAGAGAAATTGATGCTAATTTAGTAGAGATAAAAGGAATGGATAGTGATATAGTCAAATCACTGAAATTATTCACTAGCAGAGAAGAAGGGAAAATTGACATATGGTTGAAAAATATCAGATGGAAAAATGATAGTATGAATCAACAATTGAGTGAAGAAGAGCAATTCGACTAAAAAATAAGGCCTTGGGGGATATATTGATGATCGTAGAAGGTATTCTTGTTAGTGAATACACTCAAAATTCATCCATATCTTCCATTTTGGAATACATAGAGGCAAAAATCAGTACTGAACTTGGCAGTAAACAAAGTTTAGATACTAACATTATGACATGATTGAGTAGTCTCTCAGCAACATTGGACTCTTGTACTCAAAACTTACCAAGTTATGTCATAGAGTTGGATGAAGTTAGAAAGAGACATGAACTATGCAAGCTGAAGATGTAGAGTTTAATCATCATTAAAAACAAGACTAGAGACTATTCATTCAACCAAAGTTACGTCAGCACAATAAGTGGTACATCAAACCACATAATCATTGGGCTATTGAATATAAGAACATAAGCTTTACAGTGAAACCTCTCAATTAAAAACTATTGAATGAACTTACATATTTTCATTTTGTGAAAATTGTCTGAACACAATCTTATATAATTAGATTCATATAGCCCACGTAATCATTTGGCACCCTTGATTCAAGCACCCTCTGTCAAACAAGTTTCTGTTATTGTATTTTTCCAGGATTGTTTTGAGTTTTGAAACCCACAATAAATAGGAAATTGATCTCTAAAGTACGATAATTTCCATATATTTTCCAAGATTGAGTATTAGTAATTACTGCGATTTATTTATCCAGTCTTATTTGTTTGGTTTTCTATCAAATTTAGACCATTATTGAACTGTACAAGGGTCATGCTAAAACCTTTTCATTTAAATAGGAAAGTCTGAAGAGATAAAATTTCTTGAATATTATGATTTCTTATAGTTGAATTGTATTCTAAATCCGTACAATTATTTAGCTATATCCAATATAAGAATACAAATTGTAAACAGATACTTTTGAATAAAAATCAAGAATTGGAAAATAATCTATTCTACTATATTTGTAAGAGCACTATCTCTTTTAATTAAGTTGTATGTCAAACTCAAAAATCAAATAAATTTCCCGAAGATTTAGCCAAAACCTCTTTATTGAAAGTTGAGAACTGAAAATATCAATTAATTGATTCTATATCATATTCACAGATTTTTAAAACCCTAACATGATCCCTCATAATCTTCATCAATTATATAATTTTATTATTATTTTTTTAATTAAAGAAAATTCATAAAATTCTCTCTTTCTCACAGGTAAAAACCCTTCGATTCCTGAGTCTGCAGAAGAACAACATCGGAGGTGAAATTACTCCCGATATATCAAACTGCTTGAACATCAGAAGAATATTTATGGGAAACAATAAACTGGTGGGGTCCATACCTGAGGAGCTGACCGGTTTGAAGCATTTACGAACCCTTGATCTCTCCAACAACATGCTGTCAGGTGTATTACCGGCGTTCAACTGTACTGACAATCTCATTTCCGTCGACGTGTCCGGTAACTTCATTTCTGGCATGCAGCCATGCAACATTGAACCCATGATCAGCCCATCACCTATGCCCACTACAGGCATCTAAACATTCCATTCTCTAATTGATATGATCGCATGGTAGTGGTGATGAATAAGATTAGGCATATCTGAGAATAAATTACGAGTTTCAAATTATTTATTCATATCAAGAAAATGTTTTCTAAATTTGATCTAGATTTCTTGTTAGGATAATTTCATAAAGAGTGAAGACTACTTATTTGGGTATAATAAGGGGCTATTGGATTCATGGACGTAATGGTGGGTTTATTTTAGTAGTGAAAATTAAGATTGGATTTATTTGAGAATAAATTATGAGTTTTGAATAATTGAAACATAATATTAAGAAAGTGTTTCTATACATTTGATCTCAATATCTTGTTATTTGATAATATTTCGTAATTGGTCAAACTATAAAGCATGATGACTTCTTGTTTGGATATCACAATAGACTACTGAAATCATGGGCATATTTTAGTAGTGAGGATAAAAATTAGGCAAGGTGATGATACTCGCTATTTGAGAATACATCATTAATTTTGAATCATTTGATTGGATGTGATATCAAGAAAATGTCTACTAAGTTTGATCTAGAATACTTATACAGATAATTTTATAATTGGTCATAGAATAAAGTAGAAGATTTCTTATGTGGACATGACAATGGTCCATTGGAATCATGGGTACATTATAGGAACGAAGATCAATGCAACGTGATAATTCTAGTTATTTGAGAATAAATTATAGGTTTTAAATCATGGTTTCTAGTTTCTAAAACTATAATTTATTTCCAAATCTAATGAATAGTCCAAAATCTATGCCAAAATATCACACACACACACACACACACACACGTGTGTGTGTGTGTGTCTGTGTGTGTGTGTACATATATATGTATACATATGGACATATATACATACATAAATGTATGCATATATATACAAATACATATATGTATATATATTTACACACACACACACACACACACACACACACATGATGTTTAGGAGTAGTTTTAGGTCTATAGAAGTTATAATGTAGATTCTTGGTTTTAAATGATCATATAAATTTTTAGAGTTGGTCAAATTTTAACAATCAAGACTCAATATGTTTCTATCAATATTTTTTCATTATTGGCATCTCATTCTCTTTATTTCCCTCAAACATAGATCTATCTCTTTCCTTTTCTTCTCACTCTCACCTCTCTCTCATTTCTAGTTCTCTACCACCCTTTCACCCTCTCTATATCCCCTTTTTGTGAACTTTTTGTATTAGTAAATCCTTTGCCACTCTCTCTATGTCCCTCTTTTTTTTATCTCTCACATATTTTCCCCTCTTTAGGTCCTCCCTCCATTTATTTCACTCTCTCCTCCTATCCCCTATACTCTCTCTCTCTCTCTCTCTCTCTCTCTCTCTCTCTCTCCATCCTATCCACTGTCTTTTTCCATCACTCTCTCTAGCTCTCTCTACATCTTATCTAGTCTTTCTTCCTCTCTCTATCATGTCCATGTTCTCTCCACCTCCTCTCTCTCTTTCTATTTCCTCTATAGTAGAAACATGTGCTCTCTCTCTCTCTCTCTCTCTCTCTCTCTCTCTCAGACACACACACACACACACACATCAATCACTCTCTGACCCTATCATATCCCCTACTCTCTTTCTCTTGATCATATCCTCTCTCTCTCTCTCTCTCTCTCTCTCTCTCTCATCCTCTCTTCCTCTTCCTATCCATGACTCTCTTTCTCTCCATCATATCCCCTCTTTCTTCCTACCCCCTTCTCTCACTCTATCCTATCTAGGTTTCTCTCACACTATCTCCCTACCCTATCCTCTCTCTCTCTCCTCCTAAGATTCAAGTTCTTTCATGGAATCAAGAGGATTGTTGAGGTGATGGAGGTGTTGAACAATGCTTAGAGGTTGAACCTTCTATTTTATGACATAAAGATGAGTGAGAGGATTAAAAGAATTGTTTGAGGTGAATATTCTTGGATGTAATGTACTTTAGTGGGTTTTGTCAATCTGGTAACAATCTAAGTGCAGTGTGCATCATGCATGGAAATAGTTGTAAGGTATATGAGGAGAAGCATGTAGAGGCATCTAGAAATACTCTACACTAACAAAATGATATTAACTGGAAGTGAATAACACAAATTTTTAGTAGAGAAGAATCAAGTATTTGGAGCTTCAATTTTTATACCTTAAAGCTGTTTGATTTAAACTTTCTTTTTGTTTAACTATATGATGTACTTAACTATAACTAAATTGCAATAGAGGTATTTTCTAGTCAACATATTTTTTGGTATCTCTTGATTCTTCTGTTGGTCTTTCTTCCTTGTATTTTTTTGGTACTCTTTAAAAATGTATGAACTTCTTGGTTGCCAAATCCTTGTGTAGCTTGATTCTTGTATTAATCGTGTTATTTCCTAAATGTGTGATAATGATTCTTGACATGCGCAAACCAAAAATTGGAAGCAATAAAACATCAGGGCTGCCACATTATTTTAATTTGTAAAATTAGTTGTTATGCATCTCATGTGGATTTTAATTATTACTATTTTTTGTAAAAAAATTCATGTGTTGCGGTAGAATCTAATCTAATGCCATCATCAAAGCATAATAGAAAGCAGTTTGTTTGTCATATATTGTAGTTGGAGATTTCTCTGGTAGGCATGAATCCAAGTTGCAAAAGCACAAATAGGGCATTTGAATTATTTAAAATAATGGCATAAAGAAATGAAATTATGTATTAACATTCCTCTTGGACCAATATTTTCTACTCTATGTTTTAGAAAATGTTCCCTTACAATGCAAGAAATGTGCTAGGAATAAAAGAAAAACATTGTCTGTAGACAAGTGTATTGAACTCTTTAGTCTGAAAAATTAGTAGGGTCTAGCATGTATGCTAAATGTTCCGTGTACCAATGAACCCCTATATCCTTGATTCTAAAAATGGTGTTCCTATCCTCCAACCTACACTACCAAAAGTTTCAAGTGTTATGGTCAAGTGTAATACACCTTTGTCCTGGCCCCTACTATTCTAAAGGCTAGGTGTCCCTTGTTAGTGTCATAGTATGGGAGGGTATGAGTATGCAAGGTCCTGTGAACAAGTAATAATGGCCCATAGAATAGAAAGTAGAACTGTTAATCAACATAATCTCCATACCAAGTAAATTGTTTATGTCTTTGCCTCTGCTATCTATTGCAATCTATGTAATAGCTGCACTGAGTTGCCTGGATTTAAAGTGTGAATAAATGGTGTTGGGTAAGAAGCTACTCTTTCTTCTTACTTTGCTTCTACAAATCGTAGCTCAGATAATTTTACTAGCATTGAATATTCTATTGGATCTACTTATGTATATGCTTCATTCGATGATTGCTAGATAAACAATTATGAGTTTTGCTTCAGTAGAATCAACCATTATATATGGTTCTAGTGGATAAGAAATATGTTGTCGTAATCTACTAAGTAATTTGCTCAGATTTAAAGTGTGATAATTGCTTATTTTCTTAAATTAATTGCTCATGATGGGGTTTCCTTATTATCATCAGTCTCATTGCTTAACATTCAAGGAAATTCCTTCTTTTCTGGTTGTCCTTTTTAGATGTACCCTACTTGTCATTTTTTCTCAATTTGACCATGGTTTGAAAGGTATACTTCTTCAAATCTGCAATTTCCATTAATTTATGTGTTCCTCTTGTCTTACACTATATGTTAGGGCTTGATTTCATTCTCTCTATTTCCTATGTTTCATCATAGGCAGTATGATTGGGCCTCTTCTAAAGTTTCTTCTTCTTTACATTACATGCACAACTCCCATGAAATAACTCCTATGAAACTCGTGATATTGCTATCAAGATTTAATTGTGTGATTTTGAGTCAAACTCATTGACCCATATTTCATGAGTAGTGATTCCACATGAATCCATCTCTCATGAGAATAAATGGAACACTTATTCATCCCTCTCAGGAAGTAGTACTGGGATGGGTGACCTCTTAGGAAGTCCTAGTGCTTCACCCTTGTGAGCATCACCTAGATCCAATGAGTGCTAAGTGTTCCATTTATTCTCATGAGAGATGGATTCATGTTGAATCACTACTCATGAAATATGGATCAATGAGTTTGACTCAAAATCACACAGTTAAATCCTGATAGTAATATCACAATTTGACTTGTTGTGAAAATTATCTCCTACTTATCAATTGATGAGCTTAAGGGGCTTTTTAATGAATGGTTCATAAGGCACAACACTTGGTGAAGGTTTTTCAAATGGGGTTGCAAGCTTTGGGTTTAACCATGGAGGAAACTTTGTAGTTAAGCGCACTCAAGATGGAGTAGTATTGGGATGAGTGACCTCCTGGGAAGTCTCGATGCTTCACCTCTATGAGCATTACCTAGATCCAATGAATGCTAAGTGTTCCATTTATTCTCATGAGATATGGATTAATTTTGAATCACTACTCATGAAATATGGGTCAATGAGTTTGACTCAAAATCACACAATTAAATCCTGATAGCAATATCAAAATTGACTTGTTGTAGAAATTATCTCCTACTTACCAATTGATGAGTTTAAGGGGCTTTCTAATGAATGGTTCATAAGGTACAACACTTGGCGAAGGTTTTTCAAATAGGGTTGCAAGCTTTAGGTTTAACCATGGAGGAAACTCTATAGTTAAGCATGCTCAGGCTAGAGTAGTATTGGGATGGGTGACCTCCCAGGAAGTCCCAGTGCTTCACCCCTATGTACATCACCTAGATCCAATGAGTGCTAAGTGTTCCATTTATTCTCATGAGAGATGGATTCATGTCGAATCATTACTCATGAAATATGGGTCAATGAGTTTGACTCAAAATCACACAATTAAATCTTGATAGCAATATCACAATTTGACTTGCTATGGAAAGTATCTCCTACGTATCAATTGATGAGCTTAAGGGGCTTTCTAATGAATGGTTCATAAGGCACAACACTTGGTGAAGGTTTTGCAAATGGGGTTGCAAGATTTGGGTTTAACCATGGAGGAAACTTTGTAGTTAAGTGCGCTCAGGCTAGAGTAGTACTAGGATGGGTGACATCCTAAGAAGTCTCGATGCTTCACCCTATGAGCATCCCAAAGGCAGAGACTAGAGTTGCATGCAACTCTTGTTTTATAAAAAAAAAATTGGCTTTGTATCATAAAAAGAATACAAGTTCAAAAAAGAATTAAATATTTTTTCACTATTTTGTAAATTGGAATTGATTTTCCAAATTATTATTTTTAAATATAATTGATATAAAAGCTTGTATGTAGTTTGTTTTAGATATTTAAGTTATTTAAAAAATATTTTTATAATATCTATTTTAATTTTTATCTTCTTAAATTGTGATACACCAACTTGAGTGTTTTAATTCTAATTTAAACATGGAGTGAACCATGTAGTTAAGTGTGTTGGATTCAACTTTTGTAAACATCACCTAGATGTAAACAAGTACTAAGAATTCCATAGCATTACATTCATTCTTGTTAAATATTTGTTCTTATGAACTAAATTAATGTGTTGGACTCATGAAAAAACTATAAGATTAAATTCTTGTAGGAATATAGTAAAACTTTTACATTCTTTCTTGTGAAATATTTTTTCTTATGAACCAAATTAATGTGTTTGACTCAAGAAAAAACTATATGATAAATTCTCATAGAAATATTTAAAAAATAAAAATTAAAAATCAATTGACTTCAATTAAATTAATTGACAAATCACATAATAAAAAAATAAAATAGAAAAAACACACACATTTTCTCTTGGCTCAGCTATTACTTCATTAATGGAGCCCTAGAGTTACCGTATTCAATATTTTCTTCCATTATCTGATAACTAGCTTATATATATATATATATATATATATATATATATATATATATATATATATATATATATAAAATAAGCCGAGAGATATCCTTGTCCACAATTTTCATCATCGCATATTTATGTGAGTTTAAGAGGCGTGAGGAAATGATTCGAGACTCTTGATCTGCCTCATTTTTATTTCGATTTCCTTTCTACAATTTTCACGATTTTAATTATAATTATATTTAATCTATTTATTCATTTTTTTGACATGTAAATGAACGTCAATTTTTTTTTTCAAAATGGAAAATGTTTACATTGAAGGTTGCTGCCATTGTAGAAAGCCTCTCAACTTAAAGACCAACTTTTCACTTTCAGAGATAATTTATTAACTACTAACAAAAATGCATGTGCCATTGTCCAAAGATTCATGCATGTTTAGAGCATAAGATTTGAGCTTTCCTCTTCCTTTCAATTCTTTAGAAACATTTTCCAATTCACTAAAGAACTCTACTTTATTGTAAAATAATGTAAGTCTCTTAATCAAGATCCTTGAGATGAGTTTTAAAACCTAGTTAATATCTAATATCGAGCTCTTATGATGTGCGCTTCATAACCCTCATTACTTTCAAATTGTTGGAAGTAAGCATTGCCACCATCACCAGCAAATTATATGCACAAGCTTCTAATAATGACAGGTCACAAACTTCTATTCACCTCTGAACTCTCCCTAAAAATAACCAAGATTGATAGTGAATGCAATAATAATGTTATTCTATTGAGGAAAAGGCTTTATATCGATGGTAACTCCCACATGTTTCTCAGGTACCACAAAGTATTGTTTTTTCTCTCCTTGAGATCCATTGGTAATTTCCACATGTTTCTCTCATTTTTTTATGTCAGTAAACAACTAATTATGGTGGAGAGCGAGAATCAATTTAGTGGCTTAATTGTCTTTAGTCAAAATTGGTGTGTAACTATTTTTTATGAATTTGTTTTCCCCAAATCAGTACCAATGACACAATTGCTAGCAGGCTTGGATCTGCAATATTAAGGGATAAAAAAAATACCAAACTTAGTACTTACAATCCAATAGCTTAAAATAAAATAGCATAAGAAAACATCAGACAAATAACAATAGCAGATTATCCTTGAATTCGTTAAAAAATATCATGAGTTAAACTCATTTGAATGTTCAAATTGTTACATTAAAAACCATGAATCTTGTTAGCTACAGCTAATAATCATATGGTTTTAGTTGTTTTGATTCACTTTTTATTTCTACAAGTCAAATTAAAACCATATGGTTTTTTACTGCTAAAAATTAAAACCAATTAATAGTACTGCAAGAATTAAAATTCTTACATCTTTAGTTACCCACTTGGCTTTCCATTGGTACACTTGTATACTATGAGCTGATTGAACTCTCTTAAAGTAAACTATGTAGCTCAAACCATCTGCTAACAAAGAAGAGACAAATGCGGGCAAATACTAGAGAGAGTCTGAAAGACCGAGCTTTATAATCTGCACTCTGGTTGCCTCTTGTTGTATTGGTCCATTTCACTGTGTTTAAATTGTCTAGTTAAGAACTGCACCATTATTCCCCATATCTTTTTATCCTATTCCTTAAGCTCTCTATCATCTGGACGCCCACAAATGAAACTAGTAACACCTAGATAGAATGCGAGGATCCACTAAGGATTGATCTCTTAGTCATTGAAGGGGAAGGGATGCAAACATATCACTATTTAAGTATTCTTATGAAGGTGCAACATGAAATGGCCTTATGCCTTGCCTTCTCACAATGCCTCGCAACTACACAATTGTGCACATGCATGGATTGTTTAAGCCAAGTCACTTGTTTTGGAGATGCATGTTGGCTGTTAAACATAGTTCACCTCATATCATCATGGTTCAGTACAATGGTTTTAGTGATGAATGCATGAATAAAGACATCTCCAATCTCTTTCTATTTTCCACATTTCCACAATTGGTAGAAATTAAATTCATCCGAAGAAGATGTTGAATAACCCTTGCCTTTCCTTCATAAACAATATCAAGTTGTTATAATCTATGAAAATGAAATGTAATGGAAAGTTGTATAGGCAGATTGTGTTTTGTTCTTTTTCATTTTTTATATTCATTTGATGGTTTATTTAATGTACGATTAGTTATACATGTATTTTAATATTATTTTTGATGTTTGATCTTATTAGTAAGTGTGTATAAATTGTTTTTTTTTATAGTTTGACATTTAGTATGCATGTTAGCACTTGTTTTTAGACTATTCTAATAAATGTAAATATTGTAATAAATTATTTCTTGATTAATTATGCTAATAATTTATTTCTATTATGTACAATGTTTCAAATTCAAAGATAATGGCCACTAGAAAATATTTCAAAGCATATTAATTTATGTGGTATGCTTGATTTTTAAAAGTGTAGATTGGTACAAAGTTGGAGTTCTTTGTTATTAACTTGAAATATACCAACTTCATTTAGCTCATCAATATGTTTGATGCATTTTGTCCAATTAAAATCTCTCTGTAGCATCTTGTATTCCATTTCAAGTTCATGGTTAAATGTACAACTTCACTCAGCTTTTACCTCAAAATTCACCACACTAGAGGCAGGAACTTTGGCACTTGTGCCCCTTGTTTTACTTATGAATATGTGGCATTCTAATATACATAACTATAATAAAGAAGAATGGTTAAACTTGGAGTGTGCTTGATAGGTAGGCAACAAATTTTAAATGAAACTAAAACTTTGCATATGATAATAAAGGCACGAGGGACACCTTCACAATAGGATTGGTATTGGAAACAAAATCAAAGAGTTGATCATTCAATAAGGGGGGTTATTAGCACCATCATGGGTGTTCTTTTAGGATGGAGCATAAAAATAGAATGCCTCCACACATAGGGAAGGATGAGGAAAAGTTGAAGGACCTCTTCCAATCAATCAATTCATAGATGATAACTAGGATTTTTGACAAATGGTCAACATTCCATTTTCTTAGACACCAAGGTATGCCTTGTCTTTTCAACCTTATTGATTGCAATTATATATCTATTATTCCTTTATTATATAAATATTTTTACATCATGTCGACTTGTGCATTTGACCTTTGATCTTTTGATCAACTCCCTAAAATTTTGGGAATTATGTTGATGTGGCATTAGTGTCAAAAGTTAGTCATTACATTGTGACACAGATGAGCCCATATAGGCTAAATGAGAGAATGAAGAGTGAGACACAAGTATTTGGAACTTTGGATAATTCATGATAGTTGGATTAGCAATGGAAATACTCCTAGTGCACCAATTGCTAAATGAGATTATTGCTCTAATAGTTCTTTTCTTTCTTGGTAGATTTTAATCTCATTTATGGAGTTTTCATTACTATTTTTGTAATACATTATGTTCTCCAATGGACTGAGCTAGGTAGATTAAACTTCCCTTCTATTGGATTTCATGGTTCATAGTTTACCCTCACATATTCCTCATGAAATTCCTTGAATAGAAAATGGGTTGAAGATGATTCAATGAACATGAATGAATGATCTCAAAATCTGAAATGATATTGAAAATCTAATCTATATTCTAAATTCAAATTGAATTTCAAAGAAAACATACTAGACCAAATGCTTTCATCAAGTTACTTGAGTCACTTCCTATATGATAAAGAGAATTGTCTCTAATAATACAGTGATAATGCAAACACATCTGCAAATGGAGATATATCTCATTTATATTGATGCTTATTTAACGAATATACATCTATCTACATTGATTCAACTAATTTCCTTTTTACAATCCATCATCCCAATTTTTTCCATAAGGTCTAATTGAAAGGATTATTGTGTTGAGGACATACTTGTACAAGATTTTTGTTGTCCATTTTATTGTCATTCTCAAAATAGACATAGCATTATTCTAATTTCATAAATACAAAAAAAAACTAATAATAAACTCTTCAATAATATGCTAGCTTATTGCACAAAAAGGCAAATCTCTAACAACATGAAAAATATGAAAAGAAAACCTCCACTATGAGATTATATTAGATGATAATCAACCAACAAATTCATGACCCTCAAATAAATTTCTATCTATCTCTAAATCTAAAATTATTCATACGACATGAAAATATGATTCTGTGAGAGGTTTAGATGAATCTAATAATATTATAGATTCTTGTTAGAAATAGAATATATGTAGGATTTTTTTTTTTCAGAATGAATATGTTCCTTTCCTTGTGATTTGACTGATATATGTATATAATTATAGTGTTAAAAAATTTGAAGATGAATTTACTTTGTAAACACTTTTTGAGAGTGAGCCTCGAATTCATAGTTAACTTTTTCTTTAGATTCAAATCAATCCTATCTTTTTCTTGTATTGATATTATGAGAATCTTTTCATGTACTCAATGGAGAGGACATAGTAGTTGAGCATCCTAACTTTACATCCCTCAAAATCCTAACTAGCAATCTCAAACCATTTAAAATTATTTACAACAATATAATGTTGTATCAACATTCTTTTTATTGAAGCATTTAGAATGTTCCCACAAGAAACTAGACTGATAGTTGTGCATTTAGAACCACTGGTGCACTGATGTTTTCATCACATGATACATTTCTCTTCAGATCTAAAGAACACATTTTGATCAATTATCGCTACATGATCAATACTAACAACTTAAAATTTACAACTAAAAGTGTTATAACATTACAATATTAAGAAATGACTTAATAACATGCTATAACAATTAGAACATGCTCAACTACTAGATCCTCTCCTCTAAATCTATTATATTTTTGCATTATTTGGAGGTAATATTAGTGTTTGAAGAATAAGATGACATGTGACACTAGCCTTACTTTATTTGAGTTTAAAATATCTTCAATTAGTTTGGTTGACTTTGAAGATGCCATGAGGTAATGAGTATCATATGCAAATTTGTCATATTGCATTGTACTCCTCCTTGGAAGGGACTGCTAATCCTCCTTAATGATGTTTTATTTAATGCCCTGCCAAGGAACCCGAAAGGATAAGACAATTTGATACAAAGTTTTTTTTTAAATTTTTTTAACATCCTTTTCTTGCTAAGTTCACTTAATCATAGATGTAGGGTATGTGTAAGATCATAGTGGGACAAACTATGGCCTTAACTAGCAACCAAAAATCAAGACATTAGTGTTAGTCAACTTGATATGAAATTTTGAACTAGTTATGAAACTTATATAAAAAAAATTGTAACAATACAATCTATAGTAAATTGAATGTAGTTTCTAAAATATTATCCCTTTTTCTGATAAAAATTTCAATTTAATTGGTCAAAATTAGGAAGTTCAATGCAAAAGTATTAAAATTCAAGAAAAAAATAAGTAGTAGGTGTATATCTAACCATCTCAATTATAATCAATGTTGATTTATGGAGAAGTAAACATGATAAACAAGATATTGGGAGGGACAAGTGAATCAGAATCTTTAACACTTTCCAACTTTTCACCAATTCATTCACACCTATTAATAACTTGTGCATGTAAAACTTGTAATTTAAACTTGTTATAACATATAAATATGATCAATCACATGCTTGAAAATTTAAAAAAATAACACAATATTTGTTACCCAGAAACCCTCCAAGGTGAAGGTAAAACTAGGGTGGGGATAACACCCACAAATCTTCACTACTATAGTAATAAAGTTAACCAATTAAGGTTATAATGTTTGATCATAAGATATAATCTACCCTACAAGGATCTTCTCTTTTAAAGGTTTAAAATATTGTTAGGTCTCACCTTGTTAGAGGATTTAACACTTACAACAAGGTAATGCCTTTTTTAGGAGATTTACAAAGATATGTTAAGACCACTCTGTTAAGAGATTTACCCTAATTCCAATCTATTAAAACTAACTCTCCATTTTCTCTATAAGATAATTTTGAGTCTCCTCCTTGCTAATTGATCCTTTCCTCTAATTTGATATCACTTTTCTTTCTCTTTCACTTCACTGTCATGACTAGGTCACTTGCTTTGTTAGATGATAACATTACTCTTCATTAACTTCTAATCTATTACCAATCCTTCTTATCCACATTCATCTATATTTTCTCTTTCTTCACATGCTTAAAATCTATGTTAAGATCATTTCTATTTAAAGTGATTTGTAAGTCATTTTCTAGATGGTTCCATGTTTTGGTTCTTCATCTTGATCATTTAACACATAACATAGGGGTCTATGATCCATGTCATGTAAATGTTCTGTAACAACCTCTATAAGTATTAAATGTTCTATAACAACCTCTTTAAAACTTAAATATACCTTCCAAGTCAACCTAATTATCATTTAGCCTCAAACTCTATTCATTTCCTAACTTCTATGTACACTCTACATTACTCAATCTTTACTATTTCCTAAGGCTCAAAATTTTTGTTTCTCAACCTATATTACCTTCTGATGCTTGGCATGTATTGTGTTTGGCACACACTACATAACTTGGAAATAGTATACTTGGATTTTTCTTGGTTGCTAATGAGCTCGACTCGTATAGAAAATAATCCATGACCAAAAACATACTAGGCTCCTATAGAGCTCAATATATACTCACTTATGTACATGACTCGACCTTTATAAAGTAACTCGGTCGCAATGATGACCATCTAACTATGCCTTGTAAATGACTAAGTGTTGGCACTAATAGAAAACAATAGATAAAGATACCAACAATCCCCCCTTGATATTAATGGAAAATTTTTTTTGTCATATTTACATCATTTTGGCATATTTGCATCTATACAGTACAAATGATAAAATAAGCTCTCCCCCTAAGTCACATGAGCTTAAGAATAATGCAAAAATGAATAACAAAATATCAAATCCATTTCATATTTTCCTTCTTCAAAATTATTTTCCCCTTTCAAAACTCTTTTCTCCCTTGTTTTTGAACACTATATGTCATTGTTGTTGGAATTGAATAGGTGGAAGTAATCCATATTTGTCAATGATTTCCTTATGAAATCTGGTAAACTTGGCCAGTGCATGATCCCATCTAATTCTTTCTGCCTCCAAAATTTGATTCTGCAACTAAAGTCTTGTAGCTATATCAATTAAACTATCAGCCACTAATAAATTGTGATCTTATGTGATAAGATCATGGGCTATTTTAAGTTCTCTTTGAATGACCTCCAAATGGGGTATCATCATTGCCTAAATAGAGATCAATTTGGATCTCATATTGCTATCAACTCCCTAAATTTTATCTAATGTGCCTTGAGCATTCAGTAAATTATTTTAGTGATCAATGCTTGATTATGCTAACTTTGAAATAATGTTGTTGGATCTCTTCATCTCAGCCTGAATTGTATTTATTTATGCCTAAATATTGTTAGGAAATCTTGGAATATATGGAAAACTTGTGTACAAATGTTGTACCTTCTAAATTAATTCAATCATAACCTGTGCTTTCTCTTGTAGTAACACTTTCTTCTCAGCAATATTTATGGAAAATTTATCTACAACCTTGGTTTCAAATATTCTTGTAGACCAATCCATTAGTTTTTTATTCAATTCTATACTTCCAACATTCACATGATCAACTATAGTTACAAGCGTGTTTATGATTGGTGTATCTTCATCAAAATTGTGAATGTCAAAATCATCAACAAAAATATGATTTACATCATGCAGTACTTCTTTCTTCTTGTACTCTCTCCTGAGCTCTTCTTGTCTCTTTTTCTTTGTCAAAATTTCTTGTAGAAAAATATTTTTCTCCAAGGTGAGATTTGCTAGATCCAGTTGTGGCATCTCAATGATTTCATCTAGACTAACCTCAATATCTGGTGAAACATCTTTTATTGCTTTCCTATTTCTGCTAAGTGAAGGACTGTTACTTCTCGACACTACCTTAGGATTTGGTGAGGGGGTTTTGTTACTTGGTCTTGCTTTACATCTGTGCTTGAGACAACAATAGTCACACTTGGTTCATCTTCATTTGATTTTTTCTGTCCTTAATATGAGGTGCTGAAATAGTATTATTTACATTTGTTTCTTTGTCTTCACCATCTTCCTATGTATCCATGAGCCTTGATTGCTCGGCCTCTGGAATGTTAGGGGTGTCGGCATGTATCAGGGACATGTTTTCTAGAGGACTTAATGCACTTGAAATTTCTCCACTATTGTAATCATCTTTGATTTTTATAGTGTCTATCTATGTTGTCTTTGTTATTAACCCAAAAATGTTCAACCACACCAACTCACTTTATTGTCGTACAACTTCCACTTTATTTTGTAATATCAAAAACATTATGTACTTAGGAACAAATCTTCTCCTATATTATTTCAAAAATCTATCCTATTGATCTTATGAGAGATCAAGCATTACTCTGACTAATTTGTTAGTTGTTATCTATTTCTCTACTACTTTAGTTTGTTGCCATCTTTTCTCTAGCCTATCATAAATATCTTTGCATATCTTACTCTCTATTGCAATAAGAGCTAGTTTTTTATTCACAATTATTTCTATCATAACTTCCTCAAATTTATTTTTTTCATTAGTATCTAATGTATCATATATCACATATCTAAAACTAGGTAAACCTATAGATCTTCTTAGGATTTTGCATACCTCATCAATAGTTTTATCTTTCCTTTGAGGTGATCCTCTTACCAATCTCCTTCTTTTGGTTATGGGGGCATTGGGCTTAGTAGACTCTTCTATTTTCTACTTTGTAG
This sequence comes from Cupressus sempervirens, assembly GCA_028749045.1. Classification (NCBI taxonomy): domain Eukaryota; kingdom Viridiplantae; phylum Streptophyta; class Pinopsida; order Cupressales; family Cupressaceae; genus Cupressus; species Cupressus sempervirens. The sequence goes on along the minus strand of CM053785.1, from coordinate 307,033,256 downwards.
ACTACTCGGCACTAGTAGTTGCCTTGGTCCTTGGCTTGTTTGGTGGTGGAGGTGCCACTATTAGCTTCTTTATTTCTTGAGCCTTCTTGCTTGGTAGCATGACAAAAACTAGGGGTTTTCCCTTGTTAGCTTCTTCTTCATCATCATCATCTTCCTCATCACTAATGACTTGTATTAGAGTGGGGTTGTTGTTGCACCAAAAGACTAATCTATCAATGCCCAATACAACCACCCAACTTATAGTAAATAGGAGGCAGTTAAGCCCTTGTCAAGAATCCCAAGGGGGGCATTGAACAAATTTCCAAAAATCTCCCCCTCAACGTTGCCTAAGGATCTGAGGATTTGAACTTGTGACAAAGCTCTAATACCACTTATTAGAGTGGGGTTGCCATTGCACCAAAAGACCAATCTATGAATCCCTGATACAACCACTCAACTTATAGCACGTATAGGAGGTAGTTAAGCCCTTATCACAAATCCTGAGGGGAGCACTGAACAAATTTCTAACAACTTGTTCTTCATCTTCTTTAAGAGCTTGTGGAATTTGCAATGGTTCCTTTCCCTTTCTTAGGGTGCCCAACTTAGCTTCTAAGTCTTCAATCATCTGCTTCCTTTTCTTCTTCTTGGAAGCTATGTTGATGTTCACAGTTCTTCTTTCTTTGGCTTCCTCATATCTACCAAAAGGTTTAGCTTCAACATTTATTTCTTCTTTTAGTAGTGTATTAATGTTTGCACTCACTACATCACTATTTATCTCATATTTAAAACTTTTTAACCAAACCTTCCTCAACTTAACTTCCTATACAAAAGTGTTGTCTGTATCAATAAGAAAACATATGTCACCGTAATATTTTGTGACCAAATCTTTAGGAATCCTCATTCTCCTTTCAATCCTTTTCTTAAACCCATCAAAGTAAGCATACATTACATTTTTTAATTTTTCTCTCAATTGAGTGATATATTCTCTTTTTTTTTGTCACTAGTTTGTCTTGCTCCCATACAACATCACCAATACTAAGAAAATATCTCTAGACACAAGAAAAAATAATGAGGGATCAAAATTTACACATTGAATTCTTTTCTTTTCTTATTGGTGATAGATTTTTTACAAGTTGTAAATTCTATAGCTTGGCAAGATCATACTCATGATCTTTCATCACAATCTTCCACACTTGATCCACAACCATAAAAGGTACACTATTCAATATGCTTGACTAGTAAAAATTTTGAGCAATGACTCTCATTGAAAATTTAATTAGTGGATCATAGATTCTTGTAATGGATAGACCCGTCCATTCCAATCAACTCTTGTATTCACCTCAATTTCTTGGCAGCTCAAGCATCGTCTGGTTTTCATTTTTGTAGGGTTGGATAAGTTATAACCTTATGTATGATTTTCTTTGTGATCTCCACTGGTCTATTCTATAGCCAATACTTCATATCATGATTTCTACTCAAAATAAATTGTATCCACTCAATTTTGAAATTTCTTGGGAATTCTAGGGCACAAGTTAACTGTTTCCTCTTAATAATTTAAAAGTTGTCCTTCAAGATTCTTTCATTACATAGCTTCTCATAAGCTTCCATGATTTCATAATCTCCTACTTCTCTAATCTTGCACATATAATAGCTTTCGACATCATGGATCATAATGAATTTACGTGGTATCGAAGATAACACCCATTCAGTCTCTTTTCATAGAAATATCCAAACTAACATGAAACCTAGGTAAAGCACACACATCACTCTTCACCAGTTGGATTTTACTAACCTCTTGACTCACTCCAGTAGTTCATGAAGCTATTATGTTCATAGTTAGGGTTTGAAGTTCTTTCTTCACTGGATACTTAGCATAGTTTAGATTTTCCCTCCTTCAAGCTTCTTCATCTAAATTGTTCTTAAAATCTTTGATAATCACTAAAATCACCAATTCACTCAGTGCTCTCAAAAATATGAATGCAAGGTATGTAATAATGTCTTCAAAATTCCTTATATACCTTCTTTTGAATGATTTAGGGTCTCCATTAATGTTGTGTACTCAAGTGGGTGGAAGCCAACTATCTTAGACATTATTAACTCCTTTTAAGTAGGTCTTTGCACTACAACTCAATCTCTTCGATATAATCCAATCTCTATCATTCCATTTGGTCTCTATTGTTCCACTTTTGAAGTGCCCAATCTATGTTGCAATGCTCAGTCAACATATACAATTTTATAGACACTCAACAACATTTCACAAATTTATTCTTATGCATCTTTACATATTCATATATGAACTATTAGCATATTTTCATGTAAGGAATTAATGTATGATATATCAATTTAGTATACAGTTTCATACACACCTCTCTTGCTTAATTTGAGATGACATGATCACCTTCTCCATTGGATTGGGAGACCATAGCTCCACTATTTTTATCTTTATCTCTCCTTTTCTATTTCTAGTTCATTTCATTCTTGATTTTCTCAATGTCCACTTTGTTTTTTCCTTTTTCCTTTATCTAATTTGTTTAATGTTCTTATGTCCTGCAATTCTAACTTAGATTTCCAAACTTATAACATTTGAGCATGCACTGTTAGATTTATAATTCTTCCTTTGATTTGTCTAGTAGGGTTTTTTTCTATCATTTGTATTCATATTCTCTATGTCCATATTTCTGATAGTTGTAGCAATATCCTTCAAATCTAGATGTAGTAGGTGTATTCCCTAGTTTTGACCTACGCACATGTATTTGATGTCCTTGTTTCTTACAATAAAAAACGTAACTAGTAAACTTAGGTTTAGAATTTTGCATACCATGTTTTCTTCAATATATATTTCTAGTATGACCAAGTTTTCTATAGTGATAGCATGTTGGTTTGTCCTTTGACTATGAATTTCTTAGTTCTCCATTCCTAGATGATTCTCATTTCTTAGTGCATGAATGTCCTGACCCATTAGAACAACTTAATGATTTCATAAGATCTTTAAAGTACTTCATTACTTCCTTTGGTTTGTTGAACCTCTCCATAGATTCCTTCTTATTTTTTTAGTTCTTTCTTTAGTATATCATTCTATGATTTGAGATTTGTAATTTCCACATCTTTGTGATTCAATTCTTGATTTGCAAGCATTAGTTATTTCATCATGTCCACTTTAGTCTTTGCGAGCTTCTACACATCTGATATCCTTTGTTCAAGTCTTGTAGGCATTACCCTTTTCTCTTGTTTAGTCATAGTTATATCTTCTACATCTTTCTTTCTTTGTTCAGTCACTTCACATTGTCTTACTAATTGGATTTCTTGTTCTCTTTTCAGTGTTCTCACTTCTTCATTTAGAAGTTTGTTCTTGTCAAGTAGATCAACAAATGTTTTGTCATTTGGATTGATTAGTTAAAATAGTCCTTCAGTGCCAACTTCTTCATAGGAATATTGTTTTATCTAGATGGAAATGTCCTTCCTTCTTTTTAGGGATTCCTTTAGATCATGTCTTGCCTTCTCAAGTTTTTGTAGTGTAAGTTGGATGTCAATCACTTGATTATCAATAACCTTGTCTAATTTAAAAGCCTCCATCTCCAAGATCTAATCTCCAAGCTATTAAGCTTCTCTCAGAAAACCAATGCTCTAATACCAATTTTTTATTTATGGAGGAGTAAAACAAGATTGAAAATATATTGAGATGTGGGTTGAATCAAAATCTTTAACACTTTCTAACTTTTCACCAATTCATTCACACCTATCAATAACTTGTGTATGTAAAAATTGTAATGTAAAATTGTTGTAACATATAAATCTGATCAATTACATGAATGAAAATAAAATGCATAACACAATACTTTTTACTTAGAGACCCTCCAAGGTGAAGGTAAAACTAGGGTGGGGATGACACCCACAAATATTCACCACTGCAGTAATAAAGTTAACTAGTTAAGGTTACAATGTTTGATCATAAGATATGATCTACCTTGTGAGGATTCTACCATGTTAAAGGCTTAAGAGACTATTAGGTCTCACCTTGTTAGAGAATTTAACACTTACAACAAAGTAAGGATTCTTTTAGGAGATTTACAAAGATTTGTTAAGACCACTCTGTTAAGAGATTTACCCTTCTTCAAGTCTGTTAAAATCAACTTAGTACCTAATTCTCAGTTTTCTTTGTAAGTTGATTTTGAGTCTCCTCCTTGCTAATTGATCATTTTCTCTAATTTGATATTGCTTTTCTTTCCCTTTCACTTCATTTCCATGACTAGGTCACTTGCTCCTTAAGATGATTACATAACTCTTCATTAACTTATAATCTATTTTCAATCCTTCTTGTTCACATGCATCTATATTTTCTCTTTCTTCACATGCTTACAATGTAGGTTAAAATAATTTCTATTTAAAGTGATTCATAAGACATTTTCTAGATGGTTCCATGTTTTGCCTCTTCATCTTGATCATTGAACACATAACATAGGGATCTATAATTCATGTGATGTAAATGTTCTATAATAGCCTTTGTAAGTATTAAATATTCTATAACAACCTCTTCAAAACTTAAATATACCTTCCAAGTCATCTTGATTATCATTTGGCTCAAACTCTATTCAATTCCTAACTTTTATGTACACTCTATGTTACTTAGTCTTTACTATTTCCTGATGCTCAACATTGTTGTTGTTCAGCCTATATTTACCTTCTGATGCTCAGCGTGTATTGTGCTCGGCACACACTATATAACTCAATACTTGCATACTTGAAATTTTCTCATTCACTGATGGGCTTAGCTTGTATAGAAAATACTCTATAACCAAAAATTTACTCTGCTCCTATACATCTCGGTATATACTCACTTCTATACATGACTCGACCTTTATAGAGTAACTCAATCGTAGTGATGACTGTCTAACTTTGCCTTGTAAATGACTAAGTGTTAACATTAATAGACAAAAATGGTTTGAGAAACCAACAATCAAATGATAATTACTTTTAAGATTCTAGATATAAGAAGTAGACTCATAGTAGACTCATACCTAGATGTGATACACATTTTTTTGTAATTTTATTCCAAGTAAATAATTAATTTATAATTTTATGGTACAACATTTTTTGGAATAAAAAATATAATTTTTGACCACCTTAACTCATTCAAAATTATACAAAATTAAAATCAATTTTAGTTTTTCTCATAGTAGGTAAAGCATAGAATGTGACACATCATTTGGATTTTGAAAAGATTATACCATTTTAAAGTTATAACTTTTTTTCAATCAGTATGTAAATCAACACTTTATAGGTAACTCTATTAGAAAAGAAGTAATAATTACTTACTGAACTCATAATTGGAAAATAATTATATCAATGGAAGGTTGATATTATCCTTAAGAAACCCTTTTTATTTCATCAAATTTAGATGAAAAATGATTTTTTTTTTATTTGTCACTTTTTTGCCCCTTATGATCTTGCACATAAGTCCTAACAAGTTTCCTAATGTCAACCTTGAACAACCTTACTAAATTTCTTTTCTAACATTTCATCCTTACTACTTAAGTTAATCCATAGATTTATTAGTGTTACATCTACTTATGATTTAATATATTATCCATCCTAATATCCCTTTACAAATTAGGAACTAATGTCATAGTCCTTACAATCAAATGTATCTACTTAATATGCAATAAAGCTACATGAAATAGAGTTAAATCATCAACCATACATGTAAACCAAATCACCTTCTTTTCACTAATAACATTAAAAGTACATGGTTATTTATTTCATTTTACATTCATCTGAATACAAAATGTACAATATTGTGGAATCATTATATAACTTTATTTATCTTTTAAAATCATCCAATATGTTCACATTTCCCTTTATTTCTTTGATAGATACCCTTATTACATAACTTTTCTTTTCATGATAAATATACATATGACTTCAAGAATCAATCTTCAGCAACTGCTCAACAAGGATCCATATAAAACCATCCATAAAAACTCAATAAGTACCTTGAAAATATTTTACCGCCCAACCACATGGAGCCATAAATAGTACACTCTCCTAATATAGGAGATAAGACCATGATCCATATAGGCTCTAAGGTAATCTAAGGCTTGTACCCCTAAACTCAAAGTACATAGATATCATTAGGCCATATAAATCATAATGTCCAAAATGATATCACAAGGAAAATGGACAACTAAAGTTAAAAGAAAAATTAGGGGTTAAACCACATCTAGTTGAGTGTCATCATGCATTACTATTTTGTTGGGATCGTTCACATAAGTTGAAGACCATCTTACCACATAGAATGTCTCCTCCTTGAGTACTCCAATAGGACATATATAGACCAATGGTGTTGGGGTCATTCACTTGAGTTAGGGACTGATAATGTGCATAGGATGTCTCCTCTCCAACTAATCCAACTATATTCCTCCTTAATATTGATTAATGTGAGATCCAAACCCTTCCAATAAATTTTTAATTTTGTTAAATCACTTATTTACCAACTAACATTTAGATCCATCCTGTGCAAGGTAGTGGTCTCTAAGCATGGGATCCCCTAGAAGCCACTTCTTGGCCCCAACAACTATGTTGACCCACTCACCTAGGTCCTCTACCCTACCCAAAAATAAAAACCCAAAATCATAGAAGAGTTTAGGGAACAACATTACTAAGGTCCCATAACCCTAGTTTAACCAAGACCCTAACTCATATACAAGCATCACAATACATAACTAATTATAAAGCACAAAGACTCTAAGAATATGCTCTTACAATAATTTTCAATGATAAGTATGAATTTTACACATCACATAACAATTTAACATTCCTCTAGTGTCTTAAAAAACAATTGGGAGAATGAAAACTCAAGTAGGAGGTCAAACTAGTTTTAAAACCCCAAATCAAGCATATAATAGAAACATGTAGCATACATAAGAAACTATGGATAATAACACATGAAAGATATCAAACTAAAATATTCCATGACTTGAGTTACCAACAACCCTCTAACAAAAAATAATATATCTCCAAAAACTAGTGGCTAAATACCATAGCAAAATGCATACCAATTTTCACAAATAGAAACCCAAAACATCTAAATAAATCTAGGAATTAAATATATAATTATAGTACACAAAGAGAACATAATAATAGATATATATTTAACTAGATAAATAATATAATTAATAATTTCAATCCATACCTTAAGTCCTACGAAGATTCAATAGAATCAAGAACATGGCTCCAAATAGAATAAAATAAATCCACTTGAGATGCATCATTCAAACCCTCTCCACTTTCACAAATATCCATGGGAGATAAACAATAAATCCCTCTGTCAACCCTTTAAATTATCATATAAAATTTTCTCTCCAAAGAGGAAAGAAACTTATAAATCATTAAAGAATTAAATACTCACAAACTCTCCCATACATGTATCATAAGTTGGTCTCCATAAAAATATTCATAAAAAGTAAAAATGAACTTTCTTCTACCTTTTAGATACCCCCCCTCCCCTTCATATTTATATTTTAAAACACATATATATGTTCTTGAATAACTTTCATGCCACTTTAGGTAAAAAGACACCACCCTATAAAATAAAAGTAATTCCAAAATCCAAAATTACCTTAGTTTATGTAATTAATTACTATTTTACAAGTTGTTTAGGTATATTAGGGGTAAATTAAGGCCATTTATGGGGTATTTAATGGATTTTTAGGATTTGTCTATGAAAGTAACCAACCACCCAAGATACAAAGGCAATGGAAAGCACAATAGTGAGGGAAAATTAAATGACAAGAATAATTTCTATTATTACCAATAATGCAATAAAGTGAGTCAACTTTATTGAATGGACTGTCTCAACTAAAATAGCTTGAATATTACATAAGGGGCCCCTTGGCTACATGATCAAGTTGATTATAAAGGAGTGAATGAGAAAAAAAAAGTATTGTTGCTTATATTATAGTCAAGAGTCAACTTATTACCCATCTAAGGTGGAATCATTTACATCCTTGTATAATATGTGTGTTCCCATATTACATCATTGTATTATAAGTGTATTATATAAGTTTCACTAAAGGGGGTTGTTGGTTTAGTAAAGGTGTTGTACCTAGTAATAGCCTGCCTATGTCTTAATTAAAATCTATCACTTGAGTTTACTTAGTCATCACATTACACTTTAGAATCATCTCCACTTTTGGTATTTCTATCAATTTATCACTTATCTACCTCAATTGGATGTTCCATAATTAATGCTCTTATTACACTATCACCATTCTACCTTATGTGGATAATAGGTTACACATTAGCATATTGACATATGCTAGTATCTTGTTCATTCACCTTGCCTATATATGCAAGGTTCATTGTGTGTATTGATATTCATTAGCAATTTATTAAATGGTACACACTCACTACATTCTAAACCCTAATCCTAACTTGAATTTCCTTAATGTGACCATAAATGATAAATCCTAATCTCAAATCTATAAAACTTTAAGTAGATTGTACTATAAAAAAGATACATACTAGGAAAAACATTGTATACTTCTACCTTGCTTCCTTCTATAGTGTCATGCTAAACCTTTTTGATAATTATCTTATTCTTCCTCCTCCATTTTATTTTGTGTGAACTTACTTGATCAAGTTTTTTTTTTTTGTCCCATCATAAATTCTTTGTCAAAATTTGAAAAATGACAAGTAAATATATCTCCTCCCAATTCAAGTCTAAATTATTTGACTAATTGTAATTGTAAAATTAAATAATTGATTATTTATTTATATATGAACCACAAAATTGAAAAAAAAACTAAATAGGTTGACATCAAGTTTGATCAAAAGTCTAACTGATGAGTTTGTAGAAAAGAACAATGAAGAGAGAAAGAGACAACCTAAAGATTATCAGTGATTTTTATATGTATAGGAAGGTTCATTGAGTACCTTACCTAGGTAATAGCCAAGAGTCATTGAGCAATAGCATGTAGTTCTTGAGTTACAACAAGTATAATTGAGAAAACTATTGAACCCCCACCAAGTGAAGAGAATGTTGAAGAACAAAGAACCAAGCCAGTGGTAGCAAATTATTTCTAAAGGAATCATTCACCAAACTAGATTATTGGAGATAAGAATAGCAAAAACATAGAAGTTGAGATAGGATACATGGTTTATTTGTGAATTTGAGCATAGAACAGTCAAAGATGCACTTGAGAATGAAGAATGGATTAATGATATAAATGAAGATATTGATCAAATAGAGAAGAACAATGCATGGACACAAATATTGAGACTCAAGGATTAAAATATTATTGGCACAAAGTGGATTTTTTGAAATAGTATAAATGAAAATTGAGAATTGATAAGGAATAAAGAAAGATTGGTTTGTAAAGGTTATGTGCAAGAAGAAGGAATTGACTATGGTGAGACATTTTCCCCTATTTCTAGACTAGAAAGAGTGAGAATTTTACTTTCATATGCTTCTTACAAAGGATTCAAGGTATATAAAATGGATGTGAAGTCTGCATTTCTGAATGAAATTCTAGAGGGGGGAAGTTTACATTGAGCAACCTAAAGGATTTGTGGATCACAAGCAAAGAAATATGGTATGTAAATTACACAAAGTTTTATATGAATTGAAGTAGGTATGTCAGGCATGGTATGAGATATTACATTCATATTTGATGAAAAATATTTTTGAAAGAACTAATGAAAATAATAATCAATATTTGAAAAGTGAATCTAATGATAAGATCTTTATTGCTAAAATATTTGTTGATGATATTATATTTGGATGTCATAAACTAATGTATAGATCATTTGCTAATGAATTGAGGAAAGAGTTTGAGATGTCTATGTTTGGTGATATCAAAATATTTATTAGATTGCAAGTTCAACTAGTGAAAGATGGTATATACATAACTCAATCCAAATATATCAAGGAGATCTTGAAAACATTTGGTGTGGAAGATTCAAAACTAGTCGGTAAACCAATGATACACACTACAAATTATCAAAGAATTATGACTCTATCGAGGTAAATGAGATACTTTATAGATTCGTGATTGGAAAATTACAACATGTTGTGCATAGTGTTGGAATTCATTAGAATAACTAATAGGGGGGTGAATTAGCTATAAATGTAAAAATAGAACTTTTCTCAACTTAGTGAACCCATAAAACATTTATCATCATGCATGCATCCATGAGATTATGCAATCACTTAAAACTTGTAGGTTATTATCAAATCAATTTGTAAAAATGTAAACATGAAACATAATAGATTCAGTAACACATTTGACAAAATGATTTATGTGGAAACCTAATTTAGGAAAAATCACCAATAAAATTCTACTCTTTTTCACTCTTTTGAAGTGATGCCCTATAAAAAGCCAACCCTATTAAAGGTTACAATACACATTGTTAAATATGACCATGTTAAATGATTTCAATCACCCTATTAGGAGTGAGCCTTGTTAGAGGACTTTAGACTATTCACTTGGAATGTCACCTAGTTAAAGGATTTACAAATGACTGTTAGGTCAACCTTAACCCAATGGATTTACCCTAGACTAATACAATTATTAAAAAGTAATCGTAATGCTTGATTTGATTACAACTTATAGCTCCATTTGTAGATTAGAAATCTATGTTCTAGTCCTCCATTTTTCTTGGCTTTTATACATTTCAGCTCTAGTAGTTTGTTTACCCTTCAAGAATCCATACCTTTAAGCTTTTTTTCTTAACATGCCAATACATACTCTCAATTAAGTCATTGAATGAAGCAATCCCCTTGACTCCTTGTCTTCCTTAGGTTCTTGCATATGACAACCCTTGCTTCTGATCAACCATCCCTATAAATAGAGAATTCAGATCTTTTGTCATTCATTCTCCATCATCCAATTTAGGGTTAGGATAGATTAGGTAGGATTCAATGAATCTACCCCTCATTCCATATCACTTTTAGAAACTTATTCTTCAATTCTCTTTGAATTTTCTTCAAAATAGTTTACCATGAATTCTATGCCACCAGCTCATCAATCTTATCATCCACCTAGTTCACACAATCCAAGAAAAACAAAATTGTTGTTGAGCTATCATTATGCATGATGCTAAATGGCAAGAATTCTTTCGAACTCCTCTCTTGAAAAGTTGATCTTGTGAGTCAACTCCAAGGTTCTAAGTGATCTTTCAACCTACTAGAATCCACTCAGTTGAAGATAAATATTTTTGTTCACAACGAGGCCTTTGTTAGTTTGAATGATTTCAAATAAGATGTTGAATGTGTTCGCTACTTCAAAATAAAACACACAACAGAACTATGTTTTTTTTATTTTTCCATTTATTTATGAATACAATCTAACAATGCAACTAATATGAATTACTAAATTAACAAGGGGTTAGTCAAAGAAAATAACGAAGATAAGGTAACAAGAGGTTTAAGCAAATAACATGAAAGTAAAATCCTAATGGACATAAGCTACAAAAACTAACACGTCTGGGAGTTAAGCTTTCAAAGAAATCGATGGGTAACCAATGAAAACAAGAGTAGTGCTTCCATGATTCAATTGATGCAATCATCAATTGGAAACTTAATAATCGTATGATGTTTCACTCTTCATCAAATTGTATGGCCACAAAAAGTGCACTCATGTGAGACAAAAAGTTATGTAGGAACAATTTGGTGATTTCTTCTCAAGCTAGATAGGTCAGTAGAATTAGTAAAATCATAGCAAACACAAGAATTAAAAGACCACATAATTAGAATTAACACAATAAACTTTTGGCTCAATCACAATTCCATGAACATAAATTCACAAAACAATGACACATTTTGGCAAGAATCGCTATACTCCAAATGTGAGCACCAAAAAGCATAATATTATTGCAAAATAATGATGGCCTGGAATACATGTTGTATTCCTAAATTTATAAGAAATCTTCTCCTCAATTTGTGTTGAGAGTGAGAAATATCTTTATGCAAACATATGCTTCTAAACTAATAAAAAAAATCTATTTATGTACGAACTGACTCTCTAACTGGTGCTTATTAGGACTCCATTTTATATTTATTAATTGGATGCATGAGCCTTTACATGTCATAAAATAAAGAAATTATGAGAGAAGAAGAAGAAGAAATCCTTCAATTGAAGTAGCAGTTTCTAGAAGAGTCAAAAATAGAAATTCCTCCTTCATTGGGCATTTGTCAAAGTTAAACTACTGTCAGAATGTGTTTTGGATGAATGGAAAGCTCTAATTTTGGAACTAGTAGTTAATTTTCGGTGCACCTCTAGAAAAAGTGCACCTTGGTAGAAGCGCACCTATGCATCTCTAACTTCTCAAAAAAAATCTTCCAACACTTTGTGACAAAAAAGCGCACTTGGCGCAGCAGTGCACTAGCATAGTAGTGCACCTCAAAGGTCCAAAATTACAAAATTTCACTAAATGTCAAAATTGAAATTCCAGCTTTTGAGTTTCATCACCCTTCATACCAGAGATATGTCTGGATGCTTGCTCTTGAATTTCTCAATAATCTTGGTGACCTTTGCTGCATCTAGTAAATCTAATGCATTATATTTATCTTTAATCTTTTTTCTATAGTTATCTACCTCAATATGGGTCTCAGCAAAATCCCTGAGTTTAGTATCTAACTCTAATAAGGCTTCTTCTATCTTGAAGGCTTGCTGAATGTCCTCATCAGTAGAAACTTCTTCAAAAATCTTTGTAAATTTCTTGAATACTGCCTCTATCGGTATCAACTTCTCTCATGCATAATCTTCAAATATGCTGATACATGCATCACTATAATATTTCTCTACTTCCAAAATTTTCTCTCGAGCTTGGTCCTTGAGTCGATGGATCTTTTCATTTAATGATTCCATTACTTCATTACTATTTGATATTTTCTCTATCTAATCATCAAGAAAATCTAACTCTTACATAGTATATACACCCATAAGCATTATGTATCTTTGGCACTTTATTGTCTGTAGTATCTGTAAATCTTTCTACTAGCTATGTACTTCATCCATAAGAGTGAAATCTTTCTTCAAAATTGCTACCATTTTATCCACATTTTCTTGCATAACATGAAGTAGCTTTAGATTTCCTTGGATGATCAAAACAACCTTTTCCTCAAAAAAATTTTGCCATTAATGACAGGCATTCAAAAATGGATCCAATTGTACTCCTCCCCCATCTCTTCTCTCAAGTGTAGCATTCAGAGTCTCCTCAAAGTGCTCAGGATTCAAGGGAACAACAACTTCAGCTAAATATCCTTTTAGGATTTCATTTTACCTACAAAGTGTCATTAGTTTTGCACCTTCCTATTCTAAACTTCTAAACACCTCCTTCATCCCCATTGTAACCATCAACTTGGCTATATCCAACATGGGCTTCCTGAGCATAACCTCTTTAATCTAATAATCTTGTGGACCCAAATCTTCTATTTCCAAAGGAGGAGTAATAGCCATTTGCACAAATAAATCTTGATTCTGATCATTGTTGATGAATGTTAATGTTCTTGCCTCTCTTGAGGGAGACTCAAGCTTCCTCAAATTCTCAATCAACTCAATCATGTCCTCTTCATCGATGTTGAATCATGGCTTTTTATTTCTTATCACTTCTTTGTGCAACCACCTTGGGACTCATTCCACCGAAGGCCTACCTCTTGAGGATGAAGAAATCTACTCTACTATCCATTTTCCCTTATTGCTCCTCTACGAGGTTCTCTCCCTTTGTGATGTCTCTCCCTTAGTAGTTTTTGTTTCAGTGGAGCCCATTGTTCTTACCTTGGTGTCCTAAGAGGTTTTTCTGAGGATATTTGACCATTTTTCCTTCTCCAAGAACTTCATCAGTTGATATTAGCTATGGCTCTTCCTCCTACTCCTTTTGAATTTCTTCTTCTTTTGTACCTAGTCATAGAGGAGTAGTAGAGCCTTTATCAATAATTGTGATTTGCAATGGGGATGGAGGAGAAAGCTCAAGACCTTGTGATTCCAATGGCATTTGAGTCCAATCTTCTTGTTGGGGCTCATTGGTCAGGGTATCCCTAATCTTGTCTCCCACCAATTCAGTGCCTACAGGCATGAAATAAAAATTTGACATCTTAAATATATCAATTCCCTCTATATCCTACTCATCAATCCATTATTGCATTTCATCCTCTGTTGTTGTTGTCTCTAGAGGTTCTTCTGGGATTGATGGCAATGTAACAGTAGAAATTCTCCTTCTTTCTTGCTCCATGGCTCTTGCTAGCCAAGTTCTTCTATTCAAGGGTACATTATCCTCATCATCCTCCTCTTCTTCCTCTTTAGGAATGGGTTCTAGGACAGATGGGAAAGGCACTACTTTCCTCATCACCCTTTTCTTTTTCTTAATTGGAGTCTTGATTTTTCTTCTCTTTTTGGGTGCAAAAGGGGAAGCTTGTTCTATTTGCTGAGATGGAGATACCTCTTGAATCTCAACTTCCATCTCTATTTGGCTAGGTGTAGCAGCTGGTGGTAATTTTGGATCATCTTGAACTTGTGGCACCCCAGTATCCTCGAACCCTTGTACATCTACTTCTCCTTATTGTTGAGGTGCCAAGATTTCACCCTCTTTTGGTTAAGCTCTTTGAGGGGAATTTATTTTCCTCTTCCCTTGGCCTCCACTCTTTTGAGCTCTATAATAACCTACTAGCCTATCAAGTTGATGCATCATTTCAAACCTTACTATAAATTGAGCTGCAAAGGTAGGAATGGTAACTTTCTTCCCTCTCCCTTTGGCCGAGCGGGCTTGTGCATGGAAAATTTCTATTTCAGGTATTGGATCAAGATCAAATGGCTTGTTAATCCAATCCTACATCATTTTAATGATGTTCCTAGCCTGATGGTTGATATCTGAGTTTTCTTCCCTATCAACCTTAGCACTCATAATAGGCTTGTTGTCAATTCTATCCTTGTTAAATAGGTGATCCAACAACTTGTCAAAATCTTTTTGCCATATCTTCAAGGGAATTGTCATTTTTAGGGACTTCTCTACCAAGTATAAAGTCATCCTAAAATAATCCCTTAGTCGAACATCGTAGTCATTTGTAGCGTTCATCCAATGGTCTTCAATAGCTTCCTCATGTGTGAATACTTTACCTACTAGCTATTGTACTCTCCCAATATTATCAAAACATGGCCACAAAGAATTGTATTCTTCCAAGGGATGTTGATCCCATTCAGACTCAAAAGAAGGAATATCTTTCTTTCATTTCACTTGAAAAGGTCCTATGGTTAAAGGTCACATCCAACAATGTTTGTGTTATTTTCTAACCCTGTTGTATGCAAACTCAATTTGTCAAGCAATCTCCAAGAGGACATGTCTATCACAAGGATATCTCGGGAGCTTCTTTGGATCTACACTAGTACCAACTACCCTTAGATATGTGAATGTTTTGAACTAAATGTAATGTGCTCTAATTAACATTATCTGTGCCACTGTATCCTCTGATAAAATTTTTTCATAATCTCCTTCTATGAATTAGATGATGGAAATTATGAATGCATCATTCATGATCCTATACTCTTTAGTTTTCTCTGAGAGCTTCTTCTCTACCAACTAAGGGTAGATGATGTATGGCCATGCATTTGGATCCTACATGCTACCTCTTCTATAAAACCCTAGATAATCTGTTGTCCTAGTGGCTAGCAAGTATACAAAATATGAGGTCATAGAAAACTTCCTTTTATTCTTGGCTACCACCAATTGCTCACATAAGTTCTCACTTAGAGTGGAAGCCCAATCTAGTGGCATTGTTGCCTTCTTGATTGTTTCAATGAAATGCACCATAAAAATCTTTAAATGCCCGGTTGTAGGTAAACCCATAACTCTACTCAATAGGATAATGGAATATCTAATATCTTCAATCATATATCCCTTAGTCATGTCAACCTTGCCCATTTTCTTCCCCAAAAGAGTCTTCTCAATAAGGTATGAGGTTTGAATGATCTCTGATGCCTCCTCAATGTGTTCCTAGTACCATCTTTCTACTTGTTCATAGGTGAGTCTAATAAATTGGTCTCCCCATGGGAGGTGGAATACCTTCTCAATATTCTTGGGGCATAGATCTAGGATAATTTCTCTAGTCACACTCTTCATTACCCTTTTCTCTAGGACCAAGTGTTTTGCAAGTGTCATCATGACCTCTGAAGATTGCACTGATACTGGGTGTGAAGCTACATTGACCAATCCAAATTGGATAAGTGTAGAAACCATTTGTTATCTCTTGGTTGGCTTGTTGAAAATCTTAAGAAATTCCCCCAAATCCATGTGTCCCAATTTCGTATCCTTGATTTTTGAGTAGTCATCCTGAAATCTTGATTTTGATGGAACTCCTTGGAACTTGAAGAACACCAATTTTAGTGTCATTTTCTTGCCTAAGGTAACTGATGAGGATGTCATTATATCTACACAAAAGGGGCACCCATTAGTTTTAAAGAAAATATGATCAATTCAAACCCTAAAGGTTAAGTCAAACAAAATTTATAAAGCGACACTACTCAAGAACTTAGAAAAAACCCATTTTAACACTCAAAATTTAGTAATTTGGCATACTTGGCACACCTGATTAGCTGCACCTGATGCACATCTTTAGAAAAAAATCCCAATATATGAGGTGTACACTAGTGCACCTAATTAGGTGCACAAGTGAGCACCCAAAAAATGGTGTTCTTTGTCATTTTAAAGTTTTTTAATGTCTGTTTATTGTTATTGGGTGTGCACTACCACACCAAGTTAAGTGCACTAGTGCGCACTTACTTGTTTTATTATTATTATTTTTATTTAATCTTTTTGTGTCTTTGTGGGTGGTGCAATGTAGTGTACCATACTAGGTCTACCATTGTGCACCCCACAGGAATTTCTTTTTAAGTTTTCACAAAATTAGACATAGAACATTGGTGCATTCTTGAGTCTAGCAAAAAGGGGAAAGTGGAGTGAAAACTCGCACCTTGGTGTGTGTGGTGTAGGAGTGCGGTCAGATACTTGTGTAGGCAGCATGGTAGAGGAGAATGAACAAGGTAAGGGGAGAATGAACCCTCCTTTTATATAGACAATGACACCTTTTGGGTGCAGCTATGCAGTATGAAATATGCAAAAATTTCTTTCCATCATTGGGTGTTGAGATAATGGGTGTTGCACACATTGGATAATATTGTTATATTTTATTATTTTATTTTATTATGTAATGTTCCACCTAGATGGACGTGCAACATGTAAAGATTCCCATGGAATATTCTTGATGAGTTATATTGTAACATTGTGATAATATTTCATGTAATTATTTAATATTGGGGAAGAGAATTAAATGCCGAATATTAAATGTGGGGTTAGTGGGTTAGGTAGCACATGATTTTAGCACATGGTTTATGTAATACCACTTAGTGGCTTTATGAGACTTGCTACTGTATAAGCAGCCATAAGGGTAGTTGTTGTTGAGTGACAAGAAGGAAAAAAGGCAAGAGTCAAGCGGGACAAGGCTTGACAGGTTAGCTAAGGGAGCATTTGTGAAGGTTGAAAGCATGGCATGGGATGTGTGGATTCATGCTTGTTCACATAGTTTTCTTGGTTGTGGCTATGTCCATGAAGGCTTCCATGCTTGTATTGCAATGGTAATTTTGCTGAATAATACATGGTGATGGATGCTTTTGGAGGTTGGGTTTTTCCCTCAATGAGGGTTTCCTAGGGTATATCTTGTGTCACAATTTTGTGGCTATGTTGTCTATTCTCTTGCATGTGGATTTTAATTTCATGTTTATTTTAGATCTATTATGGGTTATGTAGAAATGGTTATATTCTTTATTGCTAAGTTTCCTTACAAGTGGTATCAGAGATATGGTTTTATTTTGTAACCCTAGATTGAATCCATGGGAATGCATGAGAGGATAAAAGAAAAGGGAAAGATATATGAGTGATTTATTGTAGGTCTAAGGGTTTTTGAATTTTTTGTTATGATGGGATGTTAAAAGATTTTGGGCATGTGAAATTGTTGGACAAAAGGATTTTTCAGATAGTTCATTTAAAACGAGGGTTTTGGGGGGTAGCTTGCACAAATGACCTCATGGGTAAAAATAGACCTCACCATTGGATCCGAGACGACATTTCCATAAATTTTGATATATAATATGCCCTAGTTTGGCCATGTTCAGAGGAAATGAAAGAGTTTTTTGGTTTTAGCCCATGATGGCCGTCAAATTTAATCCCATCAGAATTTTCGTCACAAAATTTTTTTTTTTTTAAAATGAAAAATTGCACTGAAAATGGTTAAAAGACTATCTTAGTAAAATGGCCATAACTTTCTCTCAGAATATCGGATTTCAGAGTTCTTATAGGTGTTGGAAAGCTAATTTAGAGCACTACAACATGGTATAGGTTTGGTTCTATGATTTTGATATTTTATCAAGTTTTAAGAGCCCTAAAGATAGGTTTTGTTTATTTTGAGCACGAATTAGGGCATAACTTGGGCATACGAAGTCGGATTTTGGACTTCAAGTAGTCAACAAAAATCTTTTGGAGAGCTCTACACATTGGTTTAGATTTGGTGCAGGTTTGGCATGATTTATTTGTTGATATATTTCGACTATGGTAACATTATGAGTTTATGGCATTGGAGATTTAAGATTTGATGTCATTGTATACTCAATTCATTATTCAGATTGGTCTCATGATGATATGATTATCAGTATTTAGCTTGAATATGTATGATGACTTGTTGGATCTACAAGTTGTGCAGTGTTGTAAGTGGTCTATGTACTTACAAGTTGCATTTATAGCTTGGTTATGGGTTGTCTTTGCCCATTGATCTTTCATTATTGATGCATATTCAGATTGGTGGCTTGGATTTAGGTTGTCTATGCCCTAAGTCACATGATTTTATGATTTTATCTTCATGTATAAGGGATGAGATGTTGTTACCAAGTACATTCATGGTGGAGGATTGTGGTTGACTATTTTATGCTGACAGGTTGGACACTTTGAGAGACAGATACTCGGTTCATGGATGTGATCATGGTGTCATGGATTTTGGCATGACATGATTGGATATACAAGTTTGATGTCTTGGTTGATTCTAATGGTTAGAGGATGGTTTTTTTCATCATTATGTCATGGATAGCTTGGATACATGGTTTAGTGGGAGCTTGTGATAGTGATAGGGTGACAGTGCAAGATTAGTTCCTGGTTTGGTTTGGATCTTCATGTAGGAGATGGATTTTGTGATGCCATAGATGACTTGGTACCACAGTTGAGTGAGATTTCTTGGCATTGATATATTTATTGAGTGTTTTTAGATGTTTGAGGTTTGTCTTATATCCTATTGCTATAGAAGCGTCTTTGCCATTTGCATGGTGCATTTGTTATCTTCATGGTGTGTGAAGATGGTTAGATCTTGAGGACTCATGGAGTTCTTCATTATCTTCACGGTGTGTGGAGATGGTTCTTCCTGGTATGTGGAGATTTTTTTTTTCATGGTGTGTGGAGATGGTTGCATCTTGAGGACTCACAGGATTCTTGGCAAAAGTGTGATTTATGCTTTTATTTGGCATGTTATCCTTGGTATAAGGATGGTTTCATTATTATGTCATGGTATACTCTTGATATGCATTTAGAGTTGTGACATGTTATAGTAGGTTCATGTGGAGCATGTTATCTGTTTGGTTGAGATGGTTAGATCATGTTGTCATGTTTATGTTCCTAAGGCCATGGTTGGAACTTTGACATTGATCTTGATTTAGTTTCTTAGTATTGAGTACACTGATCATAAGCTGGATACTTCATGATATTGTTGTGTTGCATTTGGAGTTGGCATGGATTTATTGGTTACAGGTGCTCATGGATACTTAGAGATGGTGGTGATGCTGATTTCTCTTAGATTAGAGAAGTATTTGTTGGGATGATTGATGGTTTCAGCAGGAAGTCTGAGGGGCCATCACCTGATATGGACTTGAGAGGAGATTGTTCTTAGATGAGTCTTGGTTGGAGACTTGGGTATCTTGACAAGCATTCTCATTCCCCACTCTTGGTCTACTCAGTGGTTTGCTACTTGAGAGGTATAGCCCATTATTTCTCTTAGTTGCATTATATTTATGCTTATCTTTCATGGATATGGATTTTGAGCTATGGTACATGAGTTAGTTCTGGAGGGTTCATTTGAGAGATGGTTTAGCATTGGTTATCTCCATGTGCATATGTTTTTATGCTGGTTAAGTTTGGGAGATGGTTTTATATTGGGCATTTTCTTTGGATTAGGAATGGATTTTCCTTAATTTAGGAATGGTTTATGAGTTTGATCTTCTTGTGAGAGGCTTACATCCATGATTAGTTATATTGTATGGTTTTGGTGTTGTTGTGGCTTCTTGTTGGGGTTTTATGGAGGAGATCATACTTGCACAGTTTACATCTAGAGGTGTGTGTAGAAGGACATGATACAGGTTATGATTTGCATGGTTTCTCTGGTCTTGGTTATCTTTCTGGATGTTTAGTTTTGCTTACATTCGATTTGAGATTGGTTAGAGATTGTGATCACTAGTTTGTGTTCCTGTATGTCATGTGAGAGATGACATGGTTATTAATTTATCTCTTTCCTTTTTATGGTTGTGGAGAATTTGGGAGACTATTGGAGACTTGTTACAAGAGTTGTTCTTGTAGGATATTAGTTTGTGTATTGCAAATGTCCTTGATACTACATAGATTCACTTCTTTGAGATGTGTTGAGTGGATTGGTTATAGATTTGGCATTACCTTTTGTAGTGGGAGCTTCTTGGTATATATGTGGCAGGTATTGCTCTTGAAGCTTGTGATTGTAGGTTACAGATTGGATATGTTGATGATGTGAGATTCACTTGGTATGCCTTTTGGAGGTATGGATAGTTGGATGGGTTTGGCACTTGTTGTGGGTGTTATTTCAGCTATGGATATATTGACAACTACGGATACATGTGATTACCTTTGGATCAAGTTTTTTTTTTGTGATTGGAATTTCAGTTGGTACAAGATTTTATGATTTTCTAATGCGACATGTTGGGTGGATTTCTCTTTGGATGGCTTCTATGTATGTCCAATGGTAGTGGCATAATATAAGGTGAGATCATTCATGTTTGAGATGCTAGATACGTTGATTTTGTTGCAGGTACTAGGATGGATCACTTGGTGTATTTTCATCCATGATGGTGGATGTGTTAGGAGGGATTGTTCCCTTGTTCATTTATGTGGCTACAGATTGACCCTATGCAATGTATACAACAAGTGGGAGATTGTTGAGATAATGGGTGTTGCACACATTGCATAATATTGTTATATTTTATTATGTAATGTTCCACCTAGATGGATGTGCAACATGTAAAGATTCCTATAGAATATTCTTGATGAGTTGTATTGTAACATTGTGATAATATTTTATGTAATTATTTAATATTGGGGAAAAGAATTAAATGCCCAATATTAAATGTGGGGTCAATGGGTTAGGTAGCACATGGTTTATGTAATACCACTTAGTGGTTTTGTGGGACTTGCTACTATATAAGTAGCCACAAGGGTAGTTGTTGTTGAGTGACAAGAAGGAAAAAAAGGCAAGAGTCGAGCGGGACAAGGCTTCACATGGCAAGGGATGTGTGGATTCATGCTTGTTCACATAGTTTGCTCGGTTGTGGCTATGGCCATGAAGGCTTCCATGGTTGTATTGCAATGGTAATTTTGCTGAATAATACATGATGATGGATGCTTTTGGAGGCTGGGTTTTTCCCTCAATGAGGGTTTCCTATGGTATATCTTGTGTCACAATTTTGTGGGTATGTTTTCTATTCTCTTGCATGTGGATTTTAATTCCGTGTTTATATTAGATCTATTATGGGTTATGTGGAAATGGTTATATTCTTTATTGCCAAGTTTTCTTACATTGGGCACACTAACGCACCTTGGGAGGTGCACCTAGTGCGCCAAATTCTTTAATACTAAGCTTGTTATCTTAAGTGCTCTTGAATTTTCAACCTCTTGGGGTTTCTTGACTAGACCAAACATGACATATGGGACTATGGAAGTCCTCAAAAATGGCTTAAATCCCAAACTAGGAGTCCAAAATCAAAAAGCTTAAAGTAGGGGGTCCCCATTTCTAAAGGGAAATGAGGCATGCGTTGTAGAACTACAACACTTTTCAGCTCGGAATCCATCAAATTCATGATCTTTCTAATAATATTGTTGCTTGGCATTAACTTGCTTCTGATGCTTGACACATTTTGCAATGCTTGGCATCCTTTGTAAAATCACTAGGCATTGAACTAAAGTTTACTAGTACTCAACATCAACTAAACTTTACTCGATATCTACTATTTTTCTCTAAATACACTAAAATAGACTTTTACTTGGTTTCAACTAATTTTTTGCTTGGCTTGCACTAACTTTTCTTGGCATCTACTATCCATTCAGTAAACTTGGTAGAAAAAAATTGTTTAACTTGTTCTTCTGAGCTTGGTTAGTGTAACCAACCTTTGCAACCTTAAGTAGATTATCAAAGCACTATGATATCACTATCTTAGCTAATTCTTGTACTCCTTTTTATATTATAACTCAACCTTTCCTCTAGGTGCTATTATTACATATCTTGATCAAATCCTCTTCATCAATCAAATAAGTAATAATACTTAAATCATATAAGTAGTTGTCTTACCAACAAAAAGCAAGTTTGACATTAGTGACAAAAAAATGATTGAAACACATTTATCATACTTATAACAAATCCATTTTCAACAATCTCCTTCTTTAACAATTTCCCTCTTTGGAATTGATGGAAAACCAAACTGATCAGCCAAATTGACTTGGTTAAAATAGTGGATACCAAAATAATTCCTTGTATTGAAATCTCTACCTCTATTAGCAACTTTCAACTTCTGAATAAGTTATAGAATTATGTTCTGTTTTGATCAATAAACAATCAACAATCAATTCATCCTTATGACTCCCTCTGAATTAATTCTTATATCTCCCTTCTATAGTATCTCCCTCTTACTAGGTAGATGTTATCAGTAGATAAACTTTCTTTCTCAGCAATCTGCATTTCTCCCTTATATTGTATGTTAGGATTTCTCCCTCTTTGTTCAATCTTCTGTATTTCTCCCTTTAGGATTAATTTAATCTCTTATATTTCTCCCTCTTTGACAACAATGCCAAATACTTGTCATCTTAATATGCAGATATGAATTTCTTTAGTTTCTCCTGTGTCACCTTGCTTGTGACTGATTTATAGTTTTAGCTCTTTGATTACTTTAGGCAACTCCTTAAGTAAGATCCTCTGCATCAATGTGTAACATATGGCAATCAACTTGTTTGATGTAGGGCACTCCTTTTGTTACTTAGATAGCCTTTGATAGGGGTATCACCCCTAGTTTACCTATTAGATACTCATGAGCATCCTTAGGTTATACTTTTGTGAAGATATCAACAATTTTCTCTTTTGTATTAACATGTTCCATCTTCACTTCTTTATATTGAACTAGTTCTCTCAAGTAATGATATTTTATTGCAATGTGCTTAGTCCTTGTGTGCATCATAGGATTGTTTGATATATTTATAGCACTTGTATTATCACAATAAATTATTTCTGGTTTAGTGATCTCCTCCTTCATACCTTTGAGTAGTTGTTTAATCCATACAATGTTTGTACAATTTACAACAGCAACAACATATTTAGCTTCAATAGTAGATTGTGGAGTGTAGTTTTGTTTCTTTCTAGTCCATGTAACTAGCCTCTTGCCTAAGAAAAATGATCCTCCACTGGTGCATTTTTTGTCATCAATGTTTCTAGCCCAATCAACATCAATATAGTCTCTTAATTCAAATTTCTCATTTTTCTTATAGTATAGACCATATTCCTTTGTTCCTTTAAGCTATCTCATTATTCTCTTTACAACCTATTGAGCTTTCATTTTGCACGATGCTTAACGGTAGGAATCCTTTCAAATTCTTCTCTTGAAAAGCTAATCTAGGATCAACTCCAAGGTTTTGAGTGATATTGTGATCCAATCCACTCAATTCAAGATAAATGTGTTTGTTCACAAGAACGCCTTTGCTAGTTCTAATCGATTCAAATAAGATTTTGAATCTACTTGCTATCTCAAAAGAGAAACCACACAAAAAATAAATATATTTTTGTATTTTTTGTGTTTTTTAATGAATGCAATTTAACAATGCAACTATATTAATTACTAATTTAACCAAGGGTTAGTAAAGAAAATAGAAAAGATAGGGTAACAAGAAGTTTAAACAAATAACTTGAAAAGTAAATTCCTAATTGACATAAGCTGTGGAAAGAACGCATCTGTGAGTTAATCCTTTCAAAAGATTGGTAGGTAACCAATGAAAATAGTAATAGTACTTCCTTAATTCTACTAATGTAATTGTCGATGGGAATTCAATAACTGTAAGAATTTTTCACTTTTCATCAAATTGCAAGGCCATAGGAAGTGTGCTCGTGTGAGACAAAAAGATATGGAGGAACAATAATTGATCTCTTCTTGAACTAAGTACATCAACAAAAATTGTAAAACTATAGAAAACACTAGAATGAAAAGATAACTCAATCAAAATAACACAATAAAACTATTAGCTCGATTACATTCCATTCAAACATACATTCACAAAATATAACACAATTAGGCAAGAATCAGAACACTCCAAATGTGAGCACCAACAACATATATTGTTGCATCAAAATAATAGCCTAGAATACATATTACTTTCCTGAATTTATAAGAAATCATCTCCTCAATTTGTGTTGAGAGTAAGAGATCTCTTTATGCAAACATATGGTTCTAAATTAATAACAAATCTATTTATCTATAACTAGTGCTATGTAGGACTCCATCCATATTTATATCATTAAATGGATGCATGAGCCTTTACATGTCTTAAAACAATGAAAACATGGAAAAATAAGAAGAAGAAAGCCATTAGATGATGTAGGAGTCTCTAGAGATGCTAAAATATAAGCTACATCTTCACTAGGTGTTTGTAGGAGTTAAACTGTCATCAGAATGTGTTTCTAATGCATGGAAGACTCTAAATTTAGAACTATCAGTTAATTGTTGGTGCACCTCTGAATTTCTCAAAAAAAATTGACACACCTTCAAAGAAGCACACCTCAAAAGCAAGGCATCTAGTGCACATGGTGCACTTACATAGTTGGGAAGCTAGCACACCTCAGAAGTAGGTCCAAAAAATGAAAAATTTTACCAAGTGTCAAAACTGAAATTCTACCTTATGGGTTTTGTTCCCCTTTATACCACAGCTATATTGTGGTATTTGCTCTTGAATTTCTCTATGATCTCAATGACTTGGGTTGCATCTAGAAAATATAAAGCTTCATATTTTTCCTTCACTTTTTGGCTATAGTTGCCCACCTTAATGCAAGTCTTCGCAAAATCTCCCAATTTTATATCCAAATCAAATAATGCCTCTTTAGTCTTAAATGCCTATCTAATATCATCATCAGTGGAAGTTTCTTCAAAAATCTTCCAAAAATATTCAATAATTACTTCTAATTTCATCAATTTATCCCTTGAATCATCTTCAAAAATATCTAAACATGCATCACTGTAATGTTTCTCTGCCTCCAAAATCTTCTCTTGAGTTTGATCCTTGAGCTTATAAATATCTACATGTAATGTTTCCATTACTTTATTTCCATCTACAATCGTCTCTATCAAATCATTAATTTTATCTAGCTCGTCTAATGTATATACATCCATTACCATCCTATACCTTTGATCCTTGATGGATTATAATGCTTGCAAGTCCTTTCCCCAAGTATGTACTTCGTCCATTAACCCAAAATCCTATTTCAAAATAGCAACCAACTTATCTACATTATTTTTTATATGGTGTAGCAATTTGAGATTTCCTTGAATAATTTATACACCTTTCTCTTCAAAACTTTCTCATCATTGTTGACAAGCTTTCAAAAGTAGATCAAGTTGCACATTCTCCTTATCCCTCTTCTCAAGTGTTTAACTTAGAGTCTCTTCAAGATTTTTTGGATCCAATGGACCAATTAATTCATTAAAATATCCCTTTAGGATCTCATTCTACTTCTGAAGAGTTATCAATTTTATCTCATCCTATTCTAAGAGCCTAAACACTTCTTTGATTCCTGTTGTCACCATTAATATGGTAGTGTCCACCGTGGGTTTTTCAAGCACAACCTCCTTGATTTGATAATCTTTTGGGGTCAAATCCTCAATATCTACATTTGGAGGAGGGATAGAAACATGTGCAAATAAGTCTTGATTCTGATTACTCATCACAAAGGTTAGTGTTCGCACATCTTTTACAGGTGTCTTAGGCTTTGAGAGAGCTTCAATTAATTCTTTCATTCCCTCTTCCTCAGTGGAATATTTCTTCCTTTTTTTTTCTAATCATCACCTCTTTCTTCAACCATCTCAAAGTATGTTTCATCAGAGTTTTACCTTTGAAGAAGAAGGAGTTTTTTCTGCTAGGCCTTTTCCCTTATCACTCCTCTCTAGAGTCTTCTCCTTTTGTGAGATATCCACATGAGGAGTCTTTGTATCTATCAAGTCCACAGTTCTCACCTCTATATCTTGGGAAGTCTATTTAGTTTTCTCATATATCTACCCTTCCTCTGACACTTCATCAGTAGGTATTTGTTTTGGCTCTTCTTCTTGTTTCACTTGGACCTATTCTTCATTGTTCGGAGGGAGAGGAGTAGCTCAACCTTTATCCATAAAAAGTGATTATAGATTTGGTTATGGTGGAACTATTTTAGGTCCTTGTGGTTGAGGTGGCAATTGACTCAATTTTTATTGTTGAGGTTGATTAGTTTGAGTATCCCTTATCTTATCTCCCACCAACTTAGTGCCAACTGGCATAAAATAAAAATTTGATATCATGAAATACATCAAACCCTTCATCCTCATGCTCATCAATCCATTATTGTAATTCATCCTTCAAAGTCATAGACTAAATAGGCTGAGTGGGAATCTGCTCTAACCCTATGGCCTTAACAAGATGAGTCCTCTGACTCAAAGAGATGTTATCTTCTTCATCTTCATCATCATCTTCTTCCTCTCCTAGAATGACCTCTAGTACTAATGGAAAAGGAATAACCTTTATAATCATGTTTTGTCTCCTCTTCACTGGATTTTTTTATCTTTCTTCACTTAGGAGTAGATGGTGAGGCTTGTACCTCTTATACAGGTAGAGATACTTCTTGTATTTCTACTTTAGCTACTCCTTGTCCTTCTTCTATCGATGGCACTTAAGGATTATCCTAGGTCTATATAACTTTTACATTCTCTGCTCCTTGTTGATTCTTTGCCCCTTGTTGTGGTGGTTCTTGAGTTGTTCCTTCTTCCAACTCAACTTGTTGGGGAAAAGTTCTTTTCCTATTTCCCTTACCCTTTTGATCCCTATAGTATCCAACTTCTTTGTCAATTTGGTGTACTCTTTTTGGCCTCACTAGGGACTGAGCTATGAAAGTGGGCACTGTTACCTTAGCTCCTCTACCTTTTTCTAGGTAGGATATAGCTTGGAAAACTACTTCTTGAGGAACTAGATTTATCTTGAAAGGTATTTTGATCCAGTCCTTAGTCAATTAAATAACATGCATCACCCTATGAATAATATTATCATTTTCTTCTTTATCGATCTTCACATTCATAATAGGTCGATCAAAGATATTATCTCTATTATACAATGGGTCAAGGACCTCTTCTATATCTTGTTGCACTATCTTTAAAGGAACCTTTATCTTCAAGGTACTACCTACTAGATAGACAGTCATCCTACAATAATCCCTCATATGGATTTTGTAGTCATCTACTGCATTCATCCAATGATCCTCTTTTGCATCTTCATGTTGGAATTATTTCCTCACTAAATACTACACTCTTCCAACATTATCAAAATAAGGACAAGGAGAGTTATATTCATATAAGGGATACTGATCCCACTCTAACTCAAAAGTTAGAATATCCTACTTTTGAACAACACTAAATGGTCCTATAGTAATGGGCCATACCTAGGTTTTCTTGTGTTTCTTTCTCACTCTCTCATATGCAGAAAAAAGTTGTCATGAAATCTCCAGCAATATAAGTCTATCAAATGGATATCTAGGGAGCTTCTTTGGATTGATAGTCATACCCTCTACCCTCAAATAAGTGAGTATTTTAAATTGGATGTAATAGGCATTGATTTCTATAATCTTTGCCACTAGCTCATCAACATCCTTTTTCACATAATCACCTTCAATGAACTGAATGATTGCAAAAATGAAAGCATCATTCACTATTCAATATTCTTTGTTGTGCTCTTAAACCTTTTTCTTCACCAACTAGGGGTATACTATATAAGGCCATGCATTTTCATCTTACATGTTGCCCCTTTTAAACAATCCTGGATAGTTTGTTGCTCTTGCAACTAATAAGTACACCAAATAAGATGTCATATAGAACTTATGGTTGTTCTTGACTATCACTAGTTTCTCATCCAAATTCTCACTGATAATTGAAGCCTAGTCAATTGGCATCTTTCCTATTCTAACAGTCTCAATGAAGTGTACCATCCATATATTTAGGTGTCTTGATGCTAATAACCGCATGAATTTTCTCAAAAGCATTATGGAATATCTGATATCATCTTCCATATAGCCCCTTGTCATGTCCACTTTGCATCCAATAGGAGTTTGCTCAATGAGATATGAGGATTGAATGATTTCAGATGCTTCCACTCCATGTTCTTTGTACCACCTTTCTACTTGATGATATGTCAATCTGATATACTAATCTTCCCTCACAAGATGGAATACCTTCTATATGTTCTTAGGTCTCAGATCTAGCATGATCTCTTGATGCAGTAGCATCTTGGGTTCACTTGCAATCCTACATGTTTGAGAGGGATTTTGGTTAAAGGTTATGGATCTTGGTGAATACTGGTGCTCGACATACACTGGTAGCTCGGCATGGTCTTGGGAGCTTAGCATGGTCTATGGAGTTTAGCATGGTTTGGGAGCTTGGCATGGTCTATGCAGCTCGGCATGGTTTTGGGAGCTCAGCATGGTCTAGGGAGCTCGGCATGGTCTTTGGTTTCCCAGCATGGTCTGAGAATTTGGTGTCTATTTCAATATGTATAACTAATTTTCCACAATGATTTAAAGGATGAAACATTCAGAGATTGAAGAGGGCCTAGATTTCTACCTATGGTTCGAAGCTCGAGTTCTAATTTATTTGAAGCTAGGATATATCGCAATTTTTCTAAGACATCAATTTTGGGAATTTAATTGTTGTTGTTGGCCTACTTGTGGCATTTAATTTATGTATTTGTATTTCATTTGTGTTCTAGGATAACTTATGGCTTAGATTGGTATAATTAGGAGTTGTGAGGGAGTCTTTAGTCATTCATTCGAAAGGGGAATGAATGTGGGAGCAACTAAAGAGTGAGTTTTCCTGAGTCTGTAAGAAAAGCACCGAATGTGAGGCAGTTTACAATAGGATTGTGATGAGGTTGTGAATGTGTGGATAGAGTGCCAAATGTGAGGCAATCTATACTTGGATTATTCATCCATCATGGAGAAGTAGAGGAGCTTGGAAGAGAAAATTTGGAGAAGAGCTAGTAGCTATGGCTTAGGAACTAGAGGATCTCTTGGTGGACTTACGAGTACAAGGATGGATTCTTCTTGGTGTTCTTATCTAGTTGTGTATCTGGACTAGCTAAGATTGGTTGTAAGTTGGATCATGTTGGATCTTGTAGAACTAATTCTGTAATTTTCTATTTGTATTTGGCCCTAACTCAGAAGGCCTTACAGTTGGGCATGTTGCATGTAATCAGTTATATATTTATGAATCAAGAATTGTAATTTGGTATCAGATCTTGCATTATTTCTCCTTGTTCTTGTGTTTCTTCTACGTGGTCGTATTGCACTACACCATCTCCCTAGTTATACTTTTTACAACCTTTTCTTATGAGACATAGTTCTTTACCAATGCCATGATCAATTTTGAAGACTCTACCAATATCAGGTGTGATGTTGCGTTGACTAACCCTAATCTCATAAGACCAAATATCATTGGAGACCTCTCAGTAGGCTTTTTTCACAAAAATAGGAAGGCATTCCAATCAATATGGGTGAGTTTAGTGTCTTGGATCTCTAAATCTTCATCCTAAAAGTGTGACTTTGCCTAAACACCTAGAAACTTGAAAACTACTAGTTTTGGGACCATCTTTGCAGTGAGGGAGGACAAGGAGGAACCCATTGAATCTACACAAAAATGAGATCCATTAGTCCATAAGTGAAGAAAAATCAATCTACATAAGTCCTAATAATGACCAAAATACAACCCAGAAACCTTGACTCTCAAAAACTGATTTAAGACATTTAAAAACTTATTTCTAACCCTGAAAAATAAAAATAAAAGTGCACTTGGTGCACCTTAGAGGTGTGCTAGGCATGCACCATTATTTTTCTTAGTAAGAAAAGTGTAAAAATTTGAGGGTGCACACTTAGCACACCTTATGGAGTGCACTAAGTGCACGTCCTTTACACTTCTAGAGGAATTTTTATCTCTAGTAAAGGTGGGTATGTGTCTACCTTGGATAGGTGCACACCTACATACCTTTATCTTAAGTGAGGTTTTTAGCTTAGGTTTTTTAAGTTTTAAGATTAATGCAAAAAGAAGGTGTGTATTTGTGCACCTCTTGCTTGGGTGTTGTTTAATGTTTTGCATGTTATGTGTAGGATTGCATGGAATGAGTAGAGAGGCACACCTTAGGGGTGTGGATGTGCAACAAGTGAGAGCTAGAGGAGTGAAATGGAGTTGTGTGAGGAGAGAGGCAGGGGTCCTAGGCTTTGTAGGCCATGGATCTAGCACACCTCTTAGAGGTGCATAGTTGTGCATTTCCAAGGGGTATGCTATTCCCTTTTTGATGTAGCACACTAGCACACCTGGTAAGGTGTGATAGTACACATCTTTTAATGCAAAAAATGACTTTCTCCTTTGGAAACACTTTTTGAGAATCTAGGTTTCTAGGTAGAGACCTCGACTTAGGTAAAAACACTAGGGAAAATCCTAAAAAGACTTAGACCCTGGACTAGAGATTTGGAAAGCTAAAAAATAAATTAGGGGATCCCCATTTCTAGTCAAAATGGGGCATACATTGTGGAACCACAACATAGCCATCAAATGATTCTCCCTAGGATTAATAGAGAATCTTGCAACTATCCTTATAGATAATGCAATATTAAGTATGCTATGTACTATATATTCTAATTTTTCAATCATAGACTTTTATAATGTTTGATTTACCTCAACTAAATCATCATTCTTTGACAATTTATGTCCTATAACCCTAGGTGTACTTACTATTTGGAATCCTCCAATCCAAAAGTTCTTAGTATCTCCTTGACATACTTTGACTGAGTGATGTATATACCATATTTCATCTAATGTACTTGCAAACCCACAAAGAACTTGATCTCTCCAAACATAGAAATCTCAAATCTTGCTTCATTTCATTTGCAAAAGCCTTACATAAAGCATCCTAGCCTCCAAATATGATATCATCAACAAAAATTTTAGATAACAAAATACCTTTGCCTTTCTCTATCTTCATGTATAGATTTTTGTTGTCATCAATCCTTTCAAATCCAATCTTCACAAGATATTTATGAAATCTCTCATACCATGTTGTTGGTGCTTGTTTCAAACCATATAGAGCTTTGTGTAATCTACATACCATGTTCTTATTGTTAACATCAAAAAATCCTTTTGGCTATTCTATGTAAACTTCTTCCTCTAATATTCCATTTATAAATGTATATTTAACATCCATTTGATAAATTTTGAAACCTTTGTATGTAGAATAAGAAAGTAGAGTTCTAACTCCTTCCAATCTAACAATAGGAGAAAATGTTTCTCTATAATTAATTTCTTCTTCTTGTGCATATCCTTTGAAAACTAATCTAGCCCTATTCCTTGTGACTTCTCCATTTTCATCTAGCTTATTCCTATATACCCACTTGGTACCAGTCACATTTTTGTCTTCTAGTCTAGGAACTAGAGTCCATGTCTTTTTTTCTCAATTTGTTCAATCTCTTCTTCCATGGATTTACTCCAGTCCACATCTTCTAAGGCATCTTTTACCATTTTTTTCTCTTTTAAGCTTAGAAAACATTTATCATTTCTCAACTTTTTTCTTTTCATTGGTCTAGCATCTTTATCTCCAATAATTTGTGCAGCAGGATTATGTCTCTTGACATATTTGGACAATCTTGGTTTAGCTATGGTTTCTTCATTTGGTCTCTCTAGTTTAGAGTCACTATGTACATCTCTATCATGTAGTTTAGCATAACTCTCATGTACACTAATCTTAGAATCAAAATGTGCCTCAACTTTATTCTATAACTTGACATCTGAATGTAGCTGTTCTTGAATGCCACTGAACATTCATAGTATGTGACTTGACAGTAACTGAAACTTGTTGTTGGTTTGTAGCTTGATTTGTAGCATCTTCTTTAGCAAGTATACCTTCATATAAATGTAGAAATTATTTGTATTCTTCTACTTCTTTCATAGGTTCAGCCTCATGTACTTCTATATATTCATCATATTTCACATTTTCACTTTCCACAGCTTTGTTAGTGTTAGTATTTAAACACTTATAAGCTTTACTTCTTGTGGAATAACCTAGGAATATACCTTCTTCACTTTTTGCATCTATTTTACCATTCCTAAAATCTTTGAGAATAAATAATTTTCTTCTAAATACCTTAAAATATTTTGCATTGGGTGGGTATCCATACCATAGTTCAAAAGGTGTTGAATGAGTACCTTTCTTGTCTTGTATATGGTTTAAGATATAGACAGTTGTACTCACAACTTCTCTCTAGTATTTCAAAGAAACATTTTTCTCTATCATAAGTTTCCTAGCATAGTCCATTACAAACCTATTCCTTCTTTCAAAAATTCCATTTTATGGAGAGGTTCTAGGAGAAGACTTTTTTCTTTTGATACCTCTATCATTACAGAACATCTCAAACTCACTTGATGTAAATTCTCCTCCTTTATCAGATCTCAAACATTTCAAACTTTTACCTGTTTCCTTCTCAACTCTTGCTAAGTACCACTTAAATATTTAGAAATAATCATATTTTTGTTTTAGAAACATAACTGTCATCATTCTAGAATAATCATCAACAAGTAGCATAATGTACTTATCTTCCTTGTAGCTTTGCACTTCAATTGGTCCACACAAGTCAGTATGAACAATATTTAGTGTTCATTTAGAGCTATGAGTTTTACTCTTGTGAAGGATATGCACAAGAAGAAGGAATTGAGTTTTAATCATTAACAAGTAGCAAAAACTCTTATGCCATAGTTCTTCTCTAGACATCTTTTATGAGTTTTACTTTTAAAACTTGACTTTGTCATTTTTCCTAACTAACATTGTTTGCAAATTATATTATCAAGCTTCTTCAACTTAGGCAAACCTCTAACTTTTCTTATGTTACTGATACTAACCAAGTTATCAAAATTAACATGACATAACCTCTTGTGTCATAGCCACACATCATCATATCTTACAATTAGACAAGTAGCATCCTCTATATCAAGGTCGAATAGATTACTCCTAGTTTGATCACCATTTGCAATCAATTTTTCATCAGCATCATATATCTTAGCAATCTTGTTCTCAAACTCAACCTTACATCCTAAATTATTCAATCGTGACACATTCAACAAATTATAGTTAAGTCCTTCATCATACTTAGCATTACCACATAAAATCTTTTCTATGAGTTTGATAGAATCTTTTCCTTTTATCAAGCATAGTGCATCATTACCAAATCTTACATTATTTCCACCATAAAAATTCAAGGTAGTGAAATTAATTTTATCTCTAGTCATGTGATGTGAACACCCACTATCAATGATCCATCTGTCATTCTTATTTACATAAGACATAAGTGCAATTGCCTCATCTTCATCAAATTTTTCTTTCATTGCCACATGCACCACTTCATCATCATGTTCATCAGATTCATTTTATTTTTCCTCTTCAACAATGTAGCAAGACTGCTTGCCTTTGTCCTTGTAATCTTTTTTGTCTTCATCTTTTCTACTTTTGTACTTGTCACCACCTCTATAGTTCTTCTTCTCTAGACATCTAGCAACAATATGACCAACTTCATTGCAATTAAAACAAATGATAGGTAATTTACCTTTAAACTTTTCTTTACCTCTATGAAATCTCCTTGTTAGTAGTGCTTCAAGTTGATCCACATCCTCCTCATCTATATCACTATCATTAGACACATACTTTGTCTTTTTCTTCTTCTTCTTCTTCTTCTTCTTCTTTTTCTCGTCAGGTTCCTTCAATGACAGCTTAGCTTTGAAAGTAGATTCAATATTTTTAGGTTTATAATTATCAAAGTTAGATAACTCAAAAGTAGTGAGCCTACATACTAGACCTTCAAGAGATAGAGTATTCCTTGGTATACATCTCAATTCCTGTATTGTAGAAACTCTAATAACATATATAGGTAGCAATGTTCTTAAAACTTTTCTTAGTACAATATCATCATCTATTGCACTAGTAGCTCCCCTTATTTCATTGACAACATCTTTTATCCTTGATTAATATTGAGCAATATTTTCACCTTCTTGCATTCTCATATCATCAAACTTACATCTGAGACTGTCAGCTTTGGCTCTTAGAACTTTCATGTCTCCTCCATAGATGGTGTTTAAAGCACCCCACATTTTCTTTGCACTATGAAGACTTTTGATATCATCAAATTCAACATAGCTTAGGGTAGAGGCAATCTCTAACATTACCTTGTTGTGTTCTTTGTTCTTTTTTAGATCCTTAGGGCTCCAACAGGATCAACATGCTTAGTAGTAATGGTAGATTGTGCATGATCTCCTTAAACTTTTCCATGTAGGAAAGTTATCTCTATTAAGCTTGGGTATATCTCTTTTTGACAACTTGATCTTTGTGCATCTTATACCTTCAAATTAGTCCTCTTATGTAGATAGCTTTGATACCAATTGTTGGAATTCTTTAAAATAACTGGAGGGGTGAATTAGTTATCCAAGGTCCAGATGTAAAAGGAAAAATGTTCTCAGCTTAGTGAACCCATAAAAAATTTATCATCATGCATGCATCCATAAGAATATGCAATCACTTAAAACTTGTAGGTTACTATCAAATCAATTTGCAAAAATATAAACATGAAACATAACAGATTTAGCAACACATTTGACACAATGATTTATGTGCAAACCCAATTTGGGAAAAACCACCAATAAGATGCTACTCTTTTTCACTCATCTAAAGTGATGCCCTATAAAATACCAACCCTATTGAAGGTTACAATACACACTATTAAATGTGATCCTGTTAAAGGATTTCAATCACCCTATTAGGAGTGAACCTTGTTACAAGACTTTAGACCATTCACTTGGAATGTCACCCGGTTATAGGATTTACAAATGACTATTAGGTAAACCTTAATCCAAGGGATTTGCCTTAGACTGGTACAATTATTAGAGAGTAACAGTGAGGCTTGATCTAATTACAACTTACAACTCCATTCGTAGATTACAGATCTTGTTTCAATCCTCCATTCTTCTTGGATTTCACACATTTCAACTCTAATAGCTTGTTCACCCTTCAAGAATCCATACCTTTAAGCCTTCTTGCTTAACATGCCAATGCAAACTCTCAATTAGGTCATTGAATGAAGCAATACCCTTGACTTGTTGTCTTCCATAGGTTCTCGCACATGAAAACCCTTGCTTCTAACCAGCCATCCCTATAAATAGAGAATTAAGATCTTTTTTCATTCATTCTCCATCATCCAATTTAGGGTTAGGATAGATTAGGTAGGATTCAAGGAATCTACCCCTCATTCCATATGACTTCTAGAAACTTTTTCAATTCTCTTTGAATTTGCCTCAAAATAGTATACCATGAATTTTGTGCCACCATCTCATCAATCTTATCTTCCACCTCATTCACACAATCCAAGAAAAAAAACTCGTTAGCTCTAATAATGGTGTCACTTGACATTAACTTGCTTCTAATGCTCAGCACATACTACATTGCTTGACATCCTTTGTAAAATCACTTAGTGCAAACTAAAGTTTATTGGTGCTTGGCATCAACTAAACTTTACTTGACATCCACTACTTTGCTTGGTATATACTAAAATAGACTTTTACTCAGCTCCAACTAATTTTCTACTTGGCTTGCCTTGACTTTTTTTGGCACCTAGTATCCATTTGGTCAAGCTTGGCAAACAAACATTGTTTAACTTATTATTCTAAACTTGCTTAGTGTAACCAACCTTTGCAACCTTAAGTAGATTATCAATACACTATGATATCATTGTTTTAGCTGATTCTTGTACTCCTTTTTATATCATATTTCAACCTTTCCTCTAGGTGCCATTGTTACATCTTTTGATCAAATCCTCTTCATCAATAAAATAAGTAATAGTACTTAAATAATATAAGTAGTTGTCTTGCCAGCAAAAAGTAGGTTTGACATCAGTGACAAAACAATGATTGAAACACATTTATCATACTTGTATTAATCTATTTTCAAAATCTCCTTCTTTAACACATAGTAGAAAAGATTTTGCTCATGCTATGAGTATTGTGGCAAAAGTTTCTTCTGATCCTACGGAGTCACATATGATTTCTATGAAGATAATCTTTAGATATTTGAAAGGAAACAAATATTATGGTTTATGGTATAAGAAAGATGGTGATTTTAAGTTAAGAGTCAATATTGATGATGATTAGGTAGACAATGTTAATTTAAGGAAGAGTATAGGTGGTGGAGCTTTATTTTTAGGAGAATTTTTTGTGACATGAATAAGAAAGAAATGAAGTTGTATTTCACAATATATAGTTAAGGATAAGTATGTTTCTTCTGCAATAAACTATTCTAATATTGTGTGGATCAAATATTAATTGGAAAGTATAATGAAAGAGGAAGTTATTGATCTTGTATAAATGTATTGTGATAACACAAGTGCAATAAACATATTAAAGAACCCAGTAATACATGCCAAGAAAAGCTTATATCTGTCAAGTATCACTACTTGGGAGAGAAAGTTTAGGAGAAACAACTGTGGTTGGAATATGTGAAGTCAAAGAAACAAATTTTTGATATATTTACTAAGCCTTTGCCTAAGGATTCCTTTGAATATATAAGAGGTAGACTAGGTGTCTATCCCTTATCCAATGTTCACTAGAAGAAGATGCATGCATCAATTCATGCCCTAATAGAATATCTATCTGAGTTTATGTCTAGGAGTTCACTCTTTAGGCAATGTTAAAGTTGTGAAGGAGGTGGAAGATGTGATAAAATAGAAGCAATTGGTACTTACAAGGTACAAGTTATAAATACATGGAAAATGTGAAGGTTTATTTTTATCTATGGTATTATTGTCAAAAGGAGAGAAGTATTAAAGGAAAAATATACTAGAGAAAGTAATATATGGGAGAGAGTATTGTGGAGAGATGTACATATTGTTGATGATTATCAAAAGGGAGAGGCTAATGTTGTAAGGGAGGGAATGAGTTAAGTGAGATAAGGATTGAATAAAGACAAGAATATTAATTTTTGTCAAAGGGATAACACATAGTGATGAGGTTCAATGAAGAGTGAAATATGAACAAATAGAGAAGCATAATCAAAGGGTGAGTATTGTAGTGATTGAAGTGTTTCCATCAGATGTTGAGACCAAAGTAAGAGATGTATTACTAGTTAAGTTTGGTATTGGATGGTATATTTCATAGTGTGTTGTCATCAATGTCAAAAGGAGAGATTTTTGGACACAACTTATAAACTAATGCTATTTTTGGACGCAATTGATGCTAATGAATGAAATGAAAGATTGTTAGACATAAGTAATGTTGATGAGATACAAAGTCAAAACCAAGCTATATATTGTATGTAGAAGAGTTAGATATTGTCATTCATGTCAACTTGTTTGACAATACTAATTCATGTAAGTTGCAATCATCTAAAGGATGTGGTGTTGAATAGAGAAGTGGAAAATAAAGTTAGAAGATGGAATAAATAAGTGATGTTGAGTATGTGATATTAACTAGGAAATTCTTGAATTAGTCTATGGAAATGTAATGATGGTTTGATTATTTTACATGATTTGATGAAGAGTTAAGATGACATACAAGAAAGTTATTTTGGTTGGTAAAGAAAAGAATAAAATTGCAAAGAGAAAAGGGAAAGGAGAATTATGTTGTGCTGACTCAAAAATGGTGATTAATAAATGAAGACATTAGAAGGTTAAGCAAGGAAGTCAGTGTTAATTGAGAAAGAGAAGAGATAACAAAGAGAGGATAGTATTAGTTGAGCGTAGTTTTGATTGAGTGATGTGGTGCTCGGCAATGCTTGAACACAAGTTGGTAAAAGACTAATAGCTTTTGGAAGATCAAGTAAAGGATAATATTGAGTAAAGATATAGACTATTCTAGAAGATTCTAAGATAAAGACAAAGTTAGTTAGGAAGATCAATGATTAGCATAAACAAGGCAAGATTAGATTGTTAATATTTGAATCATGTTGAGTGGTCCAAGGTGAAGCATAGATTTTCAAGCTAAATGATTTCCCAAGTGTCTAGATCAAATCTATCTAAGCTGGAAAAATTGATCGGTGATTTTGATTAAGAGACAAGATTTGTGAAAAGATGAAGTAGAAAAAATTTGTCTATATAAGAAAGAGACAAGAAGTTAAATGTTGTTGGTCTATTTGTTGGTTGATTTGATGATAAGGTGGTGATAAATTTTTTAAGTGAATTGATCATACTGAGTAGATCTAAAGTTCAAAGTGAAGAGGAATGGTGATGTTAGTGTGATGACTAGACATTGAAGGAAATAGATGGGTAGAATGGAGATCTAATCAAGAAAAGGTAGTTATTATTTCAAACCAGTCAACTTACTGTTACTCTCTAACCATTGTAGTTGAAAATCTAT
Organism: Cupressus sempervirens; assembly: GCA_028749045.1. Classification (NCBI taxonomy): domain Eukaryota; kingdom Viridiplantae; phylum Streptophyta; class Pinopsida; order Cupressales; family Cupressaceae; genus Cupressus; species Cupressus sempervirens. The sequence goes on along the minus strand of CM053785.1, from coordinate 306,994,260 downwards.
CCACTTAGTGGAATTGTAATCAGTCTTTCTTTATTTTTAAATCCATGTTTATGACGACATTCCATTGGATGTTTATATGTCCTTTAGATAGGCCACTCATTGAAGGGTGATAAGGTCTAGATGATCTTCATTGAAAATTCCCGAATAGGGTCACACCTAGCAATATGCTTATAACCTTTAATAGGGTTGGCTCCAAACTAAGCTCACTTCAAAAAAGTTTTAGTTATTTTGGGTGACTAGTATGAGGTGGCTTTGACACTAATTGGCCTTCCACGATAAAAAATACTTATGTCAAATGGTGGATGAATATTTTACATATGCTGTTTTATTTCTACATGTGAAAATTGTTTGTAATTTAGTTAATGAACCTAAAACTTGATAGGCATTGTTAATCTACTTACTAGTTTATAATTGTTAAAGTTAATGTGTTTACTAAGTTGATTTAATGATAATTTAAGTTGTTATGAAATTGGTGAATTGTTTTAAAGGACCTGAGGATAATTGATTCATGCTCCCCCTCCTCCCCCTTAGTTATCTAAGTGTAGATACACTAAAGTTGGCTTAAAGGTAATTATATGCTATCTTAGGCATAAATCCTTAAGTAAACATTATATCCTTCATTTCTTAGCATGAAATGAGTAATCAAAAAATATTTTCTTAGAACTCTTGTTTTAAACTTTTGATTTAAATTTTGAATTAAACTTATTAAATTTAAATATAAATGAAATAAAATTTGAATAAAATAAATAAATAATATATTTAACAATTTCTATTATCTTTTAATTATTTGTTCTACTTTAATAAAAGACATAATTGAAATAAAAATCCAATTCAATGATAATTAGTGGAACAAGTTCTACATAGTGGCGTTGTATTTACCAATATATTTAATTGTATTTGTATTGACTTTATGGAATATAAGTTGTTAGTTTGTCATATTTTTTAATAAATTTAATTTAGTTGAAATTAGAAAATTATTGTAGAAAGTAAGAGAATTCATCATTAATAAATTGTTTTAAAAATTGAAGTTTATGTTTATATATGTGTGTATAAGAGGGTGAACTTTATGGTTTGTAAATTTAAAAAAAGTTATTAAATGACAGTATACTCTAGAAGTGGTATTATAATGTTTAATAAGTATATTGAATATGCATCAATGGTCAATTAGGAAAAAAATTGATTAATTTTAATTTAAAAATATAAAATATAACTAAATCTAAAGTACATTTTTTTATAATTTGTGTGACTTCATATTTATTTTTTCAACCATTTTCATATATATGGATGTAATGTGTTTACAAAATAAAATAAAAAAATAATTATCTTTAAATAATCATGCATTATAAAATATGTTTAAATAATATAATCTATAAATTAGTTTAAAAAAATAGAAAATAGAGAACCCTCCCAAAAAGGGCTCCTATAACACCAAAATAATTTAGTCAATCATATATTTATTATAATATATAAAATTTATAAATACATTTAAAAACTTTATAAATGTTTGAGTTACTTGAAAATAATTTCTCGTGATTGGTGAAAGTTAATTAGGTTTTGAAGAGAGTGAATACAATAGTATATTGCCTACAACAAATGCAACAAGTGCCACATAATGGCGTGGTATTTGCTGATAAGTTGTTGTTTTGTTATATATTTTTAATAAATTAAATTTAGTTGAATGCATTACTACAAAATTATTATAGAAAGTAAGAAATTCATAATTAATAAATTGTTTAAAATTTTGAACTTTATATTTATATATTTGTTTATAAGAGGTTGAACTTAATATTTTATAAATTTTTAAAAATATTGTTAAGTAATAATATACTCTAGCAATGATATTATAATGTGTAATAAGTATATTGAATAAACATGAAAGGTCAATTAGAGAAAATAAATTAAATTAATTTAAGTTTAAAAAAATTAAAAATATAGCTTATCTCTTAATCTGAAAATCTAAAGTGCATATTTTTTTTTCAACCATTTTTATATAATAATGTAATGTGTTTACAAAATAAAGTAAAAATATAATTTTCTTTAAATAATCATATGATAAAATATGTTTAAATAATATAATCTATACATTAGATGAAAAATTGGAATATGGAGAACCTCTGAAAAAGGGCTCCTATGACACCAAAAGAATTTAGCTAATCATATTTTTTATATAATATATTAAATTTATAAATAAATTTAAAAACTTAAGAAATATTTGAGTTACTTAAAAATAACTTCTGGTGATTAGTGAAAATTAATTAGATTTCAAAAAGTAATAGTATATTACATACAACAATACAAGAAAAAAATTAAAATGTAACTAGCTCTTTCATTTTTCCTTTACAAAACTTCAAACGGGTAGAAAATACCCTAACTAAAATGACAATACATCGAATATTCTTAAGAAGAAAATAGTAATAAAATAAAAATATTTAATTCAAAATAATAAATAATTAGACAAACTAAATTAATTTTAATAGACTATAATTATTACTTGTAATTTCATGAATATAATGAATAATTAAATTAATTTAAAAATAAAAAAGGATAAAAAAGTAAAAGGAAAATTGAAATAAAGCTAATTCTTTCCTTCTTTCTAAATATTATTTTTCTTTTCAAATTTTAAAAGTAAAATTCACATATAATAAAATATAATATTATAAGATGGACTATCCACTTAACAATTATACGTAATAAAAGTAAAATAAAAAATTTACAAAAACAACCAATATTATTGGTAAAATAATAAATATAAATATGAAATAAATCTTAAATGTATTTTATTTATTTTATTTCAATGTTAATTACTTTTATATCTAGTTAAGTAATTCCTTTTTATATGAAATTATTATATCTAAAAATTAAACTACAATAGAAATATACTATAATATTTTAAAATAATTTTAATTCCAAATGTGTTATATAATTTTAATAGAAAGAACAAACTACAACATTCCAAATATGTCATATAATTTTAATAGAAAGAATAGACTAGAACATAGTCATTGTTAGAAATGCTTTAGAATAACTGAGAGGGGGGGTGAATTAGTTATTCAAAGTCCAAATGTCCAATTCAAACTTTTCACTAAGTGTAGTGAGCCCATTCGACCATTTATTCATCCAAGCTTAGACATTCCTATTCAATAGGTTATTGTAAATCAGCATGCAAGCATAACACATAAACATATCAACACATAACATAGTGATTTGCATGGAAACCCAATTTGGGAAAAATCACCAGTAACATGCTACTCAATTCTCACTCTTCTAAAGTGATGCCCTATGAAAGACCATCCCTGTTAAAGGCTTACAACACACTGTTAAATGTGACCTGGTTAAAGGATTTAACCACCCTGTTAGAAGTGGGCCTGGTTAGAGGACTTTAGAACATTCACTCGGAATGTCACCCTGTTAAAGGATTTACAAATGGCTATTAGACCAACCTAAGTCCATAGGATTTTCCTTTACCCTAACTGATACAATTGCTAGAGAGTAACAATAAGGGGTTTTGACCTAATTATAGAATACAACTTAACTTGCAAATTTCAGATCACTTCTCAGCTCATAACATTGCCTGGCCTTCAGTCCCTTGATAGCTTTCCCTCCTTTCAAGCTTAGTCTCTTTAAGTCTCCATGCTCAATGTACCAATGCAATCATCTCTCTCTGACCACTTGTCAAAGTATAGTCTTTGTGCTATGTTCTTCCTTCTCCTAGATGTCTTCTCCTTGACACCCTTCAAAAGACTTCATAATTTGGCACACCAACAGCTCTAGCTTCTTGGTCTATGACTCCTTAAATAGAAATTTGGAACTCCTTTTCCTGCTCAATTCTTCCCTCCTTTAATTTCAATACATATGGATTAGGTAGGATTCATTTTATCTAACCCATATTATGTTCCTTCCAAAAACATCCTAAAGAATCCTCTTGAATTCACTCAAAAATGGTTTACATAAAATTCTATGCCACCAGCTCATCATCCTTATCCTCCAACTAGCTCACAAAATTCAAGGTAACAACTATGTCAGCTCATATTTGGAAAATCTTTGACTTTTCCAATAATATAGAAACTCAACACTATTGAAATACTGGTGCTCAGCACATACTGTGTTACTCAGCATCAATTGAGTTTTATTGATGCTCAGCACCTGAAGTTTACTGGGAACCTACTAAGATTTTCTAATGCTCAACACTTGTTACTTTTCTTGGTACTTGAACTTCACTCAGCACCTGAAGTTCACTCAGCACATAGTAGATTTTCCTTTTTCTCTACTCCAACTGAGGATTTTCTCAACTTAAACTAGCTTGCTCTGCACCCACTAATGAATTTAGTTCAAGCTTTGTAGACAACCTTGTTACAACTTATTCCTCCAATGTTTCTAAGTGTGGTTATCCTTTGTGTCTTTGAGTATGTTACCAATACATCATTTAACCATTGTCTTAATTGATCCTTGCACTTCATTACAATATCATAACTCAACCTTTTCCTTAGGTACTCTTTTTAAATCTTGTTGATTAAATCATCTTCATCAATCAACTAAGTGATAGTATGTTTGATGTCAATGACAAAACAACGATTGAAAACATTCTTTTAACAACAATCTCCCTCTTTCAATCAATCTTCTTCATCAATGATCTTTCCAATCAGATTTCCAACAATCTCCCTCTTTGGCATTGATGGCAAACCATACTGATCAACCATCAAACCAAACTATTCAACGATGTTACCAACATGCTAACTAGGTTAAAACAATAAGTCAAATGCCAAAAAGAAATATGTGTTACTATTAGTTTTCACTTCTCCCTTTGTGATATGCTATTCTGATTACTTTACTTCTACTTCTCTTTTTTTTTATACTTTGTTGTTTATCAGTTATGCTCACTTCTTCCTCTACTTCTTTATTCTCTGTCTAACTGAATGTTGTTGATATCTCCCTCTTTGTCTATTGATCAATTTCACTAAATTTCTCCCTCTTTGAAAACAATACCAAAGACATACTATTTCAGCATCTAATCATGCAAATCTAGCATCTTCTGGAACTTTCAATTTCTCTCTCTATCACCATGCTTGTGACTGATTTGGAACTTCAGCACTTTAATTACTTCAAGAATAATCCTAAAGTAGGTATCCTCTACATCAATGTGCAATATTTCAACAATCAACTCATTTGATGCAGGACAGTCTTGCTTTTACTTCAAGTAGCCTTGGTTAGGGGTATCACCCCTCACTTACCTCTAAGATACTCAAAAGCATCTTTAGATAGTGCTTTTGTGAAGATGTCAGCAATTTTTTCCTTCGAGCTTACATATTCCATCTTCACTTGTTTGTCTTCTACCAATTCTCTTACATAGTGATACTTAATTGCAATATGCTTGGTTTTAGCATACATTGTAGGGTTCTTTGATATGTTGATAGCACTTGTATTATCACCACAAGGTATCATAGGCTGAGTTTCCTCTTCCTTCACACCCTACAACAAATGTTTGATCCATACAATATTAGTGTAATTGATAATAGTTGCAACATATTCAGCTTTTGCTATTGACTGTGAGGTACAATTTTGCTTTTTACTAGTTTAGGTAACCAATCTTTTCCCTAAGAAAAGTCTCCTCCACTGGTGTTTTTTCTATTATCAATATTACCTCCCCAATCTACATCAGTGTAGGATCTTAGTTCAAATTTTTTACTCCTTTTTTAGTACAAACCAAAGTCATCAGTTCCTTTCAAGTACCTCATTATTCACTGTACTGCCATCAGATGATTTTCTCTTAGATTTGCAAAAAATCTTGTCATTATTCCAATAGCTAATGCAATGTCTAGTTTACTATGTATAACATACTGCAACTTTCCAATCATTGATCTATACATTGTCTGATTCACTTCAATTGGCTCATCATTCTTGGATAACTTATGTCCTATCACTATTGGTGTACTAACTGGTTTAGAGTATTGTAATCCAAATGTTTTGAGTACCTCCTTGATCTATTTTTATTGGGTCACAAATATTTCATGCTTCAATTGATGTACTTGCAATCCAACAAAGAATTTGATTTCTCCAAACATTCACATTTCAAACTCATGCTTCATTTGATCAGCAAAATCTTTGCATAGAACATCTTTTCCTCCAAATATTGTATCATTCACAAAGATTTTTGATATCAAAATATCTTTACCTTTTTTACCTTGATGTTGTTATCTATTTTCTCAAATCCTATCTTCACAAGATAATTGTGCAATCTCTCATACCATGCTCTAGGTGCTTGCTTTAGACCATAAAGTGCCTTATGCAGTTTGTAGACCATATCCTTTTTGTGATTATCAAAAAATTGTTCTAGTTGTTCTATGTAGACTTCCTCTTCCGGTATACCATTTAGAAAAGTAGACTTCACATCCATTTGGTAGACTTTGAAACCTTTGTAGGTATCATATGCAAGTAATGTTCTTACTCCTTCCATTCTTGCAATAGGGGCAAATCTTTCCCCATAATCTAGTCCTTCTTCTTGTGCATAGCCTTTGCAAACTAGTCTAGCCTTCTTTCTTGTTATCTCACCATTCTCATCAAGTTTGTTCCTAAAGACCCATTTGGTACCAATTACATTCTTATTAGTTGGTCTAGGAACTAGGGTCCAATTTTTTTTTTTCTCAATCTGGTCTATCTCTTCTTCCATAGCTTTATACCAGTCATCATCTTGTAGTGCATCTGTTACTATTTTGGGCTCAACGTTGCTCAGCAGACATGATTCATTCCTTAGTTTATTCCCTATCATTGGTCTAGCATCCTTATCACTAATGATTTGATCTGCAGGGTGATGTCTTCTCACATACTTAGCTAGTCTTGGTTCTTTCCTTCTTTCCATGTTTGATACTTTAGCTTCAGAGTCATTCTATTCTTCTCCATCTGGTATTTCATCATATCTTTCATGTGCACTAATTTTAAAGTCAGAATGTGTGTTTTTTTTATTCTACAACTCAACTTCTGAACATAGCTCAGCATTCATTGGCTATGACTTGGCTGATACTAAATTTTTTTGATGATTTCCAACTTGATTGGTAGCATTGTCTTCAATAGTCATTCCTTCATAGAAGTATAAAAAAGATCTATAATCTTTTGATTTTTTAGTTCCATTAACCTAAACTTCTACATGCTCATCAAAATTTACATTTGCACTCTCCACTATCTTGTTAGTGTTAGTATTCAAACACTTATATGCCTTACTTCTAGTGGAGTATCCAAGGAATATACCTTCATCACTCTTTGCATCAAACTTGCCATTTCTGGTATCTTTAAGAATATAGCACTTACAACCAATGATTTTGAAATATTTTACATTATGGTGAGTGACCATACCATAATTCAAAGGGTGTTGCATTTGTACCTTTCTTGACTTGGACTCTATTTAGGGTGTAAACAGTAGTGCTTACAACTTCTCTCCAGTACTTTAGTGCAACATTTTTCTCCATCATCAAGGTTTTAGCATAGTATATCACTGACCTATTCCTTCTTTCAGCAATGTCATTCTGAGGTGGAATTCTTAGTGCTGATGTTTTCCTTTTGATACCTTTGTCATTGCAGAATATCTCAAATTCATTTGATGTAAACTCTCCTCCTCTATCTAATCTTAGGCACTTCAGACTCTTTCCTATTTCCTTCTCAACTCTAGTCAAATACCACTTCAACATTTGAAATGCATCAGATTTTTTCTTTAAAAACATAGCAGTCCTCATCCTTGAATATTCATCTACAAATAGCATTATGTATTTGTCTCCTAGGTAGCTTTGCACTTCTATGTTTTACTTTTGAAACTAGACTTGGTCATCTTCCCTAGTTGACAATGTTTGCACATTGTGTTTTCAGGTTTCTTCAGTTTAGGCAACCTTCTAACCTTCTTCTTTTTGCTGATGCTAATTAGATTGTCAATGTTAACGTGACACAATCTTCTATGCCATAACCACACATCATCAAGTCTAACAACAAGACAAGTTGCATCTTCCATATCTAGGTAAAATAGATTGCTCCTAGTTTGTTCACCTTTTCCTATTAGATTTCCATATGTGTCATAGAAATTGGCATATTTGTTTCCAAATTCTACTTTGCAACCTACATTGCCTTACTGGGATACACTCAACGAAGTGTAATTTAGTCTTTCAACATAGTATGCATTATCACATGAAATTTTCTCGGTAAGTTTAACTGAACCTTTTCCTTTGATTTGACATGGAGCATCATTTCCAAATCTAACACTATTTCCATCATACTGAGTAAAGGTAATAAACTTACTCTTATTTCCTATCATGTGATGTGAGCATCTACTGTCTATGATCCACTTATCATTCTTGTTCACACAAGTTACCAATGTTGTTGCTTCTTCTTCATTTGATTCATCCTTCATGGCCACATAGACTACTTCATCATCATTCTCATTAGAATCTTCTTCAACAACGTAGAATCTTTTGCCTTTATCCTTGTAATCTCTACTATCATCTTCTATTTTGTTCTTGTACTTGTTTCCTTCTTTGTAGCTTTTCTTCTATGTACACCTTGCAGGAATATGACCTACTTCATTGCAATTGAAATAGATGATAGGTAGCTTACCTTGGAATTTACCTTTGCCTCTATGGAATCTCCTAGTCAGTAGTGCTTCCAATTGTTCCACATCTTCCTCATCTGTGCTACTATCACTGGATGCATGGTTTCCTTTTCTACTCTTCTTCTTTGATGTCACCTCCTCGGTGTCTTTCATTTTCAGCTTGGCCTTGAAAGTAGATTCAAGGTTTTTAGGTCTATAGTTGTCAAAATTTGATAGTTCAAATGCAATAAGTCTTCCCACTATTCCTTCAAAAGTTAGTGCATTTCCTAGTATACATCTTAACTTTTGGATGGTTGAAACTCTTATAGCATAGATAGGGAGTAGGGTTCTTAAGTATTTACTGTTGATAGTATCATCTTCCAATTGACCACCTAGACTTCTTATTGCACTTACCACTTCCTTCATTCTGGATCCATATTGAGCAACATTTTCTCCTTCCTCCCTTTTCATGTCATCAAACATTCCTTTGAGGCTCTCTCTCTTTTCTCTTTGAACATTTTGATCTCCTCCATAGATATCTAATAGGGCTTTCCACATCTTGAATGCAAAATCACATCCCTTGATGTCATCAAATTCAACATAGCTAAGTGTTGAGGCAATCTCCAGCATTCCCTAATTGTGTGCCTTCCTTTTACTCAAATCATCTACAGTAAGTGGTCCAACTAGTTCTACATGTTCTGTTCCAATTGAGGTTTTTGCATAGTCACCTATTGATCCAAGGTGTAATTTCATCAAACTTTTCCATGCAACAAATTTTTCTTTGTTGATCTTGGGAACCTCTCTCTTGGACATCTTGATCTTCCTACTTCTAATACCTTGAAACTAAATCAATAGATGGCTCTGATACCAATTGTTAGAAATGCTTTAGAATAACTAAGAGTGGGGCTGAAACAGTTATTCAAGGTCCAAATATCCAATTCAAACTTTTCACTAAGTGTAGTGAGCCCATTCAACCATTTATTCATCCAATATTAGAAATTCCTATTCAACAAGTTACTATAAATCAAAATGCAAGCATAACACATAAACAGATCAACACAAAACATAGCGATTTATGTGGAAACCCAATTTGGAAAAAATCATCAGTAACATGCTACTCAATTCTCACTTTTCTAAACTGATGGCCTGTGAAAGGTCTTCCCTATTAAATGTGACCTGGTTAAAGGATTTAACCACCCTGTTAGAAGTGTGCCTAGTTAGAGGACTTTAGAACATTCACTTGGAATGCCACCCTATGAAAGGATTTACAAATGGCTGTTAGGCCAACCTAAGTCCATAAGATTTTCCTTTACCCTAATTGATACAATTTCTAGAGAGTAAAAATAAGGGGTTTTGACCTTATTACAGAATACAACTTAACTTGTAGATTTCAGATCACTTCTCAGCTCATAACATTGTCTCGCCTTCAATCTCTGCAATCCTTGATAGCTTACCTTCCTTTCAAGCTTAGTCTCTTTGAGTCTCCATGCTCAATGTACCAGTGTAATCATCTCTCTCTGACCACTTGTCGAAGAAAAGTCTCTATGCTCTATTCTTCCTTCTCCTAGATGTCTTCTCCTTGACACCCTTCAAACCACTTTGCAATTTGGCACACCAGTAGCTCTAGCTTCTTGGTTTGTAAGTCCTTAAATAGAAGTCTGGAACTCCTTTTTCCACTCGAATCTTCCCTCTTTTAATTTCAATTCATATGGATTAGGTAGGATTCATTGTATCTAACCCATATTATGTTCCTTCTAGAAAAATCTTGAAGAATCCTCTTAAATTCGCTCAAAAATGGTTTACATAAAATTTTGTGCCACCAGCTCATCATCCTTATCCTCCAACTGGTTCACAAAATTCAAGGTAACAACTATATCAGCTCAAATTTGGTGAATCTTCAACTTTTCCAATAATGCAGTAGCTCGGCACTATTGAAATACTAGTGGTCGACACATATTGTGTTACTCAGCATCAACTAAATTTTACTAATGCTTGGCACCTAAAGTTTACTCGGCACCTACTAAGATCTTTTTATGCTCGGCACCTATTACTTTTCTTGGCACTTGAAATTCGCTCGGCACCTGAAGTTCACTTGGAATGGTGCACACTAGATTTTCCTTTTGCTCAGCTCCAACTGAGAATTTTCTCAGCTTAAACTAGCTTGCTTGGCACCCACTAATGAACTTAGTTTAAGCTTTGCAGTCAACCTTGTTACAACTTATTCCTCCAATGTTTCTAAGTGTGGCTATCCTCTGTGTCTTTGAGTATGTTACCAATACATCATTTAACCATTGTCTTACCTGATCCTTGCACTTCATTACAACATCATAACTCATCATTTTCCTTAGGTACTCTTGTTACATATTGTTAATTATATCCTCTTCATTAATCAACTAAGTGATAGTACTTAGATCTTATAAGAAATCGTCATTCCTACACATAGCAGGTTTGACATCAATGACAAAACAATGATTGGAAACATTCTTTTAACAACAATCTTCCTCTTTCAATCAATCTTCTTCATCAATGATCTTTTCAGTCAGATTTTCAATAGTCATATGTTTAGATTTCAAAGAGAAAATTTAAAGACTAGTATGAAAAGAAATGGAAAGTAGCTTGTTCTTGGATAATTGGTAATTCTAAATGAAAGAACAAACTAGAACATAGTCATATGTTTAGATTTCAAAGAGGAAAGTTCAAAGATTAGTATTAGAGGAAATGGGAAGTAGCTTGTTCTTGAATGACTAAGAATTTTGAATGGCAAATAGTAAAGAAAAAAATCTTATTTTATTTTGTGTATTGTGCAAAAATATAAACTACTTTGATGGTATGGACTAAACAAGCCTAAAATTAAGACACTAATGTTTTTGTATTTATTTACCTTCTATATTTAGTAAATTAATATTAATTTTAAATTGAAATAAAATATAGTTCAAATACATATAATTTAAAATTAATTTAAATATTTTTTTCAAAATAACATGTTTACCATATGTAAACTAAATTATTTAAGGCACAGATCACCATCTTTTTATATATATATATATATATATATATATATATATATATATATATATATATATATATATATATATACATATATATATACATATATCAACAATTTGCCTCAATGCAGGTCACCTATCTTGTAGATTTTTCTCTAGTGACAAGGGAGGAAAAGCCTAAAGATCTATGCTTCACCTTTGTAAATTTCAACACTCAATTATTGAACAACAACATCAGAGGTCAAATTCCACCATATATATCAAACTGTGTGAACATCATGAGAATATATCCGAGAAACAATCAATTGTTAGGGTCCATACTAGACGACATGACCAGTTTGAAGCATTTAAATCTTGGACCTCTTGAACAACATGTTGTCAGGTGAATTATTGGAGTTTAACTATGAAAATTTTATTTCCATCGACATGTCTAATAACTTCATTTCTAGCATGCAACCATGCAACATTGAACCCATGACGAGCCCAGCTCCTATGCCCACTCTAGGCAACTAAACATGTTGTCATTCTCTAATTGATATGAAAACATATATGGTAGTGGTGATGAATAAGATTAAGCATATCTGAGAATAAATTATGAGTTTCAAATTATTATTATTATTTTTGTTGAGCTTTCTTTCAAGAAAATGTTTTTTAACTTGATCTAAGATTTCTAGTTATGATAATTTTCAAATGAGTTGAAATATTAAGCATGAAGACTTCATGTTTGGATATCACAAGAGATTATTGGATTCATGGACATAATATGCTTATTTTAGTAGTAAAGATTAAGATTGTGTATATTTGAGAACAAATTATGAGTTTTTAATTATTTAATGGAATGTGCTATTACAAAAAGGTTTTCTAAATTTGATCTAGATTTCTTTTATGATCTGTCAATCTAGTAAAAACATAAAGACTTTTTCTTTTAGATGTCGCAATAGACAATTGTAATCATTAGCACATTTTAGTAGTGAAGATATAGATTAGGCAAGGTGATGATACTAGTTGTTTGAAATAAAATTATGACTTCCTTATCATTTAATTGAACATGTTATCAAAAAAATATCTATTGAATTAGACCTAGAATTTTTGTCAATATAATTTTATGTTTGGTCAAACTATGAAGCATAAAGACTTCTTATGTGGATGTGGCAAGAGCTCATTTGGAATCATGGGTATATTATAGTAGTGAAGGTCAAAGCAAGGTGATAATGGTGGTTATTTGAGAATTAATTATAGGTTTCAAATCATTTATCTATTAGTTTTAAGTAGTAAATGCTTGAATGTGTTGTTGGGTGTTCATTTTGCATGAGGTCAACGGCAGGAATCCATAGTGTAATTCCTCTCTTAAAAAGAAAATCTTTTTAAGGATCCACTCCAAGGTTCATTGTTTGTCTTGCGACGTACCAAAATCCGCTTAGTAGAAGATAAATGTGAGTGTTCACGAGGAGGCATTTGCTAGTTCTAAAACTCTATTTTCTTGGAATTGAAGTAAAATTTGTTCGCTGTCTCAAAATATCACACCAAAAGAACAATATTTTTGTATTTTTTCAATGAATGCAACTCTAATAATGCAGCTACTATGAGGTCCTATTCTAACAAGGCGTTAGCAAAGAAAATAATGAAATTGAAAGAAAATAACATGAAATCAAATGACTTGAAATTAAAATTTCTAAACAGACATAAGCTACAGAACACAAGACGCTGCGAGTTAAACCTTCAAAGAAATCGATAGGAAACCAATGAAAATAGGAGTAGTGCTTCCTAGAATCCACTGGTGCGACTTATGCGATTGTCGGTGAGAATCTTTAACAAATTGAATGATGTTTCACTTTTCATCAAATTGCAAGGCCATAGAAAGTGCGCTCATGCGAGACAAAAAGCTATGTAGACACAATCGGGTGATCTCTTCTCAAGCTCGTTATGTCAGTAGAATTCATATATATATAGAAAACACCAAAACTAAAAGTTTGCACAACCAGAAACAACACAATAAACCTTTGGCTCAATCACAATCTCATGAATAAAATTCACAAAACAATGACAAATTCAAGCAAGAATAACTACACTCTGAATGCTAGCACCAAAAGCATAACTTTATTGCATAATAACGGCAGCCCTTTTTAATTTTACAATGGGGTATTTATAAGAAATCATCTCCTCAATTTGTGTTGAGAGTGAGAGATATCTTGATGTAATAAAATGGTATTAAAACATTCAAACAAACTAAATATATACAAACTGACAATCTAATTGGTGCTTAGAGGGACTCCATCCATATTTTATTCACTAGTTGGATGCATGGGCCCTTTACATGTCAAAAACAATGAAAGCATGAGAGAGAAAGTAGGAGGAATCCATCAGTCGAAGTAGAAGTGCATGGAGACACCAAAAATAGAAGCTGCCCCTTCACTAGGCATGTGTGTTGAAGTTAAACTGTCGTCAGAATGCGCTCTCGTTGCATGGAAAGTGTTATTTTTGGAAATAGCAGTCAACTGTCAGCACACCTCTGAATTGTGGACCTGAGGAGCTGTGAACCTGCAAATTTGCGAACTTGCAAACCTGTGGACCTCGACTAGGTCAAAAATCTCAAAATTTTACTAAGTGTCAAAATTGAAATTCTGGCATCTAGGTTTTGCTCATCTTTATCCTAAACATATGTTTGGATGTTTGCCCTTGAATTTCTCTATAATCTTAGTAATCTTAGCAGCATCCAGAAGATCCAAAGCCTCATACGTGTCTTTGACCTTTTGTCTATAGTTGTCCACCTCAATTCAAGTTTCTACAAAATCTCTGAGTTTGGTGTCCAACTCTAACAGTGCTTCCTCTATCCTGAAGGCTTGTCTGATGTCTTCATCACTGGATGCTTCCTCTAAAGTCTTTCTGAAATTTTCTAAAACTACCTCAACTGGTAAAAGCTTCTCTCGTTCTTCATCTTCAAAAATGTCCAAGCATGCATCACTGTAAAACTTTTTTGCTTCCAAAATTCACTCTCAGGCTTGGTCCTTGAGCCTATGTATCTCATCATGCAATGTTTCCATCACTTTATTTCCATCTGTAATCTTTTCTATCCAATCATCTATCATGTCTAACTGCTCTCTGGTATATACATCAATCAAAATATGGTACCTTTTCCCTTTTATGGCTTGTAGAGTTTGTAAATCCTTTCTCCATACCCATACCTCATCCATAATACTGAAGTCCTGCCTCAAAATTGCCACGATCTTATCAACATTCTCTTGTGTAGCACGTAATAACTTCAAACTTCCTATGATTATAGTGACACCCCTATCCTCAAGGTTGTCTCGCCAATCCTGACAAGCTCTCAAAAATGGACTAAGTCATACACCTTCCCCTTCTCTAAGAATGATATTCAAAATCTCCTTGGGGCATTTAGAATCATAAGGACCAATAAATTTAGCTAAATATCCCTTTAAAATCTCAAATTGCCTTCAAAGTGTTCTAATTTCAATCTCATCTTGTTCCATATGGCTAAGAACCTCCTTGATTCCCATAGTCATCATCTGTCGGGAAGTATCCCGTGTAGGCTTTCTTAACATGATATCTTTCACTTCATAGTCCTGAAGACTAATAGCTTCTTCATCTATACCTTTCGGAGGGTGAGCCACTTGTGCAAATAAGTCCTGGTTTCGGGTAGTAGTAATGAACGCAAATGGTGTTGCATCATGTAATGGAGAGTCAAGCTTGTTCAAAGTCTCTGCAATGTCACAAATATCATCCTCTGAAGCAAGGAATTGATGTTTAGCACTTCTCATTATTTCCTTATGAAACCATCTTGGAATATGCCTTTCTATAATCTTGGCTCTAGATGATGAAGGGATGTGTTCGACTACCTCCTTCCCTCTATTGTTCTTGTTTGGAGTCTCTTGTTGTGAGGGTTCTTCTTCTGTAGTCTCAGTTTCTATAGATCCTGTAGTTTGATCCTCAACTTCTTGAGAAGGTTGTTGTATACATTCTACTACCTATTCCTCTTTTGATGGCTCATCAGCAACCCTTGGTTCTAATTGCCCCTGTAATGATGATTCCTTCTGAACATGTTCTTTTGAACTTAGAGGTGGAGGTGTCATTGAGACCTTATCTACCATCATAACTTGAGGTGAAGATGGGGGATTGAGATGAGGACCTTGTGTTTTGGGTGGCATCTGCCTCCAATCTTTTTATTGAAGTTCACTTGTAGGAGTATCTCTAATCTTATCTCCCACCAACTCTGTACCCACTGGCATGAAATCAAAATTTGGGATAGAGAGAACATCATCACCTAGCTCCCTTTTCTCATTCACCCATCGTTGTACTTCATCTTCTGAAGAAGAGAGTTCTACCATTTCAGCTTGGGTGGGTGGTGGGGTATTTGTGACACTCTTCCTTCTTTCCAATTCAGTAGCTTGGGCTAGTCGAGTTCTCCTTTATAGAGGGACTTTCTCCTCCTCTTCATCTGAATCTATTTCCCCCTCATCTGATTCTTCCTCAAGAATGGTTTCAGGAACAGATGGATTAGGCACTAATCTTTTACGAACTCTTTGCCTCTTGTTCATTCTAACCTTGATCCTCTTTTGTTTCTATGGAACCATAGGAGAAGTGGGCTCTTCATGCACCATATGAATGGATGTCTCTAGAATTTCTCCCTCTTCTTGTTGACTTGACAAAACAAGAGGCAATGGAAATTCAACCTGGATATGAGAAGCTCCCCCATCTTGGGGAACTTGGGGAGTGGATTCCTGTCGCTACGAAGGGGCCTATTCTTCAACATGCTCTACTTGAATCCCCTAAGGAGAGGCTCTCTTCCTCTTTTCCTTATTCTTCTCTGAAGGATGGTAGTATCCCACTAGATGATCAAGCTGGTAGACTATTTTTGGCCTGATAGGAGACTAGAGCACAAAGATAGGAACTATGACTTTCTTTCCCTTTCCCTTTTCTGGGCAAGCATGTGCATGGAATATCACTGTATCCGGAATTGGATCAAGTGGAAAGGGTTTCTTGATCCAACTCTTTGTCATTTTGATGACATGTCTCACTCGATGATTAACATCATCTCCTTCCTCTCTATCAATTTCTGCATACAGGATGGGCCTCTCACCAACTTTATCTATATTGAATAAGGGATCTAGTAGCTCCTGTGAGTCCTATAGCCTTATCTCATCTAGGATGGTCAAATGGAGAGCCTTCTCTGCTAAATACAAATTCATTCTACAATAGTCCCTGATACGAACATCGTAGTCATTTGTGGCATTCATCCAATGATCTTCAATGGCGTCTTCGTGGTAGAACTCTTTTCTTGCCAGGTTTTCCACTGTACCAACATTGTCAAAGAATGGTCGGGGAGAGTTATATTTTTTTAAGAGGATAATTCTCCCATTCCCACTTGAAAGTTGGGATATCCCACTTTCTCTTTACTTGGTATGGTCCTATTACAAAAGGCCAATCCCAACAAGGCCTCCATTGTTTTTTGATCCTCTCATAAGCTGACTCAATCTGTTGGGAAATTACCATTAGAACCAACTTGTCACTTGGGTACCTTGGGAATTTCTTTGGATTGATGGATGCACCACCAACCTGAATGTATGTGAATGTCCAAAACTAGATGAAATATGCACCAAGAGTTGTGATCTGCATCTTGGCTTCATCAGACAATCTCTTCCCATAATCGCCTTCAATGAATCAAATGATGGCAAAGATGAAGACATCGTTCACAATTTTGTACTCCTTTCTCTGTGGTGAGAGCTTCTTCTTCACTAGCTAAGGATAGACTATATACGGCCATGCATTAGGGTCCTGCATACTACCTTTCTTGTACAACTTGGGATAGTTGGTTGCCCTTGCTGCAAGTAGATATACCACATAAGAAGTCATATAAAACTTCTTCTTGTCCTTTACTATCTGCAACTGGTCACACAAGTTATCACTAAGTGTGGTGGCTCAATCTAGTGGCATCTTTGCTTGTCTAATGGTCTCAATGAAGTTGACCATAAAAGGAGCGAGATGACCCACTACAGGCAATCACATAACTCTGCTTAGGAGAATGATTGAATATCTGATGCCATCCTTCATGTATCCTCAAGTCATATCCACTTTGCTGATTGTCTTCCCCTGAGGTGGTTTCTCAATGAAGTATGAGGAATATATGATGTTGATGGCCTCCTGGTAATGATCCTTATGCCACCTCTTAGCTGCGTCATATGAAAGCATGATGAACTGATTGGCTCTAGGTAGATGAAAAACCCTCTCGATATTATTAGGCCATAAATCCAAGACCACTTCCTCAGTGATGCTCTTTACCACCCTTTCATCAGGAACAAAATGTTGAGATAGGTGTTGGAATATTCAAATTTGGAAAGAGTACTTATGAGAGGGGGGGGGGGTGAATCAGAAGTACTAAAATTTTTCCTTGATTGTTGAATGTTGGCTCTGTTCTGCTTCGTCTGATCTTGATCCTTTGTGATCTGATATCTTTTGCTTCTGAAAATAGTATATCAAACACTCTATATCTTCTCCGCTATATCATCATCATCATCTCCTTATCTATCATATCTTCTCTATGAGATATCGTCTTCCTTATAAAGACATTAGAGGATTTAGGGTTAGGTCTGGATCTACGATCCATATTCAATCTTCATTTCCGCTTAATACTTATCTTTTTCTGATTGGTTGCATGCCTTTATCATTTTTCTTATTGGTTGCATGCAAATTACATAGGAAATATAAAAGATTCGATCTGATCATTAAATCCTTCGAGATTTCCTTATGTTGGCTGTAAAGACTGTTTTCATCATAGTTTGTGCGATTCCAAACTCTTATGCTGATATCCTGGATTAGTCAGCTCCTGAAATATTTCTATTGCTCTGCACATGCTGTTCTACTGAGTTACCCAGCACTTACACAAAACTGTGTTGCTCGGCATCTAAACTTTACTCGGCACCTGATCTTCACTCGGCATTTACACTTTACTCAGAACCTACACTTTACTCGGCATTTACACTTTACTCGGCACCTACACTTTACTCGGCACCTGAAGATTACTCGGTATCTATTACACTCAGCACCTATTCTTGATCTTGGTTAAGTGTATTGACACTCAGTTGTCAAATTTATTCTTTAAGCTAACAATCTCCCCCTTTGACATGAGTGGCAAAAACACTTAACCCATGTGACTCAGTAATTAATCCTTCATTCAAACTTTGCTTCCCAAAATTTGCTTTCTCCCCCAAAATTCCAAAATTTTCTTATCTCTGCTATCTCCCTATCAAAATTTCAAAATTGGCTATCTCTGCTATCTCCCCCTTTTATTATACTTATCATTTCATTCCTGTACTCAACTTCTTTCTTTAATTGCTTATTCTCCCCCTTTTTTGACACTTATGTCAAGGGTCTTTACAATGAAATGCCATATTTGGCCAAAAATGTGCTATTTACTTCAAGGAGTATCTTCAGAGCTGCATCCCAATTTGCTAATGCGACATCTAATGTCTTATGCTGGATGGCAATCTCTTCTGCTAGGTGTACAAGTCCATCAAATGAAGAAAGATTGGGGTCTTTCCTGAGGACTGTCTCTGCATTTATTTGCTCCTTATGAAGTAATCCCAAATGAGGAGTAATTGATGATTGCATTTGTATCAATTTGGCTTTTGTAGTCGCCTCCTCTACTACCAAAATGGCTAGCTCTCTTTGTGTGTGAAGCGATTGGACAAAATGCTTCTCACTCTGAGCTGGATCTGTAGGGAGTTGCATACTAGAAGTTTTCAGATTGCTTTCCAAACTCAGTATTTTCTGGCTAGTGTCTTGTTTGAATGTTGAAAAATCACACAACTTGTTGTATAGGGAAAAGATGTTTCCTAGTACAATTTTAACTGTTGTAACTTTCTTTGCCAGTTCTTCTTGTGCTAGTGCTATATCACTAGATATTTTACTGTTTACTTTTCCTTGGAACTTCTTTTCTGACCATTCAAGTAATTTTACATTTGTTTCCTGGTCTTCATTAGTCACCTAGTCAACTATATTAGAAAGTTGTTCCATGATTGGTCTTGACTCATCTGGAGATTGTAAGCAAAAAGCTTCCATGAATATGTCCTTAATTTCATTCAATGTAAACTTATTCTTGTATTCCTTTCTTAGTGTTTCTTGTCTCCTTCTTTTGTCTAGTGCACTCTAAATTTCATTAACCTTTTCTTCTGTAAGAGTGCTAGATTCATAATATGGGATTTTAATTTCTTCATCAAGCTCAGGAACTCCATAGTGAAGTCTCTTGATTGCTTTTGATGAACTCAAGCTTGGTGTTCTAATTTTCAGTTGTAATCCATCTGTGCTGGGCTGCTGAAGAGTTTTTGTTGGAGTCCCAGATTTGGGTAATGCAACCAGTGTTTGTATTGCAGTCTCCTCCTTTTTTCTGTGTCTCTTTTTCTTCAGCTTGAGTATCCCCTTTTTGAATGCTAGATGGGGTTGAACTTGGTGGCTGTTTAGATTTTTCTTTTGTTTCCCCTGCTGTTGTACTTGGCACTTGGAGTGTATCAGTACTTATACTTGGTGAAGGTGGTGGTGGAAGGAATAGAATACCAGTAGTTTGTGTGATCAAAGGTGGCATTTGTGCTTTTACCCTTGCTTTTTCTTTGACTTCTGGATTCTGTAATTCATCAACACTGACCAATATAGGATTTGAACTTAATTTTGCTACTAAAAATGATTGGTCGAGGATTTTCAAATCCTCTGCAGTTAATGGATTGATGTTTTGAACTGAAATTTTTGTAACATCCTTTATTTTTATGAAATCTATAGGTGTGATGGTGGCATGAGGAGGACTAGGAGGAGATACCTGTATGTCTTGCATACTTTGATCTTGTGGCTCAGCTGTATCTTTCTCTTCCTCTTTCTCCTCATTGAGTGCCTCTCCTTCCTTTTCTCCTTTACTCTCCTTCTCCACTAGTTTCTTCCCTTTTATTTCTGCTGCTCCCTTTTCTTTTATCTTGGCAATTGCTTCTGCCTTATATTCCTCATTATATACATCTTCAATCTTCTTGTAAACTATTTTCCACAATCTTGTGGATTTGGTAACTACCTCTTCAATTTTATTCTGTAGAATACTGAATGCTCTATACTTGGGAGTGAATCTTTTATTATGCCTTTTTATGGCATTTATTATTTGATCTCTAGTCAAATCAGGCAACAATCTTGCCAATGTTGACTCCCTTATTTCTTTTTCCATTTGTAAACAAAAATGCCATTTATCCTCTATGATTGTATACAATTCTCTTGGCATAGAGTCATCTAATTCTAGAGGTGTGTGCTTATATTCAGCCATCATAGCATACACAGACTCCTCTAATTTATTTTTCTCTCCTTTGGTGAGCTTATAAAAATTCAGATTCTTTAATCCTTTCAAATCGTTATTTCTAATTTCTGTACATAATTTATCAACATCAATCTGGGGTATTTGTCTTTCCTCTTGAGATTGACTGTTGTCTTCTGACTTTGTTTCCTCCTCATCTGTTTCAGGCTGGGGAATGAACTTCCTCTTCTTTGACTCAGCAGCAGTCTTCTTTGAGTCATTCTTCTTCCCTTTAGCCTCTTCTTTTGCTTTTTGAGTTGTGGCCCTTGTGGTTGGTCTTTTTGGTGCTGGAGTAGCTACTTTCCTCCCCTTGGATTTAGGAGCAGATGGAGTTGTGGTCTTTTTCTTGACTGGTGCTTCCTTGGCTACTTCAACCTCAGCACTTTCCTCTTTGTCTCCTTCTGACCCTTGAGTCTGATCCTGAAGTTTGTCTTCTTCTTCTTCAATGACTTCTTCTTCTTCTTTTTAATGTCATCTCCTTCTTCTTCTGTTGTCCCTTCTTCTTCTACACCAAACTTTCTTTTGATTTGTCTTACCATTTTCTCTTTCTTCTTTATTGCTGAAGCAGTCTTCAACTTTGTTATTATCTTTGATTTGACAACATCATAAGTTCCAAAGATTTTTGCATTTTTGTCTACTTCTTCTGCAAGTAAGGTTGTTATTGCTGCAGAGGCTTGACCAGCATCAAGTTCATATCCTAGTGGCCTAAGCCATCTTATTCTAGGTATAACTGCTTGCACATAAGTATAATCTATATCTACAAGAAAGCAAATATCTTTTTCATATTTCTCAGTCATTGAAACTGGAATTCTCATTCTTTGTTCCATGGACTTTTTGAAGTCCTCAAAATAACCAGTCATTTGGGCATCAAAATTTTCACCCATCTGTTCAATGTATCCATTAATTTGTTCAACAATTGTTTTGTCTGGATTCCATTTAACTTTCCCTATAGAAGGAAATTCTTTCATCAGATAGAAAAACATACATATCAAAACTGATCCAAATTTACATTGAGCTCCTTTTCTCTTCCTTATAGCTCCTAGATTTCCATTAATCTGTTGAAACATGAGCTTTTCCAGATCATAAGTGTGATCCCTTTTTATTATCTTGTATGCAACATCAACTGCTATACAAGGTACACTATTTAATCACCTTGATTGATAGAATTTGTGTGAAATAATTCTTACAGCAAAGTCTAGTAGAGGATCAGTGACTATGTCGATAGTCATCCCTCTATTGTTCCATTTTGCACCTGTATTTCTCTCAATTACTTCCCTTTTGTCACTTTGCAGGGTCTTTGGCCGATCTAGGATTGGAATACCAGTAACCCTATGAACGATTTTCTTGGTGAATTTTACTGGCCCTGACTCTAACCAAAAATCTTCGTTATGTATTCGGCTCAAAACTATCCATACCCATTCTGTTTTGAACACAGTTGAAAATGCTAGGGTTTTGGTTAATCCTTTTCTTTCTACAATGGAAAACTCATTTTTCAGTACTTTGTTTTCACATAATTTATCATATGCATTATGAATTTCTAAGTCTCCTATGGCACCAATTTTACAATTGTAGCATCCGCGAACATCTTCTACCATAACAACTTTATCCGGAATAACTGATAATGCACCTGCAGGATCATTCTTGTATGCTACTTCAGGTATGGGCTTAAATTCAGGTTGTTTTACTTCATTGCTGACCAACTGAACTTCATGGCTTTCTAAACCCTTGGTGGTTCCTGACCCGGATGCCATTGTTTTCCAAACTAGGGTTTTATAATTCAAACAAGTTTGTGAGACCTACGTAGCTCGGCACTTAAGAGAAATACCTTGAATCGACGAGATCGTTGTTGGAATCTTTCACGAATTGCTTCTGAACTTTTCTTGATCTTCTCCGCTCCTTTTTTGGCTTTTCTTCTTAATCGCGATGCGAAAAACTAATTGAAATCGCGATAATATACCCTGATTTCATCGCATTAAATGCTCAACTGCCAACTCAGCTTCTGAAGAAATTTCAACCTAACTCAGTGTCTACTAAATTTCCTTTCTACTTGGCTTCCATTGGAGTTTTTTTAACTCGGCATCGGTTATCAGCTCGGTCGCTATTGGGAGCTCGGCATCTATTTTGAGTTTTGACTCGATATCCAAAGGTAGCTCGGCATCAACATTTAGTTTTTGCCTTGACATCTTGTTTCATGTAGATTTATACTTTGAATTACTTCTTTGTCTTGGGACTGATGTCTGATATAACTTTGTATATCAGTCCCATACACTTCTCATGCTTAGTTTGATGAAGTGTGATCACTTGACCCATTGGGTGAAGTGATCCCTTCACTTGATGTATTGCACTCATCTCTCTTTTTCCAAGTCTTGTTCATTTGCCCCCTTATCTTTTCAATATCAATCTTTTCTTTGCCTTTATTCTCTTCAGACTTGGGTGCCTTTGATCTTGTAGGATAGTTTTTGCTGATATGACCAGTTTTCAGACAACTGAAACATGTGGTTTGGTTCAACCATCTTTTGTAGTTCCCTCTGAAATCTGTTCTTATGCAGTTCTATGGTGTATGTCCATATTCTTGACAATAATGACAACTATACCTGGTATTGTAATCCCAATGATGATGACTTTCTTTTCCTTCTATTTTTGCTCGTTGATTTGATGTCCACATAGGTTTTGATCTGCATTCAAATGCCCTATGTCCATACTTATTGCAATTATAACAATGTCCATCAAATCTCTGAGTCCTTGTGAAATTGGATCTGCAATCTTGTGTCATATGTCCTTGCATGTTGCACTTGTGACAAAAACTCTTACTCTTGGGTGTGTTTGGTTGATTGAATCTTCTGCTCCTGCACACATTAGCAGTGTGTCCCTTCTTATTACAATAATGACAAGTGGGTTTAGTATTCTTACCTTTGTCACTTCTTTGTTCAGCACTTTTTGATGATTCTCCAACTTCAGTGCTATTATAACCAAGTCCTGATGTATCATGGGCAGATCTTGGAGTTTTCAGCAACTATTCAAAATACTTGATGGCTTCACTTGACTTGTTGAGATTTTCTACTACCTCTTTTTCTCTGTTCAATTCATTCTGCATTTGTTCATTCTGCATCTTCAGAGTAGAGATCTCAATGTCCTTCACATTGAGTTCATGATGAAGGTTCATCATTTGAACAAGTGTATCCATCTCCATGTTTGAGATCCTTGTCAGTTCAGTACATTTTTCTTCAAGTCTGTTTGCAAGATTCCTTTTGTCATTTTCCATCATGACCTTATCATCAACTGCTCTTTTCTTTTGTTCTTTAATTTCACATATCATTATGGCCTGTGATTCATGTTCCATCTTGAGAGATCTAATCTCTTTTGCTTGAATTTTGTTTTTCTCCATCAGTTCTGCTATTGCTGCATCAAACTCTTTGGTATCTCTGTTGGAAAATATGTTGGTGGTATCAATTTCCTTGTAGTGTATATCATTCTCAGCTATGGCCAGATCGTTCCTTTTTTTTAATGAGTTTTTCAAATTGATTCTAAATTCCTCCAAGCTATGCAGAGCAAGTTGCACATCTATCACCTGATTTTCAATTATCTTTCCAAGTTTGAAAGCTTCCATCTCTAGATCTTTTCCTCCAAGCTATTAAACTTTTCCTTATGAGAACCTGGTAACGCTCTGATACCAATTATTGGAATATTCAAATGTGGAAAGAGTACTTATGAGAGCGGGGGGGGGTGAATCAGAAGTACTAAAATTTGTACTATAAAACTTTTATGTGGAAATAAATTGCATGCATGTAAATATATTAAGTAAACATGAAACTAACACATGCATCAATAACACATAACACCTGAAATTGGTAACCCAAAAACCCTCCAGGAATAAGAAGGTAAAACTGGGGTGGGGATGATACCCACAAAAATTACTGCAGCAATATTGTTTAACCACTTCTGATGGTTTGCCCTGTTAAAGGCTTTACACTGTGTCAATAGTGACCTGGTTAGAGGATTTACAAACACTTAACATGAAGTGTCACCCTGTTAAAGGATTTAATCACCTATCTCTAGGATCAATGAAATATTTGTTAAGCTAACCTATCACCATAGGATTTCCATGCTAATACAATGGCTAGAAAGTATTAGGTAAAATGAACCTAATAGTTTACAATCCTTGATTGTTGAATGCTAGCTCTGTTCTGCTTCGTCTGATCTTGATCCTTTGTGATATGATATCTTTCGCTTCTGAAAATAGTATATCAACCACTCTATATCTTCTCCTCTATATCATCATCATCATCTCCTTCTCTATCATATCTTCTCTATGAGATATCATCTTCCTTATAAAGACATTAGAGGATTTAGGGTTAGGTCTGGATCTACGATCCATATTCAATCTTCATTTCCACTTAATACTTATCTTTTGCTGATTGGTTGCATGCCTTTATCATTTTTCTTATTGGCTGCATGCAAATTACATAGGAAATATAAAAGATTCGATCTGATCATTAAATCCTTCAAGATTTCCTTATGTCGGCTATAAAGACTGTTTTCATCATAGTTTGTGCGATTCCAAACTCTTATGCTAATATCCTAGATTAGTCGGCTCCTGAAATATTTCTGTTGCTTGGCACATGCTGTTCTACTGAGTTACTCGGCACTTACACAAAACTGTGTTGCTCGGCATCTAAACTTTACTCGGCACCTGATCTTCACTCTGTATTTACACTTTACTCGGCACCTACACTTTACTCGGCATCTATTGCACTCGGCACCTATTCTTGATCTTGGTTAAGTGTATTGACACTCAGTTGTCAAATTTATTCTTTAAGCTAACAATAGGGTCATAATTAATTCAGCTGATTGCATGGTCTCGGGATGTGATGTTGCATTTACTAATCTAGAACGGATTAGGGCAGATCTCAAAGATGATCTTTCGGTTGGATTGTTACAAAATCTCAAGAACTCTCCCAAGTCCTGTGCCCAAGTTCTGTGTCTTTGATCTCAGAGTATTCATCATGCAACCGTGATTTCGAGGTTACACCTTGGAACTTGTACGCAACTACTTTTGCTATTGATCTGGATGTGGATGCCATTTGATTATATTACCTGCATGTCATGGGAAAAAAAAAACATGATTAATTATTGGATATTGAAGAAAAATAACATGAAAGAAAAAAAAAAAAAAAAAAAAAAAAAAGGTCCCCCTTGGGAACTTATTTATTTGTGTTTTTTTTTTTTTCTAA
Source organism: Cupressus sempervirens (assembly GCA_028749045.1). Lineage (NCBI taxonomy): Eukaryota > Viridiplantae > Streptophyta > Pinopsida > Cupressales > Cupressaceae > Cupressus > Cupressus sempervirens. Next base: position 306,968,127 of record CM053785.1, on the reverse strand, counting down.
AACTAATTAAACTAAAATTAAATTTTAAAAAAAAGGTGTGTGGGTGGAGGCACAGTGGCACACGCAACTAGGGTTTGCATGAGGGCAGTGCACACCCAAAAGAGGGGGCATGAGCGTTGCAGCCCAAAAGGGCACGTGTGGCACCACGCCATGCACCCAAAAGGGGTGTAGTGGCCCCATCGCGTGTGTAGCCCATAGGGACACGTGTTGCACCACGCGCCCAAGCACAACGTGCGCGCTCCCAAAAGGGTGTTGTGTGCTACCTCCCATGCGCGCGCATGCGCACATGCTGAGAAGGAAGGAAAAAAATGGGGGGAGGGGGTGTCTCCATACCTCTCCATCCTTGCTCTTGTAAAAAATGAGCAAGGCAAGAAGGGGAGAGAGGGTTTTATAACCCTCTCTTTCTTTTGCAAAGTGTGTCGTGCCTCGATGCACATGCACGTGAGATGTTTTTTTTTTTTTTTTAAATTAATATTTTATTTTTTATCTTTTTTTACTCTAAAATTCTTAACTAAAATTTCTTCCCCCGACTCCCGAACTATGAGTCTAAAAGTCAAAAAAAGTAGGGGGTCCCCATTCCTATTGAGGAATGGGGCATGTGTTGTGAACACCACAACATGTGTTATCAAGGAAATGTCTACTGAGTTTGATCTAAACTTCTTGTGAAGATATTTCTATAATTATTCTAATTTAAAACATGAATACTTTTTTCTAATATGACAAACAATTTTTGATGAAATGGGTATATTATGGTAATGAAGATTAACCAAGGTGATGTCGCTAGTTATTTGAGAATAAATTATAGGTCATAAACAATTATCCATTAGTTATAATTATTAAATAATCAAATATGCTATCAAGAAGATGTCTATTACATTTGATCTAGACTTATTCTCAATGCAATTTTAGGCATGAACTTTTTTATTTGGATATGACAAAGGATTATTGAAATTATGTCTTCATCATGATAGTGAAAATTGGGAAAGGTGATCTGATAATTGATATTTAAGAATAACTTATGGATTTTTAATTATGTAGTCATTAGTTATTGGTAAATAATCAAGCATTCTACTAGGGAAATGTGTATTGGATTTGATGTTAGAACTTCTTCTCAAGATAATTTCATAATCATTCAAATTATAAAGCATGAAGACTTGTTATTTGCATATGATAAGGGATTAGTGGAATCATGGGAACATTGTAATAATGAAGATTGGCCAAGGTGATAATGTTATTTATTTAGTATGAAGAATGTGTTTTAAATTATTTATCGATTAGCTATGAGTAGTAAATCATTGTGCATGATACCAAGAAAATATCCTTTAAAATTGAACTAGACTTCTTATCAAGACAATTGCATAGCCATTCAAACTATAAAGCACAAAGACTTCTTATATAAATATGAAAAAGATTGGCCCATTCATGGTCCTTTGAGAGTTAATTCTCTATCAAATAAGTAGTGTGAGACATGGTCCCCACTTGACCAAAGGTGAGCTAAAATCAGCTTTGATGAAGCATCCAAAGGCAATCTGAAACCCTCCAAAATTGGTGTGGTTGCTAGAGATGAAGAAGGGTGTGTCATGGAATGAATAACCAAGTAGAGTATTTGGCTATGATGGATGCAATATTATTAGGCCTAAAATT